>NIVC01001295.1:0-131284 GCA_002269645.1 Macrostomum lignano | reverse complement strand
AGTGCTGTCTACTCGCAGAAATAAGTGAAAAGCATGCGTGCTTTCAAAAAAAATCCATAAAACACGAGTGTCGCATCCTATATACTCGTATTACTGCCGTTCTGCCGTTCCACACAGGCACGCACAGCATCCTATACAACATGAGTTGAGCTAGCCGGCCCCTGCATTAAACTAGCCTGCTAGAAAAGGCAATGACCATCCGCAGCATGCTAGAGAGAATAGCTCATGCAGCCGCCGCCATTGCTCATAAGCTAGACTGGCAGACACTACTCAGTGGATCTCTTTTCTCCTAATCCGCTCACACACTCCACACACTTTCCTGTTGCAGCCCCCGACAGACCCGCCCTCAATGCGCTGGGCTGGAACATGAACTTGCAAACTTGTCTTTTCGAAAAGAGTTTGCCCAGCTCTTCATCTTTAAGCAGCAGTTTCTTTCTTTCGCCCGACAAAAATTTCTTTAGCTTCTGTCTTAGAGAGCTGCAGCAATGTGTATGATAAGTCACAATAGGATGGCTTGGAAGTTTGAGCGGAAGCAGGGATGCGTTGAAAGAAGATGGTGAAAGTCGCTACAGCTGCCTCCGTGGAAGGCCTTCATATACACCATCAGGGCCGCTTTACGGTTAGAAACAAGAAGCTCTAGAATTTTCAACGACAATGGGAAATTGCTTTTGAGGCAAGTTTTTGTCGACCGAGCCGATTTATCGATCGGCTAGCCCTCCCCCCCAAATTGGTTGCTTATCTATTCCACCCCTCCTTTATTATTCTCGACTCAACCCCCTGCGTTAGTTTTATAATAATATACGCTGCATGGAGGGCTGGGTCTCAAGCCTGTTCCTTTCTTCTATTCAATTCAAAGTCAGCAGTAATTCAATCTTTAGTTTTTCGACATGGCACCCGAACAAAAATAGAACTCAATATGTAGTCAGTTCATAAAGTGGCTTAGCTGGCAGGCTTTGTTAGTCTCGCGTTATCTCGTCATCCCGTCATCCCGTCATCGACTCTCATAATCTCTGGTTGCCGGCCTCTTGATCGCTTCGTCTGCCGGCCTCTCAATCGTCTCATCTGCCGGCCTCTCAATCGTCTCGTCTGCCGGCCTCTCAATCGTCTCGTCTGCCGGCCTCTCAATCGTCTCATCTGCCGGCCTCTCAATCGTCTCATCTGCGCGGCCTCTCAATCGTCTCGTCTGCCGGCCTCTCAATCGTCTCATCTGCCGGCCTCTCAATCGTCTCATCTGCCGGCCTCTCAATCGTCTCGTCTGCCGGCCTCTCAATCGTCTCATCTGCCGGCCTCTCAATCGTCTCGTCTGCCGGCCTCTCAATCGTCTCGTCTGCCGGCCTCTCAATCGTCTCGTCTGCCGGCCTCTCAATCGTCTCATCTCTGGTTGCCGGCCTCGTCGCTTATCTATGGTTGCCGGTCTCGTCTTCGGAGTCGGTGCCGGCAGCATATTCACATTTCAACTCGGGCTGTCGGTCTCGTCTTCGGAGTCGATGCCGGCGGCATTTTCCCTCTTCTCGGCTGTCGATCTCGTCTTCGGAGTCGGTGCCGGCGGCATATTCACATTTCAACTCGGGCTGTCGGTCTCGTCTTCGGAGTCGATGCCGGCGGCATTTTCCCTCTTCTCGGCTGTCGATCTCGTCTTCGGAGTCGGTGCCGGCGGCATATTCACAATTCAACTCGGGCCGTCGTCACGTCTTCGGAGTCTGTGTCGGCAGTCAATCTCACCGGTCTCTTGTCAAACTTTCTTCACTCGGTCCCCTCCTCTCTTGTCAGTGTCTCCAGTTGTCTCCAGTCGTCTCCAGTTGTTCTTGTCATCAACTTGATTCTCTTCTCATCTCATCTCTCATCATCTCATCTCTCGTACTCAACTGACAATGTTAATATTTTCTCTGAACTGTACTAGCCATCTAGAATTACGAGCGTAAAATTGCTAATTTTTAAGTTGAAGGGTGGATATATTCAGTCATTTCAGTCTTCTAATTGGTTCAAGAAACTACTAATTAAAAATCTAAGTTTAAAATTCTGTCTTAATATTTTGCATTCACTCTACTGTTTTTTATTCAAATTCTTAGTCATATTATATTAGACATTTCTTATGGTTGTACACCTGTTTGAATTCGTTGTCCAATTAAAACTCTACTCAGTTCAACATAACTCGAAATTTCCATTGTTATTTATAAATTAAAAAAATGTTTCATTTTTTGGGGAGTGTCGCGACTTTCTTAGTAATTTCTTTAGTTTACCTTCACCTGTCTCTGTTTACTGGTTTGTCTCTCTCTGTCTAGCTCAATCTTGTTATTCTTATCTCTCTCTCCCCCTTGCTGCCTTCTGATTGGCTCTCCATTCTCGCCTATCTCCTTAGTCGCGCACTCCACCCCTCTCCTTATTATCTGGAGTCAACCCCTCTAAGTTAGTCATATAAATATACTAGTTTGGGCCCTGTGCCCACTCTGCTTTTCCGTCTATTCAATTTAACTCTAATTTAAATATATTCTAATTTAAATCCTCATCCTCGTCTTGGTATAGTTTATTATATTCTCTAGTTTTTAGGCTTATTATTTTTTTCGACAAAAAATGAATGGCAGTAATGAGTGCAGATGACGATCACAGACAAAAAAATTCCAGAAAAAATTATACTTTTCCCTCTCTCTCTGTCAGTGATAACCGGTTGAAGCTGTTCCTAAGCGGGGCTGAAATGGGTTGCATAAACCGGATCTGTGGCCAAATATTGCACCAGCAGTTCGACATCGAGCAGTCTGACATCATTCACGGCGGCTGTTCGGCTGGCTGCGAGCGTCTAATCTGCCAGGCGGCGGCATCATCGTCGAGAACGAGAGAAGGCCTGGCCCGTTCAAGCGACCGGTTGCACCGACGGCGTCGACTCCAGCTGACTTCATCCCGTAACCCGTGAAACTCTCAAGAACTGCTGTTGCTGACGCTGCAAGGGCCCTGTCCTACTGACGAGAAAGTAAGAGAGTAGTAGAAAGTGTAAATAAATGGAAAAAGGAATAAAAAATAAAATAAATAAAGCCTCTCCATTGCAAATGTGCAAAAACAAAGTGGCAGGCACCGAAAATTTATTTTGTTCGTAGGTCCAACTCGACTGTGGCAGATATATTCCCAGAGGCTCCTGCCTTTGGTGCATGCGGATGACACAGGGGCATAAGTGCCGAGCCACCCGGTCCTCATCTTGGCAACCAGGCAAGGCCGCACAAGGGGGCAGAATCAGTCGGATTTCCGGGTTGTGCAGCACCGCCGGTCAGTTCGTTGGCGCCATGCGAGGACCAGTTTATTACGACGTGATCTCTGGTGGAGTGGCGGGCTACCGGAGTGTCTCGGGAGTGCCACGGAGAGCGAGCGGCCACGGATGCTGTTGACGGTCTCGCCGACGTAGACTGAGTGGTCGCACCGGAGGCAGAACGCGGCGTTCATCGTGTTGCAGTCGATCCTCTAGCTGCTGATGAGTTGGACTGTTGTCGCAGCTGATCCGGGATTGACGGAGGTGAACCTTGCGTGCGCCTGGCAGCACTTGCAGCGCCGGGCCGGGTTGCACAGCAGGAAGCCGAACTCCCATCGTCTGG
This sequence comes from Macrostomum lignano, assembly GCA_002269645.1. Classification (NCBI taxonomy): domain Eukaryota; kingdom Metazoa; phylum Platyhelminthes; family Macrostomidae; genus Macrostomum; species Macrostomum lignano. The sequence continues at coordinate 127,706 of NIVC01001295.1, read as the reverse complement.
TCGGGTAGAAGTCCAGCTCTGTCACCACATCACACTTGATGGCCGTGACCGGATTCGCGACATCAGCCCGTTGTCCGGGTGCCTGGTGTACCTGAGAAGGTGAGGCTTCACCACGTCCCGAAAAGTCCCCTTAGGATGGAGAGAGTTGCGATGGATGAGGACTCGACTATCGGTGGGCTTGAAGAAACCCTGGTCCCCAGAATCTTGTTGTCTGCTTGCTGTCTTGCTATCGAAAGAAGAGAGTACGAAAGAGAATAGAGAGAGAGAGAGAGAGAGAGAGAGAGAGAGAGAGAAAGAAGAGGTCACGGCGTACTGAGTTCTAAAATTGGCGACCGGTTTCAAGCCTCTGGCATCTTCGTCAGGCCAAAGTGTGCGTATAATTAAATGAATATTTGCGTATTTAACCTGTTCCAGACCACACTATCTTGTACATCTACATCTATCTCACATCCTAGGCGGAGAGAGCGTGCGGTGAGTCTGACGTTCTGACCCCAAAGCTACAACCCCGCTGTACATTTTTGTGTTTAATCCCTGTACCTTTAAGTCAGGGATCCGCAAACTTTTTACCTAAAGGGCCAGAAAGAGTCTAGACCATTGCTGCGGGCTAGATGAAAGAGGAAGAGGGTATAGAGGAGAGAGAAGAGGAAGAGGAGATCGAGATAAGAGATGAGAGAAGAGAGAAGAGGTTAAAGGCGAGATAAGAGATGCGATAACAGAAAAGATAAGAGGAGAGAGGAGAGGAGACAAGAAAGGAAAGGAAAGGAGAGGAGAGGAGAGGAGAAGAAATATTAGAGGAGAGGGGGAGATGAGAGGAGAGGGGAGAAGGGAGAAAATAGAGAAGAGGGGAGAGATGAGAGCTGAGAAGCGACAAGCCTTGAGCGGGCCGGATTGCTTTTGTTAAGTTTCAAAGGACCCGTGGGCCGGATAGAGAGGCCTGCGGGGCGGAGTTTGCCAACCCCTGGCTTTAAACTGTAAGAACTTCGTAGGGTCGGGTCTTGGTGAGGTCTTTGTAGGGTCTCGGTGAGACGTAGCACGAGACTTGGTAGTACGGGGTCGTAGGTTGAAGTCTACCGAGACAGAGTTGATCCTTTTACCCGATTTCCCCGTGAAGGTCCGAAAGCAGCTTGCCCTTGCTGAATGCTCTGTGTTGGCTGTCGAGTACTGCCTGCACTGCCGCAGTCGGCAATTCAGCATCGATGCCCTCTGTCTGCCTGTCTGCGGCACTGCAGCTGCTGAAGGGGTGCACCGGAGTCTGAAATTCTCAGGACTGACAAGACTGAATACTTTCGCTTATTGGTATACTGATATTTTTATTTACTGAATTTATTTGATCTATGCGGACAAATCAGCTTTGGATTAACAAGCTCAGCTGAATTGGAAGGCTTTTGTGACACGTCAGCCGCGCTTGTCAAACAGAACTATTAGATGGATGAGTTGTTAGGGCTGCTGGACAATCAGAATCTCTTAGACAGTCTGAACTACATGTATGATAGTTTCCGAAGTCTTGAGTCTCTCATAGCAAATTAAAATGAGGAACCAACTGTACAGTACATGAGTCACTATAAGCATTACAAAATATACTCCTCTGGTCAAGTGCGAAAATCAGTCTACGCAATCTAATGCTAAAATTAAGGCAAATTTCATGCCACAATTGAATCGCTCCGGAAAATTCACGACCCGAGCCGGTTGGCGCGAATTCAAAGTCGCGTCTGCTCTCGGAACGCCGGGCCCAGGCCGGCCGCGGCCCGAGGGATTCGGTAGCCTCCGGCTGATGCGGAGCCCGCGGCCTCTGCAGCTGCCGCCTGCATTCGCCGCGTCCGCTGCTGTAGTTTTACAACCGTGCGCCGCTCCTCCGCCACCGACTCCTCCGCCGTTGTCTCCGTTGTCGTCACGAAGCGCCTTCGCCGACCGCTGATCACCTCGGCATCCTCCTCGTACTCGGCGTCGTCAGCATCGTCATTCGGGTTGCTGAAGAAGGCCGGGTTCCGCGTGTGCAGGCCATCGTGGCTGGCCCGAGCCACGTGCCGCCAGATGTCCGCCTCCTCGTCTCCGCTGACGTCGCCGCCGCCACGGCTGCCGCGCCGCCATCGGCTTGCTTTGGCGCGCCCCGGAGCGGGGCTAGCGCGGCCACCGTCCCGCGGCATCTCTGCGCCTGACAAATCGTACAGGCTGCCCGTGCGGCCCCTAAAGTCGAAGGCCTCGTCGGATGGCTCGCCCGGCTGCTGGAAGGTCGACTCGCGCACTGAAGAGCGTCGATGAACTCCGTCGCCGCCGTCGCGGCCGCCTCCGCTGCTGAAGGCGCGGCTGAGACTGCCGGTCATCCGATTCCAGCTGTCGGCGATGAAGCGCCGCTTGGATCCACCGCCACCGCCGCCGCCGCCGCTGCTCCTCTGCTGCTGCTGGCGGTACTGAGGCTGTCGGCGCTGCTGTTGCTGCTGCTGCTGGAACCGGCCATCGAAACCGGCCTGCTGAAGCCGCTCCGCTTCGGCTTCTTCTCCACTTCGCACATGCGGATCGTCCTCGTAGGCATAGATTGGCTCCCACTGCGACTGCGGAAATGCAGGCGATCAACTATCATGACTCGAAACTAGCCTGCCTTGCATTCTAACGCTACTCAGATGCTTACCTGATACGGCCGCGGGGGCGATGTGAATCCATAGCGCTGCATCATGGCCACAGGCGGAGGCTGAGAGAAGACCGGCTGCGGCGGCGGATGAGGCGGCTGCGCGGCTGGGTAGTGAATGTAGCCGCCCGCACCAGCGTGGTAGGGCGGAGGCGGCACCTGGGGCGGGTAGAGCGGCTGCTGCCCCGCATAGTAGACGTCGTAGTCGGAGGCCGCCCTCGGCATCCCCAGCATTGGCGGAGCGCGGAAAGGCTGCTGCTGGTAGCCGAAGCGGTAGGCTGCGGCGGCTGCCGCTGATTGCTCATCGAACTGACGCCGGGCCGCGGCGGCAGCGGCGGCAGCAGCAGCGGCCTCAGCGGCCTCGGACGCTTTGAAAAACTGCTGCTGCGACTGCTGCTGTTGTTGCTGCTGCTGCTGCTGCTGTTGAAGCTGAGCTTCAAGCAACACCTCGCGTCGAATCTCTTCAATGAGGCGCAGCCGATCCTCTTGGCTCAATCGCTGGCTTTCTGACGAGTTTGGCTTTGTCGCGGCCGCGGCATTTGCGGTTGCTGCAGCATCATTGGAGACCGTCTCTAGCAGCTCGCGCAAAATCTCCTGCTTCAGCTCCTCCTTCAAGGCGGTCGACGTCGGCTTGGGGCGCGTCTGGGGTGGCGGCACCGGCTGCTGGTGCTGTTGCTGCTGCTGCCGTTGTGGTTGTTGTTGTTGCTGTTGCTGCTGCTGCTGCTGTTGCTGCTGCTGCTGTTGATGCTGCTGCTGCTGCTGCTGCTGCCTTAGAGTCTCTTTTAGAAGCGGAGGCGGCTGCTTCGGCGGCGCCTTCTGCGTCTGCGACTGTGGTTGAGGCGGTGGTGGCGGAGGTGGAGGTGGCGGTGGCGGAGGGGGTGGCGGAGCTGGCGATGCTGGAGCTGATGGAGCATCAATCGGCGAGGGCAGGTCCTCTTTGCTCGGGTCGAAGAATTTCGGCGAGGGCTCAGTCGAAAACTCGCCGACGGTGACAGGCCGGGCGCGCACCGGACGCGGCCTCTCCGGCTCCGAGTCGCCACCCTTGCCCTGCGCGAGCTGTCGCTCCCGGACCCGGGCGGCGGCCTCAGCCAGCTCCACCTTGAAGCTGGTCATGTCAAAGCGGCGCCTCGGGTCCATCAACAGCCGCTGGTCGATATCGGAGCTCGGCCGGCTGCTGGCGATATCCCGCGCCCGCGTCCGGATCGCCTCCTGCGTGCGCTCGTCCATTTTCGGCAGTCGCGGCTGCTGCTGAATCTGCGGAGGCGGCGGGGCGGCGCGGTCCTTGCGACGTCGACTTGGACCGGCTCCTGTCGCCGCTGCTCCGCCGCTGCCGTCATCCGCGCCGCTGCCTCCGCCCCGCCGTAGCCGCCGCGGATGGCGTCTTCGGTGGCGTCGCGGAAGCCGACGCTGCGCCGCTGCTGCTGCTGCTGCTCGCCGCCGCGGTGCCGGCTGGGGACCCCGGAGTCGGCAGATGCTGAGTGGCGCAGGATGGGTCGCGGAGGGGCGCGCACACCGCCGCCGTATCCCGAGTAGCTGCTCTGCTCGTTGCCCATTGAGACCTGTCTGCGGCGGGCTGTGGGCTCGGGTCAGGGCGGAGGGCGGCGGCCTGCTGGCGCCTTATTTATGTACTGCGGAGGCGGGAGTGGAGGGCCAAGGGGGGGGGGCGAGCAGGTTGGCAGAGCGGGGGGGCCACAGACCGCAGCTGCACAGCAGAAAGCCGCAGTGCGCCCTCAAACTGGGCGGCAGCGCCCAGCTCTGCGTCCCCCATCGCTTGCCCCTCGGAGTCTATTGTTTGCCTGAACGAGCTTTGAAAGAAAGGCTCAACCCTTCGCCTCTCTTTTCTGTTCGGCAGCTTCTATTTCATTCATTGCGCCAGCACTTTTGAGATATTTTTCATTGCAATTTCTTTCAGCCTTCTCTCCATTTTATGTCTCTCTCTCCTTTCCTATTTTAGCTGAATGGGCCGCTGCACTTCTTTGCCCCATCAGCGCGGGTCTCTTCAACTTGTTTCGGTCGGTAATGTTTGCTGTCGCTCGTTCTCGCGTGGCACGTTGGTGCCGAATGCGCTGCTGGTTTGCAATAAACTTTTAAGGTTAAACCCACCGTGCACACGCTTCAGAGAAGAGGCAGAGTCCAGCCTTTTCTAGAATTTTCTCCAAACTAAAGGTAACCGTATTGTCCTTTGTCGGGATTCGGATCCCCGCGCTTCCAGCGATTCTGCAACTTCTCTGTCCCATAATCTTCCAAAATTTCCCAACCTGACATCTTAGGTTAATTAAAATTAACCACCAGCACAAAGTTCTACAGAGATACACGACAGCACGCATTTGCCCACATTTGCACACAGTAGCCAACAGTTGCGCACAGTTGCACACACAGTTGCACATAGCTGCACACACAGTATCACACAGTTGCACACACAGTTGCACATAGCTGCACACACAGTATCACACAGTTGCACACACAGTTGCACATAGCTGCACACACAGTATCACACAGTTGCACACACAGTTACACATAGCTGCACACACAGTTGCACACAGTTGCACAAACAGTATCGCACAGTTGCACACAGTTGCACACAGTTGCACAAACAGTATCGCACAGTTGCACACAGTTGCACATAGCTGCACACACAGTTGCACACAGTTGCACATAGCTGCACACACAGTTGCACACAGTTGCACACACAGTTGCACATAGCTGCACACACAGTTGCACACAGTTGCACACACAGTTGCACATAGCTGCACACACAGTTCCACACAGTTGCACACGCAGTATCACACAGTTGCACAAACAGTATCACACAGTTGCACACACAGTATCACACAGTTGCACACACAGTTGCACATAGCTGCACACACAGTTGCACACAGTTGCTCACACAGTATCACACAGTTGCACACAGTTGCACACACAGTTGCACATAGCTGCACACACAGTTCCACACAGTTGCACACGCAGTATCACACAGTTGCACAAACAGTATCACACAGTTGCACACACAGTATCACACAGTTGCACACACAGTTGCACATAGCTGCACACACAGTTGCACACAGTTGCTCACACAGTATCACACAGTTGCACACAGTTGCACACACAGTTGCACATAGCTGCACACACAGTATCACACAGTTGCACACACAGCTGCACACACAGTTTCACAAACAGTATCACACAGTTGCACACACAGTTGCACACAGTTGCACACACAGTTGCACAAACAGTATCACACAGTTGCACACACAGTTGCACACACAGTATCACACAGTTGCACAAACAGTATCACACAGTTGCACACACAGTATCGCACATTTGCACAAACAGCATCACACAGTTGCACACACAGTTGCACACACAGTATCACACAGTTGCACACACAGTATCACACAGTTGCACACACAGTTGCACACACAGTATCACACAGTTGCACACACAGTTGCACACACAGTATCACACAGTTGCACACACAGTTGCACACACAGTATCACACAGTTGCACAAACAGCATCACACAGTTGCACACAGTATCACACAGTTGCACACACAGTATCAGACAGTTGCACACACAGTTGCACACACAGTATAACACAGTTGCACAAACAGCATCACACAGTTGCACACACAGTTGCACACAGTTGCACACACAGTTGCACACAGTTGCACACACAGTTGCACACACAGTTGCACACACAGTTGCACACACAGTTGCACACACAGTATCACACAGTTGCACAAACAGTATCACACAGTTGCACACACAGTTGCAAACATTTGCATACAATTGCACACATTTGCATACAGTTGCACAAATTTGCACACCATTTCACACACAGTTTAACACAGTTGTACACATGTTTTGCACACACAGTTGCCCTGCACCTTAATGGAGCGCTTCTTGTTGTTACTTTTACTTTCAATACAGTTAACTCTCTCTGTTTTTACAGTAAAAGTACCATTCGATTCAAAAAGACTGTTGCAATCCTATGTGTACGTGATTTACCACCTTCGCTTATTTCTAAATGATCTTGCTGAACTTGCTGAAGTATTGCGCTATGAAATAATTTGACGCCCAGTTTCTAAAATGAATATTCGGCTTGTTTTACTGGGTAAGTACACGAGTCCACTTCATGGCCCACTGCAGATGGTTTGACAAGGCCATCTCTAGTGGCCCGCAGCTCTGCACTCGCTACTCAAAAAGCCACTGGGTCCGAGCGGTTTTCTGTTTTGTTAGCCCTGTTGACAAAATTCAACCTTCACTTAGGTGAAAAACACTTGTGGCACTGCGCGGAGGGGGGCGGTGCAGGCAGAAGATGAAGTTGGCCTTTTCAAGGCACAAGTGGCATCTCGGGGCAGAGTCAGGCTTTGATGAAAATGCGAGGTGCAACTGAGCTGAGACTTGTTCGTAGATACGGGCGCATTCCTCAGTCTGAGTACTTGCTTAGCTTGAGACCAGCTGTCTACTGCGCACAGAGTTTACTCTGCCGGGGTGGCAGGCCAAAATCTCAGGGGTAAAGGAGATCACAAGAATGCCTGCTAATTCGCACACTCTGACTGTGATCACAGTGGCAGATCAAGGCGGCAGTTATTCCCATCCCGCTGAGCCCAGAGCACACACAGATACGTACGCTTATTTGATCATTCACGGTGCCAGAGGTCCAAGACGGTAAATTGGCAAAAAGCCACGAATCTGTTTTTGAACTGAAGAAGCAGTAGGTGCAGAAGATATGCTTCTTTCAGAAAGATTTCTCGTAACGAAATGGTGCTGCGGTCAGTCGGACGAAAGTAAATTTAGTATTGTTTTTTAAACTGGCATTAATGTTACATGAATAGAAAAAACTATCGCTTGATACTACTATTGAGTAATAGCAACAGAAATTTGGTGTAAAATTTTTCATTTTAAATCTTTGGATGGATACTAAAATAACTAGATGGGCCACTCAGGCATGACTACTCGTACTCAGTAAAACAGCTTTCTACTTTCAGTTCAGTAGCAAGGAAGAATATTTGAGCAGATTTTGTAAAAGTAAACGCAGCTGAAATTACTTTGATAAGTTTAAAAGCCTAAGCTTGCAGGCGTAAACAATTTTGTTATTGGTTCAGCAGTAATGTACATTGGCTAATGTACATGGCAGCTTTTGGCTGGAATTCCGAGAAAGGCAATGAAATTGGGACAGGGCGGATGTATAGTGTGAATGGTGTGGAAAGGTGCGTTTGGAGGGTTTAAGCTGGGTGAAAGATTTAAAGTACATTAAAATGCTTCTGTAAAACTTACTACTGAACTGAACGTAGAATACATGTAAATGTGCTGAGTCAGGGGCGTCACCACCGGAGGGGGGGACAGGGACAGGGGGCACATGCCCGCCCCAGTAAAAGTTATGGGGGATATGTCAACGCTTTGTCGCCCTTACCCCACATGTTGATCTGCTATGTAAATTAATAACTTTGCTTCAGGGTGACAAAACATGAGCGCCTGCGGCGCCAAAATGAGTGCCTGCGGCGCCAAAATGAGTGCCTGCGGCGCAAAAATGAGTGCCTGCGGCGCCAAAAATGATCGCTGAAAACACCGATTCTGAAAAGAATGTACATATAGGAATTTAGTCATGTACATGTACATGTAGAAATCTTGGCTTTGTCTCCCCTCACCATAAAATCCATGGCGATGCCCCTGTGTGCTCTCCCGAGTCTTGTACGCTGTTGTCTGCTTGGCTTAATATTATTCGATTCTCAACATTTTTTAAAACGAAGATGATGAAACAAGCAACTAATAAGCAGTTATTAAAGATGAGCCGTGTTAAAACTTAAAATTTTGTATTTAGAATACTCAGCTTGGATAATTGGTATGTAAGGTTGTAAACAGTATTGTTAGTGCAGGAATGAAACCCATTTCCGCTTGGGATTTTAAAATCTCGAGCAAATCGTGAACTTATTACTCAAACTTAGAGGGCAGGGCCGATCACCAGCTGTAGTAAAAGTACTTTTCAAGGTCAAATTTCAGCGCCAGGGCAGGCGGCTTTCCTCACACATCCACGTCGCACGGCTCCGGCTTCTCACAGGAGCCGTCCGGGTCGCAGGTGAACTCGCTAGAGCAGCTTGCGCAGCTCCTCGAGGACCCGCTGCTGCTGGAGTAGCTGTAGCTGCCGCCGCTGGCTTCTCCGCTGCGACTCACGCTGGAGCCCGAGCAGACCCGGCAGATTTTGCAGTGCTGGCGGCACACCAAGCTGCCGCCGACTCGGGTGCAGTGGTGCGAGCGCTGGCAGTCCGCGTGCTTCTTGCACCTGCGAGCCAATGAGGGGAAACCAATGCAGGATCGTGCATGCACTGCCTGTATCCTTGAGGAACCCACTCTCACGGTCCTTCAGTGTCTGCCACCAAACTCCCACGGTCCTTCAGTGTCTGCCACCAAACTCTCACGGTTCTTCAGTGTCTGCCACCAAACTCTCACGGTCCTTCAAAGTTTGCCACCAAACTCGCACGGTTCTTCAGTGTCTGCCACCAAACTCTCACACGGTTTTTCAGTGTCTGCCACCAAACTCTCACGGTTTTTCAGTGTCTGCCACCAAACTCTCACGGTCCTTCAGTGTCTGCCACCAAACTCTCACGGTCCTTCAGTGTCTGCCACTAAACTCTCATGTTCCCTAAGTGGTCTGCCACCAAACTGTCACGGTCCTTCGGTGTCTGCCACCAAACTCTCACGGTCCTTCAAAGTCTGCCACCAAACTCTCACGGTCCTAGTGTCCGCCACCAAACTCTCACGGTCCTTCAGTGTCTGCCACCAAATTCTTAAGGTCTGCGACACCACTATTATTACGTTTAAAATACGTAATAACGACAAGCTCCGCGCCGACCACACGTCACGAGAAGCAAGAACCAGAAGCCTCACCTTTGCTCAGCGCCGACACAGGTCACAGCAACCAGCACAAACAGCAGTACTATTGGCACAATGAGTCTCATGATTGCCAGCGGATGCTTGCAGGCTTTGTTGAATTTTGCTGATTCAATTTATTTCAAATAGAGTCAGTTTTAAGGCCGCGGCTTGTTATTCTGGAAACTTCTATAGCTGTTTTCTCGAGTCTTTTTTTTAAGAGCTGACAGCCCTCTGCACTGAAAGCGGGGTGGCTGAGCTCAACTCTGTCTCTGCTCCATGAGCAGGAGCCTCCAAGCCACCCGCTCTCTCTCTCTACCCTGCAATTTGGAAAAGCCGTGCAGCTAGCAAAGCCTTCTTTCCCTTAGTCGGTGTGCATCTCGCCGCCCCCCCGCCAGCCCGCAGTCCCAGCAGGGCAGGGGCAGACAGAGCGGCTTTGAAAACGAAAAACAGTTGCGGGGTTAAATAGGGGTTGTTGGTCACGCTGTAGCTAATTGCTTGGCCTTGAATTGATTCTGCTGAAAGTTTCAAACGAGAAACGAAGCCAAATACGCCTTGCTGTCCATTCGGCCACGGTCAAATAACCCCGCATTGCAACCAGCCGGCCCTGCCACCCATAACTGCGTCTGAGGTCTGCACGTTTTAACGAGCTGAGCTCACATGAGCCTTGGGTAAGCAGCTGATGCTCGCCTCAGTTGAGTAACTTGCGATGCGCGTGTTTTGATATTGTTGGCTTTGTTTAACTTTTATGCTGTATTAAACAAACCTATGAATAAATGCCGGTTAACATTGTCAATAGTACTGGCTTTGCAGGTTAGTCATTGCTCAAATCAATGTATTCAGTTGAGCTCTGAGACCTTAGCACTGAGATCTTAGCACTGAGATCTTAGCATTGAGATAGATGTTAGCTCTGAGATCTTAGCATTGAGTTAGATGTTAGCTCTGAGATCTTAGCATTGAGATCTTAGCACTGAGATGTTATCTCTGAGATTTTATCTCTGAGATCTTAGCTCTGAGATCTTAGCATTGAGATAGATGTTAGCTCTGAGATGTTAGCTCTGAGATCTTAGCATTGAGATAAATGTTAGCTCTGAGATCTTAGCATTGAGTTAGATGTTAGCTCTGAGATCTTAGCATTGAGATAGATGCTAGCTCTGAGGTGTGCTAGCATTGAGATAGATGTTAGCTCTGTGTGTTGGCTTTGAGTTCGTTTATTTAAATGATGTATATATACACGGCGCGCAGCAGACCAGCGTGCGCCGCATCGACTTGCTGTTCGAGTGAGTCCGTCAGCGTCCAGGTCTCGGCGTTGTACAGCAGGACGGTCTCGATTACCGCCTGGAACAGCGCCGCCCTCTGGCGGTCCGGTAGGGCCTCGGACTGCAGGACTGCCTTCAACATCGGCGTCGAGCGAGTCACCAACGCGGCACTCTATCGCCGCGCTGGCCTGCCACGTCCAAGTGATCTACTGCGCCGTCGGCGACTCCAGCTCGCAGGCCATCTCATCCGCGCCGAGTCGTACTGCCCACAGCCGGTGCAGGAGGTGCTGCTGCTCACGCTGCAGGCACCCTACCGGCGAGGTCAAGCGCGAACTCGGCGTTATGTCGACTGTCTGCTGGCTGACGCCGGCGCCCCGGACACTGCCGGTGGCGCGGCCTTTGTTCGCGCCCAAGCCATGAAGCGCGCCCTGTGACGCTGACTTTTACCATCATGACAGCGTATTTTGTTGTTGTTGTTGTTGTTGTATATATACAGAAACATCTCTACCGAGTTATATACTGATATTGTTTGAATGCTACAACGTTAAGATTCGTGAAAAAGTTCGAACTCCAAACCCTGGTCTGTGGAAGAGCCCCATATAAAATCCAGAATGCGTCAGTCAGTCGCTATCGCTCTGTACACTAAAATGTACTCAGGCGCATGTCCCGCTGCAGTCAACAGCTGTACCCGCCGTTACGAGGGGTACGCCTGTGAATGTACACAGGCTCCGCCCTTCACACCCGTTCAGGTCGGCAACCCTCACGCAGACAGATTGGACACTGTACGCACCGAGTGTACCGTACTTAACTGTGTTAGGCAACACAGGCAGCTTGTCAAGTTGAATTGCTAAACCTGCAATATCCCCCACAAAAAGCAAAATGGGCATTCTATATTGATATTACACAGCAGATATTTTGTGTTTAAATTAACAAAGATACAACAAAATACGCTAACCAATTCACTCATTTCAGCAATGCTGAGTAGTCTTGCAGACTTACTCGATAACAGAGAGACTTAATAGTACGAGTACAATAGAAAACAGTTTAAAAAAGTGAGCTTTCAGCAAAAATCAGCTCTCCCGATGACCGACCATTCGCAGTCAGTTGAACCACTTGGCATGCAGCAGCACCGCAGGGGCGGCCCAGGTCGGCATCAGAATCTGCCTCGGCAACACCAGCGACCACAGATTTTCGACAATCATTTCAGTCCAGAGGTGAGCGGCGTGTGTCATGGGACGGGCAGGAGTGGCACAGGAGTGGGTCATGAGACGGGCAGGAGTGGCACAGGAGTGGGTCATGAGACGGGCAGGAGTGGCACAGGAGTGGGTCATGAGACGGGCAGGAGTGGCACAGGAGTGGGTCATGAGACGGGCAGGAGTGACACAGGAGTGGGTCATGAGATGGGCAGGAGTGACACAGGAGTGGGTCATGAGATGGGCAGGAGTGGCACAGGAGTGGGTCATGAGATGGGCGGGAAAAGCCATTCTATTGATACTTTGGCACGAGTTAGGCAGGAGCATCATGAATATTCCCCTAAGCACGTCAACCTTCATCCAGGAGGTGTCCGCAGGCCTGTCCACCGGCCAGCTGCTTCTCGGCCAGCTGTCAATCAACAAGTTCAACGCCGATGAGGCCTTTATCGGCCACCCGATCGGCGATGCCGACGTGCTGATCGGCAGTCGGATCGATCGCAACCGGGCGCTCAACGATGACGAGGTGGCGGTGCGGATCAAACCGGTGCGTCAAAGTTGACCTCGAGGAAAAATGTCTAAAAATTTTCGTAGGAGAAACTCTCGTATTTTTTCTTCCCAGGAACCGTATGACTCTCGAAACAAATTTCCCAACCAGGTAGCGAGCTGGCGGGCACTCGGCTTCAGCAATCCCTGCGGCACCGCAGCTGCCGGCGAGCATCAGCAGCAGCAGCCGTGGCTCACTGTCCAGTCGGTCATCTCGGCTGGTCAAGCCACTTTTGCCGACTTGTTTCCCGGTGTCCAGGTCGCTGATCAGCTGCAGCTGCAGCGACTGTTGCAGTCGAGCGCTGACCCATGCCAGCCACTGCCAGTTGACCGGGTCCAGCGAGTCGGCCAGGTGGTGGCCATTGTCAACCAGATCGCCAGTCGACGCTTTGTGGGAAGAGTGAAGCCCAGAACTGGCGAGGTAATTGCTCTGAGTGGTCTCTAACGGTTAGCGTCTCCTAAGTGTAATGATTAGCGTTTAATTATTTGCTTCAAAGCTGGTTGCGCGCCCTGGAAGTCCGTCTTGCATGCCACGAATGTCTTTAGATAGTCATCAAGTTTGCGTGGCTGGCTCTGGGCACCGCCGTAAATCAAGGCAAGAGTCGAGCCAGCCAGAAAGCAAACTGTGATGACCTTTTCATTGAACCCTGGGGTCACACATACGCACGGATATGCACACAGATACAAGCTCACGCAAGATGTACAGTAGCTTCCACTTTCTGATCATTTGAAATGTATCAGCTGGTGGGCCACACCATAACTCCTGGATGAAATTACCTGGGCGAACCCCAGATTAATGCAGCCTAGGGACTCTAGCGTCAGATCCTTCGGTGATCAGTTGGAGCAAACTTGAACTTCACTCTGGTGCTAGTACGTCATATTAACCTGTTTGATCTCCTCCCACAGCAAAAAATGGACATTTTCGAGCCGCTGGACCCTCGACAGCCGGGCTGCAACGTTCCTCGCTCGGAACTGACAGCATTCGGCTGCAGCGCAGAGCAGCTCAGGCGGCAGATTCAGCATTCGGCTGCAGCGCAGAGCAGCTCAGGCGGCAGATTCAGCATTCGGCTGCAGCGCAGAGCAGCTCAGGCGGCAGATTCAGCATTCGGCTGCAGCGCAGAGCAGCTCAGGCGGCAGATTTTTGTGGCTGAGCTGGATCACTGGGCTCCAGTTTTTTTCATGCCGAAGGCGCGCATCTGTCAGCGCCTGGGTGAGCGCGCGGACGGCCGCATTGACATTGAGCTGGAGACGCGGGTCATCCTGGAGCAGCTCGGCATTGCGGAGTCCATTGAGTCCGTGCCTGAAGAACTGACAGCAGCTGACGGCGGCGTCAGCGAGCAGGAGGCGGCTCGCAGGCGGGACTTCCGCGATCCATTGCACTACTGCATATTCACGGTGGACAAAGCGATGGCGCAGGACCTGGACGATGCCGTTCACTACCGAGCTCTGGATGGCGGTGACTGCGAGGTTAGCGGTGATTCATGATTTTTTTATCCTGATCTTGCTTGATCAAGAATGTGGCGCCACTTTTCCTAAGGTTGGAGTCCACATCGCGGACGTGTCGCATTACGTCCGACCGGGCTCCCAGGTGGACAAGATCGCCAGGGACCGCGCCGTCTCTACCTACCTGGAGCAGCGCACGTGTCACATGCTGCCGCACTGCCTGTCCGAGCACCTCTGCTCGATGAAACCGGCCGAGGACAAGCTCGCCTTCAGCATCGTGTGGTGAATCGAGCCCTGCACTGGGGCCGTCCGATCCACCTGGATGGGCAAGTCGGTGGTTCGATCCTGCTGCCAGCTGAGCTACCCACAGGCGCAGAGCTTTATCGAAGGCCATTCGAACTTGTTGAAGTCGGAGACCGATGTGAATGTACGTTGTTATAAGCTTATGATGACCTCGTCAAGTTTTACAAAGGTACCGAAAATGCACTGAAAATTCTCCGATTCTCAAAGGCCGCCATCGAAATGCCAGAAGCGCCGCACACCGTGCAGGCAGTCGCTGACAGCGTGCGCGCGATGCACCAACTCGCCAAAAAGCTGCTGGAGCGCCGTGTGGCCGACGGAGCCCTGATCATCGACCCGCCCAAGATGAAATTCCGCTTCGGCGATGCTTGCAACGCTCCGCCAGTTGATTTCAGCATGGAAGAATCGAGCGACAGCCGCAGCATGATTGAGGAGCTCATGGTGCTCGCCAACTGCTCAGTAGCCCGGAAGCTGCGAGACTCCTCGCCCCAGCTGGCCTTCCTGCGCCAGCAGCTGCCGCCGTCGGGGCGGGCCCTGCAGAATCTGTGCAGAAATTTGTCAGTCCTCGGCGTGCAGCTCGACACAGCTTCCTCCAGCAGCCTGCAGGCCAGCATTGGGCAGGTATGGTCCCGCCCTTCTCAAAGGAATCTTAGATCATCACATTTCATATTTACCAGCAAACAATCTAGGCCGCCAAGAGCCTGGACCCGGAGATGCAGCTCTACCTGCAAAAGATTTGTGTCTCTCCCATGCCGAGGGCGCTCAACTTTTGCATCGGTGCCGACGCACAATGCCCGAACCGGTGGCGCCACTACTCGTTGAACGTGCCGGTCTACGCCACCTTCACATCCCCGATTCGGCGCTACGCAGACATTGTGGTGCACCGACAGCTGAGCGCCGCGATCTGGGCCGAGGCCGGGCGCGAGCCGGAGGAATCAGCAAAATTGGTGGGTGTTAGTAAGTTAGTTAGTTAGTTAGTTAGTTAGTTAGTTAGTTAGTTAGTTAGTTAATTAGTTAGTTAGTTAGTTAGTTAGTTAGTTAGTTAGTTAGTTAGTTAGTTAGTTAGTTAGTTAGTTAGTTAGTTAGTTAGTTAGTTAGTTAGTTAGTTAGTTAGTTAGTTAGTTAGTTAGTTAGTTAGTTAGTTAGTTAGTTAGTTAGTTAGTTAGTTAGTTAGTTAGTTAGTTAGTTAGTTAGTTAGTTAGTTAGTTAGTTAGTTAGTTAGTTAGTTAGTTAGTTAGTTAGTTAGTTAGTTAGTTAGTTAGTTAGTTAGTTAGTTAGTTAGTTAGTTAGTTAGTTAGTTAGTTAGTTAGTTAGTTAGTTAGTTAGTTAGTTAGTTAGTTAGTTAGTTAGTTAGTTAGTTAGTTAGTTAGTTAGTTAGTTAGTTAGTTAGTTAGTTAGTTAGTTAGTTAGTTAGTTAGTTAGTTAGTTAGTTAGTTAGTTAGTTAGTTAGTTAGTTAGTTAGTTAGTTAGTTAGTTAGTTAGTTAGTTAGTTAGTTAGTTAGTTAGTTAGTTAGTTAGTGAGTTAGTGAGTTAGTTAGTTAGTTAGTTAGTTAGTGAGTTAGTGAGTTAGTTAGTTAGTTAGTGAGTTAGTTAGTTAGTTAGTTAGTTAGTTAGTTAGTTAGTTAGTTAGTTAGTTAGTTAGTTAGTTAGTTAGTTAGTTAGTTAGTTAGTTAGTTAGTTAGTTAGTTAGTTAGTTAGTTAGTTAGTTAGTTAGTTAGTTAGTTAGTTAGTTAGTTAGTTAGTTAGTTAGTTAGTTAGTTAGTTAGTTAGTTAGTTAGTTAGTTAGTTAGTTAGTTAGTTAGTTAGTTAGTTAGTTAGTTAGTTAGTGAGTTAGTTAGTTAGTTAGTTAGTTAGTTAGTTAGTTAGTTAGTTAGTTAGTTAGTTAGTTAGTTAGTTAGTTAGTTAGTTAGTTAGTTAGTGAGTTAGTGAGTTAGTTAGTTAGTTAGTTAGTTAGTGAGTTAGTGAGTTAGTTAGTTAGTTAGTGAGTTAGTTAGTTAGTTAGTTAGTTAGTTAGTTAGTTAGTTAGTTAGTTAGTTAGTTAGTTAGTTAGTTAGTTAGTTAGTTAGTTAGTTAGTTAGTTAGTTAGTTAGTTAGTTAGTTAGTTAGTTAGTTAGTTAGTTAGTTAGTTAGTTAGTTAGTTAGTTAGTCAGTCAGTTAGTTAGTTAGTTAGTTAGTTAGTTAGTTAGTTAGTTAGTTAGTTAGTTAGTTAGTTAGTTAGTTAGTTAGTTAGTCAGTCAGTTAGTTAGTTAGTTAGTTAGTTAGTTAGTTAGTTAGTTAGTTAGTTAGTTAGTTAGTTAGTTAGTTAGTCAGTCAGTTAGTTAGTTAGTTAGTTAGTTAGTTAGTTAGTTAGTTAGTTAGTTAGTTAGTTAGTTAGTTAGTTAGTTAGTTAGTTAGTTAGTGAGTTAGTTAGTTAGTTAGTTAGTTAGTTAGTTAGTTAGTTAGTCAGTCAGTTAGTTAGTTAGTTAGTTAGTTAGTTAGTTAGTTAGTTAGTTAGTTAGTTAGTTAGTTAGTTAGTTAGTTAGTTAGTTAGTCAGTCAGTTAGTTAGTTAGTTAGTTAGTTAGTTAGTTAGTTAGTTAGTTAGTTAGTTAGTTAGTTAGTTAGTTAGTTAGTTAGTTAGTTAGTTAGTGAGTTAGTTAGTTAGTCAGTTATGACGGGACTTGGCACCACATCGCCTATTCTCAAACTCACCTCAGCAAGACGCCCAGCCCAGCCTGACCGCTCTGGCCCGCCACTGCAACAAGAAGGAGAAGGACGCCAGCGAGGCTGGCAGGCGCAGCACGGAGCTGCACTTCGCCGCCTACCTGCGGTCCCAGGTTCAGCCGCTGAATGTCGTCGGCAGAGTCATAGGCGTGCTGGACAAAGCTTTTGACGTGTTTCTTGTTCGCATCGGCCAGGTGGGTCGAATCTACCTGGACCAGCAGGAGGACATAGTAGAGTTCATGCTGGAATCCGATCACGTGAGAGTCATGAAAGCGTTGTTCTCTCGCTCACTTTATTCAGACGCAACGGTCAGAAATTGATTTTCCCACAGGGCTTCCCTCAACTAATGCTGCACTTCCAAGGCTGCGGCTCGGTGTTCCACCGGCTAACTCTGGTGCCGAAGTCCCGGGTGGATGTCCTCCTTGCGGGCTGTCAGCTCCTGGACGGCCGCTCCCTCAAGCTGGCGCTGCAGTTGAAGCCTCCCGCCTGCGAGCTGTGTGGCCGTTCCTAGCTTAGAAGCCACCCCGGAACCGGACCCAGAGCTGATCGTCGGAAACTGATGCTCATGACACCAGCCCAAACATTGCAAGAAGGTGTATTAACTATGCGTATTTTATACTTTTAGCATGCGTTTGTCACAAGTGTAATTAGTACAATACAATACATTACAGTTATTGCCGATTACTGGCTGGGTACGACATGCGATTGCTTATACGTTTCCTTTACTTCTTGCTGAATAAAGTTGACAGTGGAATCTTATTAGCAAAAAAGCGTTATGCAATGCATTCTCCACTGAATCAGGACTCATAGTAATAGACCATGGCTAGAGATTTCTTGCAAAATTTGCGAAAACTTTCTATACAGATTCTGACCGGCTTTCGGCTTTCAGACAGCCATCTGTTGACTCAATGCAGGAGCTGCATAGTGGAAATAGAAAACAAAGAAACATATTTCTCACTATCTGGATAGCTTGCATTATTCTCCGTTGACAAGGACTAGGTTTCAAAACATTGCAGGAAACCATATCATAGCACAAACGGGAAGAGTTGAAACCAAATCAACAGAAATCCCATCCCGTTTGATTCCGGAAGTTTCGAAAAATTGCAGGAATTTGATTTGCTCTCTAAACAGAGCGCTGAGCCGGGTTTTGTTGAGCAAACTCAATTGCGGGTAGGGGTTGGAATCCCAGGCTATCCAGTGACATCGTAGTCCTAGTGGCGCATCCGGTGAGGCGGGGTGTCAAAGTGTAATGCTTTCTGTACTTGTTATTTTGTTGTACATTCTGCAAATGTTTTGCCTTTGTTTTGCTCCTTTGTAGGATCGTCAGAACAGCGGCTATACAGACTTAGAGCAACGCTTGTACGCCTGGGTGAATCTATTGTGGAATGGGAGACCGAACCGACCACAGGCACCATACGAGGCAAAGGCTCTAAGGCCCAGCCTGCATGATGGTGAAAAACTGCTTGTCAATCCCTGCAACAGTCCCCCGTCTCCATTGAATGGGTGGCCCTGTGTAAGACTGGCTGGGAGTAGAAAGAAGAAGCGAACGCTTCGGCTTCGTGGAAATCGTGCAATTGTCTAACTCGTGGAAATTGTTAAACAGTTTGTCAGGAGTTATGGCTTCATGATTTCCTGCATAGCAACCACAAAGCCTGCCACTAATTCCGAAACTTCTCCTCCAATCGCATGCGACACAAAATTCCTTGTCTCCCTCAAGATATCTTTCCAATAAGATAAAAGTCTGGATAAATTCCTAGGAGCGTCACTTCCTACACACCATTCCTAAAATTCTAAAGCAGATCAAAAAATGAAGTCATCCGTCATTTGGCTCACTGCCTGTGCCTTTTCGCTGGTGCTGTGCCAGTCGGTCGCACTCGAGCACGTCTCCGCAGTGTTTGAGTTGCTGACCAGCGACTGCCCCACCGAGCCTGTGAATGCTGAGGCTGTGGCCGCCCAAAGTGAGCCCGAGTGCTCGCTGCTCTGCACTATCAGCAGCAAGTGTCGCCTGTCTGTGTACCTGACAGACAGAGCCGTCTGCTACAGGTTGTCTGCGATGCCGCCATCGACCGGGAGCTGCGGGTCCCGGATGGTCACTAGAAGAAAACTGCTGGCTTCTGAAGTCTCCGTAGGTCCGAGCGCGCCAACTTCTGCCACTCCTGCGAGCTCGCTGTCGGAAGCTTCGGTCATCCAGAACTTGTCCTCGAATTTCGTGCTGTGGTACAACTTCAAGAAGAGCTTCAAAAACTTCGTCAACCAATCAGTTTACCAGGCGGAACCAGTGAACGTCACCGAGCAGAGTCCAGTCGATGGAGTTCGTCTGCAGGGCTCGAGCGGCTCCTACGTGAAAGTCTCGACTGCCGGATTCAGCAAATACTTTGCATTTGGGAAGCAGTACAGCATGTTCTTTCAGGGAAAGTTTTCCTGCAACTCTGTGTGAGTATTTATGTATATGACTGAATAATTAGGTTTCTATCAAAAAAGGATTTATTTACGAACATTCGATCAGCCGTGCACAATGTTTCAGCGACAAGTGCATCAGCTCGTTTCTCGATGTCAACAATCCAACAACCCCAACTAATTTGTACATAAAAAGCGACGGCAACATCACTGCTAAGGTCCAGTTTGCTTCTGGTACTCTCAGTAGTTCCTTAATGACCTGGGCAAGTGGCTGTGCTGGAGACTCAGTCGAGCGGCTGACGAGCTTTGGAATCAACTTCGTAGGTATGACCTTCTCATCCAACGCCTACTACAATGGATCCATGATGAAGTCTATTCATATGTCGATGGTTTTTTCCGGAGGAGGCAATTTTTCCAACATTCACAACAACCTTCTGATCGGCAGCTGCATGTCAGCCGCAATCCAACCGTTCGACGGCTGGCTGCAGTGCTGGGCTCTGCTGACTGGCAACCTCGATGCGGCCCAGTTCGACCAGCTGCGGAGTGCGTGCAGCCTGTGATGCAAAAATTAGAAGACGAAAGAGCGCAGAAATGGCATCGACAACTAATTTACTGAAAACGAACCATTTATCGATAAACTATTTAGCAAGAGTTTAAACATTCAAATATACCTTAGAAAATTTCTAATTTCTTTACCAAGCTTTGTTTTCCGGAGCCAAGCCTTGTACACTTTCTCTCCCTCCGTCGTGCCCCTCCCTTTTGCGCCTATCTGCCTGATCTGATTTCAAGGCCTTTTCGCGTTGATTCAGTTGGCTTTGTCTGTCTGTGTTGGATTTAATTTTTTTAATCTTTTGTGGTCTCATTTATCCTTATTTATACAAGCTTGTCTTTTAGTCAAGTTTTTCTTTTCCTTTAGTTGTTTGCGATCGCTTTTTATACTCTTCGCGTTAAACTAATAATCTATGATTGCTAATTATAGAACTCCTTGGTTTTAACTGTCGCAAGTCTTTGGGGCATTTTTGATCGCTCTCTCATATTTGTGTTCGCGTCTGGCTTCTTTCGTGTTCCGACTGTACAACAACAACAAAATACGCGGCCCCGCGTGCAAAGTCAGTTAGAGCAGGGCGCGTCAGATGGCGCGCCGCAGAGCCTGGGAGCGAACGAAGTCCGCTCCGTTAGCAGTGTCGGGCGCCCCAGCGTCGCACAGCAGGCAGTCCACGTATCGACGGGTTCGGGCCTGACCCCGCCTGAACGGGCCCTGCAAGGTGAGCAGCAGGACGTCCTGAACAGGTTGGGGGCAGTAGCCCTCGGCCCGGATCACGTGGCCCGCCAGTTGGAGTCGCCATCGGAGCAGGATGATGGACGGGCGCTGCAGCTTGGCCCGATCGTACAGGGCCTCGGTCCCGACGCTCTCGTCAGCTCGAAAGGCCGCACGGAGCAGCCCTGAGTGCGCCGAGTCCAGCTGCCGCTCCAGCGTAGCCGTCAGCGTCCACGTCTCGGCGTTGTAGAGCAGGACTGTTTCGACCACCGCCTGCCACAGCCGAGCCCTCTGGCGGTCGGGCAGCGCTTCAGACTGGAGGACGGCTCGGATCGAACGAAAGGCCGCCCAGGCAAGTCCTCTGCGCCGCCGGAGGTCTTCCTCCACTTGAAGCACCAGACCGCCGAGGTAGGTGAACCGCTGGCAGCGTGCGAGCCTGGTCGTCTGCCCGTCTGCGCCGCGGCATGTCAGGTCTGCTGGGATGTCGGCCGGCACAGTCAGCACCTCGGTCTTCAGCGTGTTGACAACCAGACCGACGCTCGATGCTACCTCGACCAACCTGTCGATCTGGCGCTGGGCGCCTTCAACAGACGAGGACAGTAGGGCGAGATCGTCGGCGTAGCCAAGCACGCTTAGGCGCTTTTCGCCGTGGCGGCGACCGATGCGTCTGCGCAGCAGGAAGCCGTCATTAGCCGAGGGGAGTGCGGTCCGAAGCACCCAGTCCAGGAGCAGCACGAAGAGGAACGGCGCCAAAGTGTCTCCCTGCAGAACTCCTGATGAAGTGTCGAACAGGTCAGACAGGCCGTCCGCCGTCACCACAGCAGCTCGAGTATCGCAATACAGCGCCATGACAGCGTCGATTAGCTGCTGGGGCACCCGGTAGGCTCGAAGGACAAAGGGGAGAGCGGCTCTCAACACCGAGTCAAGCGCCTTTCCGTGGACTGTGGAGTTAGTACTCGTACATTTAGCATCTTCTGAATTGCAAGTTTAAGAACAGCCAGGGGCGTCGCCACCGGGTAGGACAGGGGGGAGATGTCCCCCTCCAGTATGAGCTATGGGGGACATGATAATGTTTTGTCCCTCACCCCACCTTATTACCCGTTGAGTAAAGCAATAGATTTGTTTCAGAGCGCTAAAGTTTAGCAATTGTGACGCTAAAATGAGTGCTGACAATACCGATTCTCAAAATCATGTAAATAGAGGAATTCAGTCATGTGCATGTACAAGTAAAATTTATTTCTTTGTCCCCCACCATAAAATCAATGTCGACACCCCTGTGAATAGCACCTGTTAGCCTGTTTTATCAATGTATCACGCTTTGTTGCACACCGGAAGGAGCAGCCATATTGCTTTCCTAGTGCTGTACGTGCGTATTACTAAAAAGTTTTACTGAGATAATACTACTAATACTAGCAACAATATGATGTGTCAGTAAAAGTTCTAAAAAATTGTCAATTTTTAATACGAGCTAGCTAATAATAACATGCATGCATTACTTGAAGTAGCTCAGAAAGACACGATCATTTTAATGTATTGTTTCACTTTTTTATTTTAAAAAAATTGGAACTTGTTTTTAAAAGTACAATGAAAAACAGAGACGACAGTAGAGGGAAATGACAGCTAAAAGCCATCCAACGGAGAGCAAGAGTTCAAGACCCCGTGCGTCCGTTCACTTCCTTGGAAACTACGAGTAGTAGATGATTCCAGATTGCTCCCGCTAAAGTGGGAGCAAATAGCAAATGTAATGACCGGAATTATATAGTCTCCAAAACTATTAATTTAATTAGGCTTGGTGGTGCGCTCCGCCCCAACACTCCTCGCAACTCTTATTTAAAGTTTGCCTTGGCGGGTACTCCACCCCCACGCTCCCAAGCTCTTACTTAAAGTTTGCCCTGGCGGGGACTCCACCCCACGCCCCCAAACTCTTACTTAAAGTTTGCCTTGGCGGGTACTTTACCCCCACGCCCCCAAACTCTTACTTAAAGTTTGCTTTGGCGGGTACTCCACCCCAACGCCCCCAAACTCTTACTTAAAGTTTGCCTTGGCGGGTACTCCACCACCACGCCCCCAAACTCTTACTTAAAGTTTGCCTTGGCGGGGACTCCACCCCACGCCCCCAAACTCTTATTGTACTTTAAGTTTGTCTTAGAGGGGGCTCCACCCCAACCTACGCCCCCAAACTCTTACTTTAAGTTTGTCTTAGCGGGGGCTCCACCCCACCCCACGCCCCCAAACTCTTACTTTAAGTTTGTCTTTTTTTTAGAGGCAGGGGGGTTGTGTGCACCCTGGCGCACTTTAGGCGACATAGGCACACAACCGGCGAGAGGCATTACTGCCCATTCCGCCCGACTCCCCTGAGCAGGCATACAAGCGCGCGGATACGTTACGCAGGCACACACTCACACAGGAGTGTACAGCGGCCCTAACTTTATCAATTGTTAGGCATGTACACTTCACTGCGCCTTGGGGGGTTGGCTCTCAAGGCCGTTAATTGCACAGGCGAGCCAAGCCGAAATTCCAATTCAGCCCCAAATTAATGTGGCTGCACTTGGAATCGAGCCTGGGTCGCTGGCACACCAGAGCAGCTGCGCTACCGCTGGGCTACGGCCCCCCTTTAAGTTTGTCTTAGCGGGGGCTCCATCCCCACACCCCAAACTCTTACTTTAAGTTTGTCTTAGCGGGGCTCCATCCCCACAGCCCAAACTCCTACTCTAAATTTTTTTTGGAGCCGGCTCGGCTCCCCTACCCAGCGGAGCTGCTTCCCTATTTTTCAACCAGTCCGTGCATGCAAGATTTCAGAAGATTGTAGATAATTAATACGCTTGTAGATGTAGTGCATGAGAGTATTTTCGCAATGCAAAGTGTATTGACTATTGATATTACATTTTTGCAAGTGATTATCACAAGTTTAATCCGCATGATACATTATAATGATGTAGTAAAGAATAGCTGAGTGGTGCCCGTTTGACTCTGCAAGCGGGATTGACAGTTCTGTAACGGGTGTCCCAAAAAAGGTAACACTTTGTGCGCTCACTGTGAGTGAGCAGTTAGGCATATAGCACAGTAATTTAACAGGTCCATAGTAAACATTTGTAAGTTTTTCCCACAAACATTTGGTTGCGAAAAATTGCTCCAGAGGCGAGTTATTGAGCACAGAAGTGTACGCTAGCTTTTAGATTGTCTATGGCAGCTGTGTATGGCAAAGCTTGGCAGAAAAGCTAGCGTACACTTAGCGGAACGGCCGGAGGGAGAGAGCAAAGGCAAGGATTGGAGAGCACGAGCAAAACATCCTACCGCCCTGTATGGGCAATTTACGAGACACGAGTATATTTGGAAAGCATTCGAAAAAACTATTTGGAAGAGTAAAAGGTAAACGAAGCGAAAGGAAAAAAGGAAGTTGCAGGAATTGCGAGAAAGGGGGCTAAAAGCAGAAAAAAACGCATGCAAGCTGGCGAGGAGAGATAGCCTGAGGCAGGCACAACCCACGGGGCTAAAAAGGCCCCACAGACACCCACCCCCGCCCCGGGGGCGGCGCACCCACCCCCGGACCAAGCACCCCCAAACACGGGCGACGACAAGCCCCCCGGCCCCGCTAACAGCGATTGGCCAGCCAATCTACACTTCTGTGCTCAATAACTCGCCTCTGGAAGGACCTGTTAAATTACTGTGGTATAGGCCTAACTGCTCACTCACAGTGAGCGCACAAAGTGTTACCTTTTTTTGGGATTGGAATCCCAGGCTATTCAGCGACATCGTCAGTCCCAGTGGTGCATCCGATGAGGCGTGGGGTCCGGGCCCTCCCTGCTGCCCCGTCGCTATGGAATAGGTGGCCCTGGGTGAGGCTGGCTTGGGTGTAGAAAATAGAAACGATCGCTTCATTAGAATAAAAGCCCAAAGGGTAAACGCAGTGGCGGATCTAGATTTTCATTTTGGGGGGGGGGTGGTCCAAGTTTGGGGCGCCAACACGAGTATAAGAGGCGCCAATTTTTAAGCTAGGGGCGTCAAAAATGCGTGTATGGGGCGAAAAGTCAAGCTTAGGGGCGACAAAAAATGTCTTTTGGGGGCGAAAAATCAAGTTTAGGGGGCGCAAACTCAGGTTTTTGGGGGGCGCAATATGTTCTGTCAAGCTATTTTGGGGGGGGGGGGGGGCCGTCCCCCCCGCCCCCCCTAAATCCGCTCCTGGGTAAACGTTTCAGACGAATTTTTACGCTTTAGAAGCAGCCTTTTTCTGGTTGAAGAATATACTGAAAATTAGCCAATATTTTGCTTTAGGAGGAAGAACAACCACCAAACTACTGCCCAAAATAAGCATTCTAAAACGACAACAACAACAACAAAATACGCTGTCAGGATGGTAAAAGTCAGCGTCACAGGGCGCGCTAATTCTAAAACGAAAGGAAGAAAACGAAGCGATGACAGCGCGTGCTAGAAAGAAAGACGTTCAAATAAAGAAATTGTTTTCCCGAAAGCAAATCTTCAAGTTTGATTTTCATTATTTCGGTTTGCCGATGGAAATTGATGAATAGTTTGCAATCGTGACATTGTTTCAACATGTAAACCGAAATATTGGCCACGCCGCGTCGCACCATCATCCTCTTGACCGCTTGACTAAGCCGGTAGAAAATCTCGACCGAGGCGCAGCTACCAAAGGGTAGCCGGGTGTCGACAAGCCATGTCAGATCACGGTTGCCTTTAAAGCGCCAACCAATGCCGGTCGCCTGGTAATCATCCGGATGGATCGCCACGCTTCTGTAAGCTTGCGACAAATCAAGCTTTGCCATGAACCAGCCCTTGCCGATAGAGGCAGCAACCTTCTTGACGGACTCAAACCTGGGGCTCAGCTTCTTCGTATAGTTGTCATTTACCGAGTAGCCCGGAGGCGTGCTGCAGTCATGAATAAGTCGAACCTTCCCGTTATCCTTGGGAATTGCTCCCAGAGGGCTGACCATCGTAGGCTTCTTAGGCACAATCAAATACCTGCCATTCTCAATCTCTTCTTTAATTTGCAGCTCAACAGCGCGATGAAAAGCAGAAGTAGACATGTAATTGGCATTAAAAGTCTCACAAAGCCCTTTGCCATCAGTAATGCGAAAACCATTTGCGATGCCGTCTAGGATAAAATTCCGATCAGGGTCATTCTCAAGCTCAGAATCCCACGAACAAAAACGCAGGCGACCCCCTGCACTGCCAACGACAGGATTGTTAAAATTTAAAGCAGGCTGAGCATTAGGCAAAATTTTAGGATTAAAACAGAGCATCGCAGACTTCAGTTTTTTGTCGAATGGTTGGCCTCAGGGTGGGCCTCGAAACAGATGCGGCATACGTGCCGGAATTTGCAGCTCGACCGGAAGCACCCCCGGCGATTAAAGTGCAAGCAGATCTCTTCCCCGTCTGGCGTTCTGAGGCTCTTGGGGTCTATTGGTTTTTGAAAACGCTGCTGCCGTGGCTGGGGCAATGACTTGCTGACTCCATGGTTTGCTGGAGTTCCAGTTCTGATTAAGTGCTTAGCAACGAGTTGGAAAGACTCCTTGCCCCATCGCATGCCAGTTTCAGCTTGCCTAGTGCGGTAGTCCTCGTCAAAACGATTCACCTGCGCAAGGCCGAAGCCCGCGTCAAACAGCTCGCCAATCTGTATTGAGTAGCGTAAGTAATTCATCAAATCAGTCGTGTCGGCAGTTCCATTTCTACTAGTCACCAGGGCACCATCCTTGATCATCTGCATCATCAGCCTGCAATTGCCTACCAAATACTGCGCTGCCGTGATGCTATCTGGATTAGGTTTTCTGCTCTTGTAAGTGATTCGGCCACCAGAACCATTAGCCAGCACCTCTTCCTGCTCAAAGCCGTCGAGGAAATCACGAACCAGGAGAGCCTTACGTCTACCAGAACACTCCATCCGTTCATTGGCCCTGTTCTGTGACAACAATCTGTCAAGCAGCTCATTGCCATTATCTGCTTGGTCTAATTCAGCATCATCACACCCATCAGGAAAGTAACTGGGGCCAGCAGGCTTGGCACACTCACCGCGATTCATAGGACGCGTGGATGGACACTCGCGCTGCAGATCTCCGATCTCCCTCTTGAGTTGAGCGGCTTCCTTGCGTAGCTGCAACAGTCTGATCTCCTTCTCCGCCTTCGCGATGTCCTCGTCCAGGCCCGCCGCCGACTCCCGAGCCGCCTCCGTACTGATGTTGTCGTCTGCTTCGGCTTCTTGCTCAGATTGCTCCATGTTCTGCAACAGCGAATCTGTCCACGACTGGTCTGGGGCTGCGAGCAGGGCGCTGACAAGGTCGGCCTTGTTGCCCCGACTGCTTATGTTAGCGTTGGCACACAAGGCTAGCAGAGCCACCTTGCTCAGGTGCATAAGTTTGTCGCGGTCAGCCATTGCAAAAATTGAGAAAAAAAATCAATACGCGCTTGGCGGGTCAGCGACAGCCCGCACCGTATTAAATAAACGCCACCCAGGCCGCGGGCACGTGACCAAGGCCAGGCCCACCACCCCCCGTACCAACGCACAAGAGCGACGCCCCACTGGTTTAACACCCAACCAAGCTACGCCCGGTCGGACCATGCAATCGTGACATTTGAATTATTGAATATAAGTTGTTTGTAGAGCAGCTCTTGCCTTGACGATGTCGAAACTAAAAATTAATGATTCAGAGCCACTAGCAGCGTCCACTGAGCCACATCTGAGTCGTGATTGTATTAGGTCACTTTAAAACTTAGACCCAACTTAGAAACAACTTACTCGTATTTCTATTAAAAGGTACTGCAAAGCCAAGCCATTCTTAAATTTCTTTTCCTAATGTTTAACGCCTATCTGAAAATGTTAAAAGCATTTTCAATATCCTTTTGCATTTTCTATGATAAAAAACATCTCAGCTCAAGCAAAAAAACATATGGTCTAACGGACGAGTATTGGTAGCGACAGAATGGCTTCTTTATTTCCTGCATAGCAACCACAGAGCCTTCCACTCAGGGGCCGTTACACCGGGGGGCATGTCCCCCAGTAAAAGATATGAAGGTGTCATGCAAATGCTTTGTCCCCCCATCCCACCTTGCGACCCGTTATGGAAATCAAAACTTTTGCTGCAGGGCGACAAAACAAGGCACCTGCGGCGCCAAAATGAGTGCCTGTGGCGCTAATTAGTACCTGTGGTGCTAATGAGTGCCTGCAGCGCCAAAAAGAGAGCTGACAACACCGATTCTGAAAATACCTAGATAGATACCCAGCGACTAACCATTTTGAGTATATGGACGTACATGTAGCTAGAATTCTTGGCTTTGTCCCCCCACCATGGCGACGCCCCTGCTGCAGTAATGCCGGAATTTTTCCTCCAATCGCATGCGACACGAAATTTCCTTGTTCCTCGCAAGTATCTTTCCAATAAGATAAAGCCTGAACAGATTCCCAAGAGAATTATTTCCTACACGTCGTTTCTCTCCAAGAATCTCAACAAGCACATGCAGTTATAAAACTGATCTAATAATGAATTCACCCGTCATTTGGCTCACTGCCTGTGCTTTTTCGCTGGTGCTGTACCAGTCGGTGGCACTCGAGCACGGCTCCGCAGTGTTTGAGTTGCTGACCAGCGACTGCCCCACGGAGCCTGTGAATGCTGAGGCTGTGGCCGCGCCGAGTGAGCCCGAGTGCTCGCTGCTCTGCACTCTCAGCGGCGAGTGTCGCCTGTCTGTGTACCTGACAGACAGGGCCGTCTGCTACAGGTTGTCTGCGATGCCGACATCGACCGGGAGCTGCGGGTCCCGGATGGTCGCTAGGAGAAGGCTGCTGGCTTCTGAAGTCACCGTAGGTCCGAGCGCGCCAACTTCTGCCACTCCTGCGAGCTCGCTGTCGGAAGCTTCGGTCATCCAGAACTTGTCCTCGAATTTCGTGCTGTGGTACAACTTCAAGAAGAGCTTCAAAAACTTCGTCAACCAATCAGTTTACCAGGCGGAACCAGTGAACGTCACCGAGCAGAGTCCAGTCGATGGAGTTCGTCTGCAGGGCTCGAGCGGCTCCTACGTGAAAGTCTCGACTGCCGAATTCAGCAAATATTTTGCATTTGGGAAGCAGTACAGCATGTTCTTTCAGGGAAAGTTTTCCTGCAACTCTGTGTGAGTATTTATGTATATGACTGAATAATTAGGTTTCTATCAAAAAAGGATTTATTTATGAACATTCGATCACCCGTGCACAATGTTTCAGCGACAAGTGCATCAGCTCGTTTCTCGATGTCAACAATCCAACAACCCCAACTAATTTGTACATAAAAAGCGACGGCAACATCACTGCTAAGGTCCAGTTTGCTTCTGGTACTCTCAGTAGTTCCTTAATGACCTGGGCAAGTGGCTGTGCTGGAGACTCAGTCGAGCGGCTGACGAGCTTTGGAATCAACTTCGTAGGTATGACCTTCTCATCCAACGCCTACTACAATGGATCCATGATGAAGTCTATTCATATGTCGATGGTTTTTTCCGGAGGAGGCAATTTTTCCAACATTCACAACAACCTTCTGATCGGCAGCTGCATGTCAGCCGCAATCCAACCGTTCGACGGCTGGCTGCAGTGCTGGGCTCTGCTGACTGGCAACCTCGATGCGGCCCAGTTCGACCAGCTGCGGAGTGCGTGCAGCCTGTGATGCAAAAATAGAAGACGAAAGAGCGCAGAAATGGCATCGACAACTAATTTACTGAAAACGAACCATTTATCGATAAACTATTTAGCAAGAGTTTAAACATTCAAATATACCTTAGAAAATTTTTTATTTCTTTACTAAGCTTTGTTTTCCGAAGCCAAGCCTTGTGCACTTTCTCTCCCTCCGTCGTGCCCCTCCCTTTTGCGCCTATCTGCCCGATCTGATTTCAAGGCCTTTTCGCGTTGATTCAGTTGGCTTTGTCTGTCTGTGTTGGATTTAATTTGTTTAATCTTTTGTGGTCTCATTTATCCTTATTTATACAAGCTTGTCTTTTAGTCAAGTTTTTCTTTTCCTTTAGTTGTTTGCGATCGCTTTTTATACTCTTCGCGTTAAACTAATAATCTATGATTGCTAATTATAGAACTCCTTGGTTTTAACTGTCGCAAGTCTTTGGGGCATTTTTGATCGCTCTCTCATATTTGTGTTCGCGTCTGGCTTCTTTCGTGTTCCGACTGTACAACAACAACAACAAAATACGCGGCCCCGCGTGCAAAGTCAGTTAGAGCAGGGCGCGTCAGATGGCGCGCCGCAGAGCCTGAGAGCGAACGAAGTCCGCTCCGTTGGCAGTGTCGGGCGCCCCAGCGTCGCACAGCAGGCAGTCCACGTATCGACGGGTTGGGGCCTGACCCCGCCTGAACGGGCCCTGCAAGGTGAGCAGCAGGACGTCCTGAACAGGTTGGGGGCAGTAGCCCTCGGCCCGGATCACGTGGCCCGCCAGTTGGCGTCGCCGTCGGAGCAGGATGGTGGACGGGCGCTGCAGCTTGGCCCGATCGTACAGGGCCTCGGTCCCGACGCTCTCGTCAGCTCGAAAGGCCGCACGGAGCAGCCCTGAGTGCGCCGAGTCCAGCTGCCGCTCCAGCGTAGCCGTCAGCGTCCACGTCTCGGCGTTGTAGAGCAGGACGGTTTCGACCACCGCCTGCCACAGCCGAGCCCTCTGGCGGTCGGGCAGCGCTTCGGACTGGAGGACGGCTCGGATCGAACGAAAGGCCGCCCAGGCAAGTCCTCTGCGCCGCCGGAGGTCTTCTTCCACGTGGGGCACCAGACCGCCGAGGTAGGTGAACCGCTGGCAGCGTGCGAGCCTGGTCGTCTGCCCGTCTGCGCCGCGGCATGTCGGGTCTGCTGGGATGTCGGCCGGCACAGTATAAGGATTCAATTTCATATGCATGTAGGCCTTAGGGACTATTTAGGGACTATCGTAGGAACTATTAGGAATAGGACTTAGGATTTAGGAAATTAGGGAAATGCATTGTTATCAGAGCGTGGTGGAGTGTAGCAGTTGTGGACAGCTGCACTCTTACAAAAAGCCACAAGTGCTTGATGACGGCATTGCAAAGGGCGAGTGCAGGCCGCCCTAAAAGTCTGCTTCCACTTTAGAGGGGTTGTATGCTTTATGTGGGGCGGGGTTCAATTACATTTTTAACAGAGGCATTTCAGGAATCGCACGAGAAAGGGGAACCGTGAGAATCGGCCGGAATTGCGCGGTGGCTGGAAGACGTGGGAAATGATAACGCAGACAGTTTCACAGAGACTTCATCGGGGAAATTTACTATAAATAAGCGAGGGGTTAAATGTCTAAAACTTTACCTTTTCTCACTCTCTTTTCACTCTCTTTTTACACGCCTTGTATTAACTTTTGGATTGCTTAATAGTTTGTAAATCACGACGACCGCTTCTGCAGACACCTGTGACCGGAGGGTAAGACTGAGCACTGCCATGACTATAGATTTATGAATAGTAGCGTATCGGTCTCAGACCAGGTAGATAGGCGTAATTTATATATATATATATAATAGATTAATAGGAGTATTTGAGTAGCTTAGTTATACCGTAGTGTCTCAGACTTATTCTCCCTGCTTGTAGCTCGCTTATTTGCTTATTTACTTATTAATACAAACGTTGAAAATGTAGTAGTAAATATAATTATATGGTTGATCGGTAAATAACATCCAAGCATATTCTACCTCGTTTGAGTTACTATTAATCATATGTAAGGTTCTTAGTTTGCGGCCAACTAGGAAGCTTATACACAGTCAGCACCTCGGTCTTCAGCGTGTTGACAACCAGACCGACGCTCGATGCTACCTCGACCAACCTGTCGATCTGGCGCTGGGCGCCTTCAACAGACGAGGACAGGAGGGCGAGGTCGTCGGCGTAGCCAAGCACGCTTAGGCGCTTTTCGCCGTGGCGGCGACCGATGCGTCTGCGCAGCAGGAAGCCGTCATTAGCCGAGGGGAGTGCGGTCCGAAGCACCCAGTCCAGGAGCAGCACGAAGAGGAACGGCGCCAAAGTGTCTCCCTGCAGAACTCCTGATGAAGTGTCGAACAGGTCAGACAGGCCGTCCGCCGTCACCACAGCAGCTCGAGTATCGCAATACAGCGCCATGACAGCGTCGATTAGCTGCTGGGGCACCCGGTAGGCTCGAAGGACAAAGGGGAGAGCGGCTCTCAACACCGAGTCAAACGCCTTTCCGTGGACTGTTGAGTTAGTACTCGTACATTTAGCATCTTCTGAATTGCAAGTTTAAGAACAGCCAGGGGCGTCGCCACCGGGTAGGACAGGGGGGAGATGTCCCCCTCCAGTATGAGCTATGGGGGACATGATAATGTTTTGTCCCTCACCCCACCTTATTACCCGTTGAGTAAAGCAATAGATTTGTTTCAGAGCGCTAAAGTTTAGCAATTGTGACGCTAAAATGAGTGCTGACAATACCGATTCTCAAAATCATGTAAATAGAGGAATTCAGTCATGTGCATGTACAAGTAAAATTTATTTCTTTGTCCCCCACCATAAAATCAATGTCGACACCCCTGTGAATAGCACCTGTTAGCCTGTTTTATCAATGTATCACGCTTTGTTGCACACCGGAAGGAGCAGCCATATTGCTTTCCTAGTGCTGTACGTGCGTATTACTAAAAAGTTTTACTGAGATAATACTACTAATACTAGCAACAATAGGATGTGTCAGTAAAAGTTCTAAAAAATTGTCAATTTTTAATACGAGCTAGCTAATAATAACATGCATGCATTACTTGAAGTAGCTCAGAAAGACACGATCATTTTAATGTATTGTTTCACTTTTTTATTTTAAAAAATTTGGAACTTGTTTTTAAAAGTACAATGAAAAACAGAGACGACAGTAGAGGGAAATGACAGCTAAAAGCCATCCAACGGAGAGCAAGAGTTCAAGACCCCGTGCGTCCGTTCACTTCCTTGGAAACTACGAGTAGTAGATGATTCCAGATTGCTCCCGCTAAAGTGGGAGCAAATAGCAAATGTAATGACCGGAATTATATAGTCTCCAAAACTATTAATTTAATTAGCCTTGGTGGTGCGCTCCGCCCCAACACTCCTCGCAACTCTTATTTAAAGTTTGCCTTGGCGGGTACTCCACCCCCACGCCTCCAAGCTCTTACTTAAAGTTTGCCCTGGCGGGGACTCCACCCCACGCCCCCAAACTCTTACTTAAAGTTTGCCTTGGCGGGTACTCCACCCCCCACGCCCCCAAACTCTTACTTAAAGTTTGCCTTGGCGGGTACTCCACCACCACGCCCCCAAACTCTTAAGTTTGCCTTGGCGGGGACTCCACCCCACGCCCCCAAACTCTTATTGTACTTTAAGTTTGTCTTAGCGGGGGCTCCACCCCAACCCACGCCCCCAAACTCTTACTTTAAGTTTGTCTTAGCGGGGGCTCCACCCCACCCCACGCCCCCAAACTCTTACTTTAAGTTTGTCTTTTTTTAGAGGCAGGGGGGTTGTGTGCACCCTGGCGCACTTTAGGCGACATAGGCACACAACCGGCGAGAGGCATTACTGCCCATTCCGCCCGACTCCCCTGAGCAGGCATACAAGCGCGCGGATACGTTACGCAGGCACACACTCACACAGGAGTGTACAGCGGCCCTAACTTTATATTATCGTTAGGCATGTACACTTCACTGCGCCTTGGGGGGTTGGCTCTCAAGGCCGTTAATTGCACAGGCGAGCCAAGCCGAAATTCCAGTTCAGCCCCAAATTAATGTGGATGCACTTGGAATCGAGCCTGGGTCGCGGCACACCAGAGCAGCTGCGCTACCGCTGGGCTACGGCCCCCCTTTAAGTTTGTCTTAGCGGGGGCTCCATCCCCACAGCCCAAACTCCTACTCTAAGTTTTTCTTGGTGATGGCTCGGCTCCCCTACTCAGCGGAGCTGCTTCCCTATTTTTCAACCAATCCGTGCATGCAAGATTTCAGAAGATTGTAGATAATTGATACGCTCGTAGATGTAGTGCATGAGAGTATTTTCGCAATATGTTTGTATGCAAAGTGTATTGACTATTGATATTACATTTTTGCAAGTGATTATCACAAGTTTAATCGGTATGATACATTATAACGATGTAGTAAAGAATAGCTGAGTGGTGCCGGTTTGACTCTGCAAGCGGGATTGATAGTTCTGTATATTTAATCTGTCTATTCAAGTCTATGGTAAAAGCACCTTGAATTTACATGTGCACTCGGTGCAGGAATGGCAATCCTGCAAGAATGTAATGCGCAATGTTTCTTTATTTAGCTTATTTTGTCTATGGTTCAGGTCTAACTGTGGGGGCTTCGTCCCCACACCCCCAGCTCCACCCTTTTCTACTTTAGCCACACATGTCGGGTCAAATACAATAAGAATGGGTATCAAGCACTTTGACTTGTGCGTCTATGGTAAAAACCCTCGTGCGCTACGCGCACCAGTTCGTGTTTCAGCCATTGTATCATTTTGGAGGGGTTTTTAGGGGTATAGCAATCAAGCCAGATTGTTGCACGCTTTGAATGTCTATGGCCGAAGCCAACGTCTGAGCTATCTATTTAATGCTATATTTAGCAGTTGTAACATTATAAAAACTTAATATAAAAAAACAAGTTTGTAACATTATAAAAACCTAATATAAACAAAACAATCAACGGATTTAGCACAAATCGGTCCAAGCTGTACGCCGGATCAAGGCATGTTCGAAATATGCACGTGGAATTGGCAGTTGTTGAATGTGAACTTACGAAGTGCCCACTTTTCTTGCAACAGAACTGACTTTGGCGTAGTGTCGAGTTGCATTACATCCATCTCCCTGAGCAAGTCTCGTTCCGGTCTTGACCAGCTAACAGCGCCTCGATTTCATTCACATCCAACTGAGCCAGATCGTTCAGCATGCCTTGCATAGTCGCCTTCGCCGGATTCGCTCGCCAATCTCAGAAGACGACAAACCAACGACATCTCCTTGCGAAATATGCAGCAATCCAATAGGCTCGCCCGTTGATGCTTCGTAAATCATGATGACAGCTTTTTGCAATATCTAATCCACATCTGACATTAGAACGAGAATAATAAACAACGATACATACTCAAGTTTCGTACATTGCACAGGATAAGTTGCGCAAACTTGTGTAAGCTCTAAACGCTGGCTGAGAAGTCACACGAACCAGGGACTGCACTTAAACGTGCCACTGCTCGAAACAGTCTCCAATGCACAGTCCCGGCTGATTCACACAACCCTTGCAGACGGTCACTGTGCGCTTTGATACTCAATTTCTGTAGCAGACGCGACAGCGCTTAGACGGACGTGGATTTCCCTGGGTAGGTGGGAGCTTCGAAGGAAAGTGTCCGTCACCAGCGTGTGTAGCAGGCGTCGTCCGCATGCACCGCAGCTTCCCAGTGCCCTTGCTCCTCATTAGCCAAGTGATGCAGGTTTCCAAAAATCGCAGAAAAGGCCGGGATCCACCTGAAATTCGGTAGGCAACCCAGGAATTGTGCACCAGTTGAAACATCAGATGGAGCGCTAACTTTTGATGCCATCGGTATGTCTTCCTGTTAGGGTGGTACGGTTGGAGACACGAGTCCAGTCTATCGACTCCTCCCATGAATTTGGTGCAGTTCGCAACGCTCGTAGGCTTCCTAACCAGCTGCACTAGCCCTCCGCGGCGGATGGTCTGTCGCTCGACCGAGCCGGCAACACCGTGAGTGTCGAGGAGATGCAAAGTCTTAACGCCACTTGCCTTCTTGTCGGTCATCTTTATTGCCAGGACATCACCTTTACGCATGAAGCGAAAGCCGGGAGCTGGAATATTAGCAGTCTTAAGCGAGTCTGGGATGCCTCGATTTGCCTGGACTGAACCGGTGATTGTGGTGCCTTTCTCGAGAAGAAAACTGGCAAGTCGAATTGACGTGAAAAAAACTATCAGTGAATACTTGGTAGCCTAAGCCGAAAAGATCTTGCATGAGCTCAACAACAATTCTTTCAGTTATGCTGAGTTCAGCGCAGCCCAGGCCCTCTCCGAAGCGAGCATTTTCATCCGGTGTTGAATGAACGAGTATATTCCAGAGATAGCCGGTTTTGGCGTCGACGAGGCAGTAGGTTTTTATTCCAAAGCGAGCCCGCTTCTTAGGAATATACTGCTTGAAAATGAGCCGGCCCTTATGAAGAACCAGCTCCTCGTCGACCGCAACTTCCCTGCCTGGTGAGTAGTTTCTTTTGCAAATTTGGCAAACATATTGCAGGAATGGGCGCACCTTTCTTAGTGGATCGTCAGCGTTCGTGTTGTCCTGGCAATCATAGAAGCGTAAGAAGGAGAGGATTTGTTGGAAGCGCTCTCGAGCGATGCAAAACTCGCCTTGAAACAGGCTGCTGCCGTAAAACTCATCAGTGGACCAATATGCACGCATGTCGGGCTTTTTGACGACACCCATGTACATGATTATGGCTAGCATCTTTTTCATCTCGGAAATTGTGCAATCGCGCCAAGCTGACAACCTTGCAGGCATTTGACCAAGACCATCTTCTTCGCATGAATGCACCTCGGCCCATGCCCTAGCATTGGTAAACTTGCATAACATTTCCAATAGATCGTCAGTAACGAACATTGAAAAGAAACTTCCGATTCCATTCTCAACGTCGGCGGGAACGTGAACTTCATGATTCAGGCCTTCAACACCGAAAAATTCCACATCAGCGCTTTCTCGTGTATCCGTCTCCTCAGTCACGCCTCGCCACTGCATTTCAGCATCATCGCCTTGTTCTTCAGTCACATCTTCATCCATAGATTCCTCCTCTAAAATCTCGTCCTCGGAGCTGTCATCAGAATCGCTTGAGACCTCAGCTGGCCCACCACGAAGACCCACAAGAGCTTGACGAATAAACTGCATGGCCATATTCGATACAAAAAGCTCTAGCTAATTTAAATAACTTATAATGTAACAGCGATACAAAATAAAGCCTATAACTTTACAAACAGGATATATACACAAATGGAAAGCGTACTAAAATGTTCAAACACAAAATAGTATAAAAAGTAACACAGGAAAAATAAAATTAACCGTAATAAAGAAACACACAAACCAGGCGGTCAATCGGTGGAGCTGTGAATTAAAGAAGATCGAAATCAAACGATTATAAACGCCGTAAAATAATAAGCCGCTCGTAAAGAAAGAAAGATAGGCAAAGCGAAAAATTCCCGCCTAGCCGGCACTTAAGGGTGTGCTGCCAAAATTTTTGCGGCCACAAAATATTCTATGGTACGCTATGCGTACCATCCGTCACTTGCGTGAGTGAAACCCTAAGGCATTAGTGTGGAAGAGGTTAATGGTCCAGAGCAGTTTGTTGGTAAACATGACCGCTGTGATTTTCGACTCTGAGAGTCTAATGCCACATTGGTTTGCCCAACGCTCCGCTCGTCCCAGAAAGCCCTGCAGAAGGTCTCTGATGGTATCAACCGAGGGGCCCGCGCATATCGCGGTCACATCATCGGCACAGCCCACCTTGAGAATGGGGTCGTGGAGATCACTGCAAAGCAACTCATCCATGACCATGTTCCAGAGAACTCCGCCCTGGGGGCCCCTTTCTGGACAGGCGCCGAAAGAGAGCTGCCGTTCAGGTGGGCCACAACACTGCGGTTCCGGATCATGAACATGATCCACCGGACAAGGTGAGAGTTCGTGGCCCTGGATTCCAGGGCTCTGCAGAAGGCCTCGAAGATGACGTTGTCGAAGGCCCCCTCAATGTCCAGGAAAAGCGAGAGGGCAAAGCCGCTGCCAAGAACGGCCCTCTCCAGGAAGTCAACGATGACATGGAGGGCACTCTCGGTAGACCTGCCCGCGCGGAAGGCGTGCTGATTCTGCGAGAGTGGGAAGCGCTTCTGCTCGACCGAAAGTAGGCGCCAAAGTACCAGTCTCTCGAAGAGCTTGAGGCAGAAAGAAGTGAGGCTGATAGGCCTGAAGGCCTTCACCGATTGGTAGTCGCTCTTTCCAGGCTTGGGGATAAAGACCACCCGAGCCTCTCTCCACGCAACTGGTACATAGCCCAGCTCCACACAAGCTCGAAGGGGACGACAGAGCAGGTCCAGGAAACGGTGGTTTTTCACCGCCTCGTGCAAGAACGCTGGGTAGATGCCATCGGGCCCAGGCGCCTTGAACGGGTGAAAGGACCTTGCCGCTCTAATAATGCGGTCTTTGGTGATCATAGACTTTGCTAGGCCTTGCCCTCCCACTGTGTGGTCGGGCGGGCCCTGCTGAGTCGGAGATTTAGGTAAGAAACTGTTGAGCATTAGCTCTACTAGAGTCTCTTCCGAGCTCTCTGTGACCGAGCCATCAGGTCTCTTCACAACAGAGAGTTTAGAAAAACGGTCGTTAGTGAGTGCCTTAACCACGCGGGCTACGGGGCGAAAGCCCTCAAGCCCTTTGCAATATTGGCGCCACTTGGCCGTCTTGGACATTCTGACTTGGCCCTTAAACTCGTGGATCGCACGGGTATAGGCCTCTATATCAGATGGGTCTTTGGTTTTGAGCGCTCGCCTTTGGAGGGTCCTGGCTCGGCGCCGAAGGGCCCCGAGCTCTGGGTTCCACCAGGGAGCAGATTTCTTGCCTTTATAGGTCTTTAGAGGGCAGGCTGCTTCAAAGGCAGTGGTGATCGCCCCGCCCAAGGAGGAGGCGAGATCATCCACCACCTGGCAGTCAGAGAGGTCACTGGGGGATCAAGATCCCGAAGGCCGCGGCTCAGCTTCGAGCCAAAGGCGGCCCAATCGGTGTTCCTGACGTTCCGACTCCAAGAGACCTTAAGCTTTTGCTTGGTCGGCCCAATGTAAAAGCGGATGAAGCGGTGGTCCGAGAGCGAGTCCTCGTCCCACACTCGCCAGCCCGTGACTGCGGAAAACAGTCCGGGTGAGGCGATGGTGGTGTCAATGACTTCGGCCCACCGCCCATTATTGAACGTTGGTGCATTGCCCACGTTACAGAAATTGAGGTTTGTGCTGCTGACGTAGGCCAGCAGCTCCTCGCCTCTGTTATTTGTGTTCTTGCTGCCCCAATGCAGGTGGTGTGCGTTCACAACCCCTGCAATGAGCAGCTCGAACCGGCGGGACGCGGCGTAGTCAATGAGGTTGACTAGTGCGTCGCAGACTGTTGGGGCATCGCCTGGGAAATAGGTAGATGCTACCAGCACAGGTTTATTTGGAATGAGGTTATTGATTTGAAACAACACAGACGTCCCCAGTAGAGAGATCAGGTCTCATCCATGTCTTAAAAGCTTTTGCAGCAAAGACCAGAGATCTTGGGCGAGGCTGAGAGTCCGCCATGCAAAAACAGTGGTTGCCAGATGGCACATTATTTGGCTTACCTTTAGTCATCCAGGGCTCCTGCACGAAGACCAGGCCCGGAAGCTGTTGCTCTGTCGTGCGCATCAGGTTGACTGACGCCGCCACGCAGTGCTGGGTGTTGATCTGCAGACACCAGGTAGCCGCTGCTATCAGTGCAGATCGGGTGTTGCAGTCGCCAGGAGTTCCTCCTCCTCCTCGGCGCTCACCAGCTTAGGTCGGGGTCGCCGGTGTCCATGGGCTCCTCTTCAGCAAAAAGCCCCCGACTGGTCGGAAGGAAATAGGCAGCGTTCGCCGCCCTTCGCCCACCGGCCACGGGGTCCTCCGCTTCCGACTGGCCCAATGCCCTGGAGCCAGTTGCAGCCAGCCGCCTGGGCAGGCGGGTCCGTCTCCAGTCGGCCCTGCCCCGAGGGGTTGGGCCCAGCTGAGACGTCCCCACTCTCCCTGGACGAGCTGGTGCGCCTAGGCATCCCGGTGACCTCTCGCCTCAGCTGGGTGATTTTGGCGGTACGGACTGCCTCAGCTGCGCGCTGGTACAGGCCGCGCCGCTTGGTGCTGCGCGCCGGGCGTCGGTCGCCTCCGCCCTCAGCAGCGCGTTCGACTTTACCCGCGCGGCCGTGCTGCCGGGCGAGGCGGTTTGCTTTGGCAGCCTGAGCAGAAGCTCCCGCCTCGGCCCCGGCCGCCTCAGCATCCCGCCAGCTCTGCTCACTGCCAAGGGGAGGGTCGGCCTCGTAGGAGCGGATGCGCAGCTTCCAAAGGCCGACGTTGATGAAGCTGCCGTGCGGATAGCGCCATCCAGGCGTCCGACAGCCCCAGGATGGCTGTGAAGCCAGTGCCGTCGCTGCGCTTAAGGGTATCATGCACCACTAGGCCCGCGGCGGGAAGCTCCCGGTTGACTGCTAGCAGTCCTTTCCGGAGCTCGTCAGCAGAGGTAACGACGCTCCTGGCCGGAACCCAGATTCGATGCCTCTTGGTCCGGGGACGTTCGTCCTCTCTGCAGAAGGCTAAGTTGAGGTCCCAGCTCTGCTCGGGCAGCAGCTCAAGGAGCCGCCGACCCGAGTCAGCATCACTAGGCCAAATGAGAGGGCACGAGTCCCTCATTGCATTTGAATGAATGTGCAGAGGCGTGCCCAGCTGGAGTAGCAGGTATCTTATCGGAGGCACCGCTCAGAGTTGGTTCCACGGGTCTCGCCGAGGCGTCCCCGATGGTAGCAGATCGTGTGGCCGCGGAGTCCACGGCCCCAGCCGAGGCCGGAGGCACTGTGTCATCCACAGCCGGTTGGTTACTTCGGTTAGAAGCCATTGGCTGAAAGTAAAAAGGTGGGACTTCCTGCAGAACACAGGCAAAGAGCCGCAAGGCCGCAACCCCAAACCAAGCGACAGGCCCCAAAAAGCAAACCTTACCATCCTGCGGGGGACCCAAAAGCGCAAGGGGAACCGTTAGCGACCAGACTACTCCCTGGCCAAGCGTCCATGAGCACGGAGTTACACTGGGACATTAGAGGGTGCGTTTATATGGTCACACCAGGACCCGGCGCTAATGAATCAGCTCGGCGAGGCCCAAGAGCCTGCCTTAACACCCACGGGACGAGTACCCTTCGAAGTGCGCCTTGCAAGGTGAAAATCAGGAGACAGAGTCTCGTGAGCTATCAGCCCGCCAGGAGAGGCAGGTGTGAGCATCGCTGGCTGGGATAGAGGCCATACCAGTCTCATACTGCACAGATAGTTCACCACGCCATTGCGTGCAGGACCTGGGGTCCTGGGGGCAACAGCCCCGGCCTCTACTACATTATTGACGCACTCGTCAGCGTGCTAGATTCTTCCAGCGTTCTAGCATCGTTCCAATTGTAATTCTTGTCGGTGCGCGCAGCAATACAAGTATTACGAGTACATTGGTGCACTTCCGTTAGGATCTGACCCAGATGTGCATTATGAGAAGTGCGCATATATTGGTGGATGGATGCTTTTAGACTGTTCAAGACTCATATTACGACGTAATAGCTACTGTCAGAGATTGCTCGCAAAATTTGCAAAACTTCTTCCAGAGATTTTGACCAGCTTTCAGACAGTCATCTTTTGACTCAATCCCAAACCCTTGCGGGAGCTGCATAGTGGAAATAAAGAATGAAGAAGCAGTTTTCTCACTGTCTGAATAGCTCGAATTATTCTTAAGCTGACAAGGACTAGGCTTCACAACATTGCAGGAAGCCATAGCACAAACGGGAAGTATTGAAACAAAAGTCGCAAGAAATTCCAGACCGTTTGATTCCGGAAGTTTCGAAAACATCCAGGAAATTTGAGTTGTTTATTCGACAGGACGCTGAGCAGGGTTTTGCTGCGCAAACTCAGCTGCATGTCGGGGTTTAGAATCCCAGGCTATTCAGCGACATCGTAAGTCCCAGTGGTGCATCCGATGAGGCGTGGGGTCCGGGCCCTCCCTGCTGCCCTGTCGCTATGGAATAGATGGCCCTGGGTGAGGCTGGCTTGGGTGTAGAAAATAGAAACGATCGCTTCATTAGAATAAAAGCCCAAAGGGTAAACGCAGTGGCGGATCTAGATTTTCATTTTGGGGGGGGGTGGTCCAAGTTTGGGGCGCCAACACGAGTATAAGAGGCGCCAATTTTTAAGCTAGGGGCGTCAAAAATGCGTGTATGGGGCGAAAAGTCAAGCTTAGGGGCGCCAAAAAATGTCTTTTGGGGGCGAAAAATCAAGTTTAGGGGGCGCAAACTCAGGTTTTTGGGGGCGCAATATGTTCTGTCAAGCTATTTGGGGGGGGGGCGCCGTCCCCCCCGCCCCCCTAAATCCGCTCCTGGGTAAACGTTTCAGACGAATTTTTACGCTTTAGAAGCAGCCTTTTTCTGGTTGAAGAATATACTGAAAATTAGCCAATATTTTGCTTTAGGAGGAAGAACAACCACCAAACTACTGCCCAAAATAAGCACTCTAAAACGACAACAACAACAACAAAATACGCTGTCAGGATGGTAAAAGTCAGCGTCACAGGGCGCGCTAATTCTAAAACGAAAGGAAGAAAACGAAGCGATGACAGCGCGTGCTAGAAAGAAAGACGTTCAAATAAAGAAATTGTTTTCCCGAAAGCAAATCTTCAAGTTTGATTTTCATTATTTCGGTTTGCCGATGGAAATTGATGAATAGTTTGCAATCGTGACATTTGAATTATTGATTATAAGTTGTTTGTAGAGCAGCTCTTGCCTTGACGATGTCGAAACTAAAAATTAATGATTCAGAGCCACTAGCAGCGTCCACTGAGCCACATCTGAGTCGTGATTGTATTAGGTCACTTTAAAACTTAGACCCAACTTAGAAACAACTTACTCGTATTTCTATTAAAAGGTACTGCAAAGCCAAGCCATTCTTAAATTTCTTTTCCTAATGTTTAACGCCTATCTGAAAATGTTAAAAGCATTTTCAATATCCTTTTGCATTTTCTATGATAAAAAACATCTCAGCTCAAGCAAAAAAACATATGGTCTAACGGACGAGTATTGGTAGCGACAGAATGGCTTCTTTATTTCCTGCATAGCAACCACAAAGCCTTCCACTCAGGGGCCGTTACACCGGGGGGCATGTCCCCCAGTAAAAGATATGAAGGTGTCATGCAAATGCTTTGTCCCCCCATCCCACCTTGCGACCCGTTATGGAAATCAAAACTTTTGCTGCAGGGGGACAAAACAAGGCACCTGCGGCGCCAAAATGAGTGCCTGTGGCGCTAATTAGTACCTGTGGTGCTAATGAGTGCCTGCAGCGCCAAAAAGAGAGCTGACAACACCGATTCTGAAAATACCTAGATAGATACCCAGCGACTAACCATTTTGAGTATATGGACGTACATGTAGCTAGAATTCTTGGCTTTGTCCCCCCACCATGGCGACGCCCCTGCTGCAGTAATGCCGGAATTTTTCCTCCAATCGCATGCGACACGAAATTTCCTTGTTCCTCGCAAGTATCTTTCCAATAAGATAAAGCCTGAACAGATTCCCAAGAGAATTATTTCCTACACGTCGTTTCTCTCCAAGAATCTCAACAAGCACATGCAGTTATAAAACTGATCTAATAATGAATTCACCCGTCATTTGGCTCACTGCCTGTGCTTTTTCGCTGGTGCTGTGCCAGTCGGTGGCACTCGAGCACGGCTCCGCAGTGTTTGAGTTGCTGACCAGCGACTGCCCCACGGAGCCTGT
Source organism: Macrostomum lignano (assembly GCA_002269645.1). NCBI lineage: Eukaryota > Metazoa > Platyhelminthes > Macrostomidae > Macrostomum > Macrostomum lignano. Next base: position 84,619 of record NIVC01001295.1, on the reverse strand, counting down.
GAATGCTGAGGCTGTGGCCGCGCCGAGTGAGCCCGAGTGCTCGCTGCTCTGCACTCTCAGCGGCGAGTGTCGCCTGTCTGTGTACCTGACAGACAGGGCCGTCTGCTACAGGTTGTCTGCGATGCCGACATCGACCGGGAGCTGCGGGTCCCGGATGGTCGCTAGGAGAAGGCTGCTGGCTTCTGAAGTCACCGTAGGTCCGAGCGCGCCAACTTCTGCCACTCCTGCGAGCTCGCTGTCGGAAGCTTCGGTCATCCAGAACTTGTCCTCGAATTTCGTGCTGTGGTACAACTTCAAGAAGAGCTTCAAAAACTTCGTCAACCAATCAGTTTACCAGGCGGAACCAGTGAACGTCACCGAGCAGAGTCCAGTCGACGGAGTTCGTCTGCAGGGCTCGAGCGGCTCCTACGTGAAAGTCTCGACTGCCGAATTCAGCAAATATTTTGCATTTGGGAAGCAGTACAGCATGTTCTTTCAGGGAAAGTTTTCCTGCAACTCTGTGTGAGTATTTATGTATGAGTATGTGACTGAATAATTGCGCTCAAGTCCAAGCAAGAATTTAATTTATCAAACTTCGACCACCTGCACAATGTTTCAGCGACAAGTGCATCAGCTCGTTTCTCGATGTCAACAACCCAACAAATCCGACTAATTTGTACATAAAAAGCGACGGCAACATCAAGGCTAGGGTCCAGTTTGCTTCTGGAACTTACATTAGCAAGACCTGGACAAGTGGCTGTGCTAGAGACTCAGTCGAGCGGCTGATGAGCTTTGGAATCAACTTTGGAGGCACGGACTTCGTATTCAACGCCTACTACAATGGGTCCATGATAAATTCCATCGATACATCGACCAGTGTAGTCGGAGGAAATTTTATCAACGTCCACAACAATCTTCTGATCGGCAGCTGCATGTCAGCCGCAATCCAACCGTTCGACGGCTGGCTGCAGTGCTGGGCTCTGCTGACTGGCAACCTCGATGCGGCCCAGTTCGACCAGCTGCGGAGTGCGTGCAGCCTGTGATGCAAAAATAGAAGACGAAACGAAAACGAAGACGAAGATGAAGACGAAATTGAAACCTAAGCAAACATATGAATTTTCTAAACAAGCTCTATATTTTCTTGAGGGATTTATCCAGCTTAGTTCAAATACATATTTAAGATCTTTTGAAGTGTAGCATAATTTTCTGATGCACCTGTGTCAATTTTTATTATATTTTCGCGCTATGATGCGCACCGCGATGAGCAGTTTTTACAGGTCAGTGCTGAGCAGTTCTATTGCGAGAATACTAAAATGTGTCCTCCTTAGAGAATTCTTACAGAAGATGCTCTCATCTACTCAGAAGGGATTGCCTAATCTTTCTAGCTATACTCGTCTACAAGTATTAACTTTGCGAGAAAAATTACATGTATGCAGTATCGAAAACGCAACTAACCTAGTTACAAATGGATACATGCACACTGTACACATTTTACGTATCTGTCACGTTATTGGCGTGGTGGCTGGGACCCTTAAAAGGGCCGTTTAACGGGAATCGTCGTAAGTCGTTGTAGTCCCAAAATGAATCGAAGTCAATTCTTGCAAAGCGGATTGTGTAACGGAGCACTTGGCGTATAAGGGCAGGAAACTGCCGTAGTTAATTTATTGTTGAGATCAATATTAGAACTGGTTAATGTCAATACAAAACTTATTGCGCTTGGGCCACTGGCGGCTGCAACAATGGTTTTGAAGGTAATTTAGAATGATGAAGTCGAGTAGCAGGCGAAGGATACAATGGCGACGCAACGTAGTGAGTGATGGTGATGAGCACATTGGAGGCAGTGAGTAGTAAGTAAACAGGCAGATAAGTAGCGGTGAGAGTGGCGTTAGCCGTGGCAGTACACAGTGGAGTACAGTGTGTAAACAGGCTGGCCCAGACAGAGGAGCCGTGGCGAGAGATAAGGAGGCTCGAGGCAGCCAGGAGAGAGAGAAGGAAAACGAGAGCCAGACGCCGAAGCCAGAAGCCAGAAGCGAGAAGTGAGGAGGCCCCCAGCCCGCCGCCAGGCGGGGGTTAATAATTAGAGCGCAGAAGGGTTAGCATAAAACACGGAGAGTTTTCATTGGCTGGCGAGAGAACTTGAAATTATCGATCGTGCTAAAATTTACAGACGAACGCAAGGCCTACCAAATACACAGTGAATTAGCAACTGATATAGATTATTTGCACGCTACTACAAGTAAACGTTAAAATAAACTATTGGAGAAATTTAAACGAGAAATTGCAAGAGAAACTATAGTCCAACGGCCCTTTTGCGGGACCACCTTAAACTAGCAACGTCACAGTATCAAAGCAGCATTTAAAAGCTGCAGTAGAGACCCAAAATGCTCTAGAGACCGAGCTTCACGGGGAATTGTTCAGATGTTAAGGCCATTTGGAGTTTTTGGTAGGCCAAGAATCAATGGGAAAGTTAAGCCATGGCTTAAAAGGTGACTTTTGATGTCACAGGACAGGGCATGCTGATATTCTTGGGCTAGATTGCTGGCTGTCAATGCTTGAAGCACTATTTTCTTTAAGAATCTAGCGACTTTACAAGGTTAAAGCTACATGTAGTTTCTTCAAAACATTTATTCCCCCTGTCGCTGTTAAAAAAAATTAATCGAGCTTGTTCACAACAACACGGATGCACTACTTGGAGTAGCTAGGAAAGACACCAATCTTTTAAGATTTTTCGGAATTCTTTAACCAAACAATTTTGAAATTTGTTTTAAAAACAATTCAAGCTTCTCACTGAAGCCTTGAAAGCTTCAAAAAACCCTCTTCTACTGGTAGAGATTGTTAAAAAAAATCAGGACCAAAAATCAGACTTCCTATATACTAAAAATGAAAATCTTGTATGTTTGTGCGCAATCGATTATCTCCCGAATGGCTTAACCGATTTTCATGAGACTTGCACTGTTCGATCAGAATTTTTTACTAATCGATTTTATGCATAATTTTTGTTACAAATATTGTTACACAGTCAGTGTACACAGTCAGAATGACAAAAAAGAATCATAAAACCATTTCGAGTGTTCCGTCCTACTACTTAAGAAGCCCCTGGTTGATGGTTCTACTCACGGGTACTTTAGAAATACTTTCCTAGAAAAAGTGAAGCTAAAAAATGAATGTAAACCAAAAAATCAATAATTTTTCGCAGATGATGCCACCAGCATAAAATTCTTATACGATTGTCAATTAGTGAAATGACATTAAAGACTTTTACATTAACCACGGAATAGATATTTAATCGCCAATTAGTCAGCTCTGAAGGCCTTCCGCGAATTCTACCACGAACAGATGCTTGTTTTGCGCCGATAAAAATTCCCAAAAGACCTGAACTGCTATGAGGTAGTTATCAGCGAGCTTGGCAAACAGATATGGGAAGAACTGTTCAAATAATCGCTTTGGTTTCCCCATAGTAACTATTAATTATTGGTTTCCATTTCTGAGGAGAATTCCGAAATTGTGTTGCTGCGAAACCGGCTTTGTTTGAGTAGCAATCGACTTTGAGATGCTGCTCTCAAGACTTGGCAGAAATTCTACTATTTTATTCTTGTAAGGCGAATAATTTTCTATTTATCAAAAAAGTTTTTTGATGAGCTCATTTCTTGTGGATGGGTAGGGAATGCTCTGCTTGCGGCATACGAAGGTTGCGAGCCAAGAAAGTGGCCAGCAATGGAAATTTTCAGCAAGGAAGGCTACCAAGCTCCGAATTTCAGGAGCTGTCTAATTTTACAGTTATAAATCATAAGAGCTGAATTTTCTTCAAAATATAGGTTTTTATGCAGCGTTATCTAACAAATGCATTCGACATGCTCCAGCTCAAATAAATGTTTCCGGCTGACAAATTTTTTGCTTCCTGTCGGGCGGTCGTCGCTGAGAAATTGGAAATCGCTGTGCATTCTGTGTTCAAAACTCGACGCCGATGTGCATTCTGTGCTCAAAACTCGAGGCCGCAGTACATTCTGTGTTCAAAACTCGAGGCCGCAGTACATTCTGTGCTCAAAACTCGAGGCCGCTGTACATTATGTGCTCAAAACTCGAGGCCGCAGTACATTCTGTGCTCAAAACTCGAGGCCGCAGTACATTCTGTGTTCAAAACTCGAGGCCGCAGTACATTCTGTGTTCAAAACTCGAGGCCGCAGTACATTCTGTGCTCAAAACTCGAGGCCGCAGTACATTCTGTGCTCAAAACTCGAGGCCGCTGTACATTCTGTGTTCAAAACTCGAGGCCGCAGTACATTCTGTGCTCAAAACTCGAGGCCGCTGTACATTCTGTGCTCAAAACTCGAGGCCGCTGTACATTCTGTGCTCAAAACTCGAGGCCTCTGTACATTCTGTGCTCAAAACTCTTGGCTCCGTGCTCAAGGCTCAGAGGAGGAGTAGTCGAAACTAAAAAATAGAAAAAACGATGCCAAAACATCTGTAGGGGCTTTTCAAACTTAAATCTTGCGGTACATCCTCGGAGAAAAGACGAGTTTGATTCGGAATTTGTCTGCCCGGCAGCTACTCAACCTTTATTGAGAGCCTCAGTTGCCAATGCCATCCATATGTCTTACTGTCCTTACCGTACCAGCCACGCAACCACTTCAAATCAGGTGTTGCACCTTGCGTGGCTGATTGTACCAGAGCTAATCCGATTCCGCTTTCTGCTCTCTCAAATGAGTCCTGAGTGCTCGCTGATTGGCCGTCGCCTCCTCGTTCTGCAGCTCCGCGATGAAAGCTGCTGCCAATTCAGAGACAAGACCCTTCACAATTTAAAGACTTTAAATTTCCTGAGAACTAATAATTGAATACTTGGTTTGATTTTTATGAAAAAATTTTTGCGTAGGGAGGGCTGTAGCCTTGTGGTTAGAGCGTCGGACTATCGACTTGAACAATTTGTGTCCTTGAGCAAGACAGTTAACTCTGCCTTTCTTCAGTTCACCCAGCTGTAAAATGGGTGCCAGCATTAGCTGGAGCAATTGAGGCTGATTGAGGGTGTGTTGCGACCCCCCCCCCCCACAGTCCTTGGACTGAACAGCCGTACGCAGCCTTCTGGTTGAGCTGTCGGTTGCACATCTGGCCCAGTTAGGGCAGGCGTAATCAATTATTACTATTGCTACTAATTCTTATAGCGTAGAAGATTCAGCTTCTACAGAATTCCGACCGAATTCATGGCCGGCTAAAAAAGCAAATATTACGAGTACGTTACCTTTTGGTCCGATGCCTTCTGCCACAAAAGAAGTCATAACACTTAAGACGCGAGAGTGTGAAGCGCAATCACCGAAATCCACTTGCCCACCCAGTGGAGTACAGCAGACGGCAGGAATTGAGTTTTTGAAGAAACAGTACTTTATGTAGCGTTAGACAGTTTCATGAGAGAACCAAGTAGATTGTAAACCCGCGCCGCCAGTCCCAGATCCGCACCCAGCCGGTTGCTGGCCTTGGAATTGGGAATGAGCGCATGAAAATCTCCTGAAATATTCTTTTGTCCAGCTGCATCCATCGACATGCCTTAACCCGCAAAGCGGCTCCTCTAGTCAAACTTCTCATTCTGAGTCTTGCTTTCGGTGGAAAAAATACTAGCGTACGTCCCGGAAGAATATATTCTGAACCTGTACCTATGCTCAACTCACGGAATCATTTCTTTCCTTTGAAACGCATTTTGTTTTTTTCGGATGCTGAGTACAAGAGAATGGCTATTTTTATGAATAGGACTGGAAATTAAAAAGAAGCTGAGAGCCGCATTGTCTTCCCTTGACACCGCCAGAGTCGCAGGACCTCCGACGAAAACATTTTTTTTCCAGTAAAGCCTGCGGAAGACTAAGACATCAGAAAAATATTTTACTAGACTTACACTGCGTTAAAGTGTTTTTACTTCATAGAATCCATTCTTTTCTATTTTTGTGCCCATCCCCATACTTGAACTCTATTTGAAAAAAACCGAGCTCATTGTTCTGAAGATGTCACCCGAGCTGCAACGCCGCATGCAAAAAGAAGTTAAGAACTGTTATACATTCCCTAAGATGATAAAAGATGTCTCAGCTCTAACAAAAGCAACATACGGATGAGTATTGGTAGCCATGGCTCATGATTTCCTGCATAGCAACCACAATGCAACCATTAATGCCGGAATTTCTCCTCCAATCACATGCGACGCAAAATTTACTTGTCTCCCACAATATATCTTTCCAATAAGATAAAGTCTGGATAAATTCCTAAAGGCGTCACTTCCTACACACCGTTCTTGAAATTCTAAGCCAGATCCAAAAATGAAGTCACATGTCATTTGGCTCACAGCCTGTGCTTTTTCGCTGGTGCTGTACCAGTCGGTGGCACTCGAGCACGGCTCCGCAGTGTTTGAGTTGCTGACCAGCGACTGTCCCACCGAGCCTGTGAGTGCTGAGGCTGTGGCCGCCCAAAGTGAGCCCGAGTGCTCGCTGCTCTGCACTCTCAGCAGCGAGTGTCGCCTGTCTGTGTACCTGACAGACAGGGCCGTCTGCTACAGGCTGTCTGCGATGCCGCCATTGACCGGGAGCTGCGGGTCCCGGATGGTCGCTAGGAGAAAACTGCTGGCTTCTGAAGTCACCGTAGGTCCGAGCGCGCCAACTTCTGCCACTCCTGCGAGCTCACTGTCGGAAGCTTCGGTCATCCAGAACTTGTCCTCGAATTTTGTGCTGTGGTACAACTTCAAGAAGAGCTTCAACAACTTCGTCAACCAATCAGTTTACCAGGCGGAACCAGTGAACGTCACCGAGCAGAGTCCAGTCGACGGAGTTCGTCTGCAGGGCTCGAGCGGCTCCTACGTGAAAGTCTCGACTGCCGGATTCAGCAAATATTTTGCATCTGGGAAGCAGTACAGCATGTTCTTTCAGGGAAAGTTTTCCTGCAACTCTGTGTGAGTATTTATGTACGAGTATGTGACTGAATAATTGCGCTCAAGTTCAAGCAAGAATTTAATTTATCAAACTTCGACCACCTGTACAATGTTGCAGCGACAAGTGCATCAGCTCGTTTCTCGATGTCAACAACCCAACAAATCCGACTAATTTGTACATAAAAAGCGGCGGCAACATCAAAGCTAGGGTCCAGTTTACTTCTGGAACTTACATTAGCAAGACCTGGACAAGTGGCTGTGCTGGAGACTCAGTCGAGCGGCTGATGAGCTTTGGAATCAACTTTGGAGGCACGGACTTCGTATTCAACGCCTACTACAATGGGTCCATGATAAATTCCATCGATACATCGACCAGTGTAGTCGGAGGAAATTTTATCAACGTCCACAACAACCTTCTGATCGGCAGCTGCATGTCAGCCGCAATCCAACCGTTCGACGGCTGGCTGCAGTGCTGGGCTCTGCTGACTGGCAACCTCGATGCGGCCCAGTTCGACCAGCTGCGGAATGTGTGCAGCCTGTGATGGAAGAATTGAAGACGAAACAGCGCGGAAATGACATCGAAAACAAACTTACTAAAAACGAACTTTTTATTCCTAAACTATGGAGCAAGAGTTTAAACATTCAAACCGAAATAAATTTTCTAACTACTTAATTAAGATTCAAGCTCTTAACCTTGCCCAAGCATCTTCAAAAGACGATTTTTTATTTTGAGTTCGTTTTTTACTTAGCTGCAGTTGCTATTCCAGAACGAGCATTAAAAACATAAAAAGCTCTGGTACGAGTAAAGTAAGTAGAGGCTCTCTGGGGTTGTGGGACCAACAACGTACGGACCTGGGCCATGGGGTTTTGTGCAATGGTACCTGAGTTTTTAACCTTCTGTCTGTGTTTGTTTAAATTAATAAGTATGGAAAAATAGCTTATTGTATTTAATCAATATCTGATGCTTGAAACCTCAATATAACATAGAATTTTTTGCGTGCAAAACTGTAATTTATGATTCATTAGCTCTATTCCAACATGCTTCAAGATTTTTATTGAATTGACAGGCTGTAAGCCTTATTATCCACCGAAAAAGCTCTCAAGAGAGCTGGAGCTCTAGGAAAATTCACACGCTATGACATGGTTTGCTACGGGGCTGGTTTTTTAGAGGCTTTTTACGAGCGTAGTTAAAGAAATCCAGCAGGTGAGGAATTTCTGCGGCTCATCGAGACTCGGCTTCAGTGTTGAGCGACAAATGTAACCTTCAGATGTTTCCTTCCAGATTGGCGACAGACACACGTGTACTGAGTTATTTGACAGTGGGAACCTGCTTGAGCGTTGGCCATTGTGCCAATCCGAAGTCATCTATAAGTCAATCGGGAATTGTCTGCAGCAAAACTATGAACAGGCATGAAAAAATTCAGGAATCAACTGTCAATTATACAATAGATTTCTGATTTGAGACATTGCTACTGCTAAAGGCTCATTTGTAATTTAGCTTGTAATAAATAGAATTGGAAATCTTGATGGCGTAAGCAAGGGACGGACTACTCCGAACATAGCTGTTGTCGGAATAATAGCCACATACGCTCGTATTTGTTTCTATGGTTAAGCGTCTGTATCTAATAGAGGAAATATTCGAGCACTGAGCTTACATTATACGCTCGTGTTCAACATGATTTTTGTTCAAGTTTTCCAAATTTCGGAACGATGGAGCCTGTGACGCACTAAAAGTCGTGGTGGAATCTCGCGCAGGCAGACCGAGTTTTCCTTCGCCAGTAGCCTCTGCAGCCACATGCTGTCCTCTCACACGGCTCTAAGGGTGCAAAGCGTTTATTTTATGGCGAAACTTATTCGGCCTGTGCGAGAGATTTTACGATTTAAATCTTTATTCGTCTACTTCTCTCAGTCAGTAGTAGAAATTAAATCTTTCACAAGACCTATAACTGTTTGCAGTGACTTGGACCGCTTCGTGGGACTTTACTCTTTAATCAGCTGGAATTAATAATCCAGCCCAGGGCCTCATCCCTGAAGATGAAAAATGGAATCTGTTTTCAAGCTAAATAACACAGCTCCCGAATGCTCGGATAGGTATTTTATTGATTCGTTCCTCATGAAAGGAGTGTAAGTCCCTCTTGATCTCACTAGCACTGATGTTAGTTATTTGACTCAGAACCACAACCGAGATCGCGGTTGACCGTTTATAATTCGTTATCTTCTTGTAATTCAAATAAACTTTTAACGGTTCTGAGACCACACTCTTCCAAAATTCAGAGTTAACGCCGCTCGGGACCGAGGCATCTTCTATTCATAATATTTGAATATTGAATCATAGAATTCTATGAGCTAGGGAAGGGGATAAGGCAAGAAGCCTCGAGGAAGGACTGTACGTCCAGGGGTGAAAAGAGACAGCACGTCTCTAATTGTACAAAACGTTCTTGTGGAAACGGGAAGAGGCAGCAACGCCCCTATTGAACAGCACATTCTACGGATGGAAAGGCTATAACTATAAATGAGGGATTCTGATTCAGTTTTTAGATCGGGATAGGCGCTCAGCAGAGGCCGAATAGCAATTATGCCAGGACGCAAGTTGTGTCGTTTATCGTATATTCTGCTGGTACAAGCGTATTTATAGGTTTTTAATGCTAAATGGCGTACAGTTTAAAGCAAAAATTTCTTTATTAAGACAGAAGCAAAAGGCAAAATAAAAGTTTTTTTAGCAAGAGGACTAACTAATCAGAGCAAAAACACCTTCAAAATAGAATGCGTAATTTTCGCGGTTCATTACGTGAAAAATAATTGTGGGGAAATATTGGCGCCCCCGTCAGTAAGTAAGTAGGTGGGGAAATATTTGTGGCGGGGGTAGATCGCGAATTTCGAGCTTCCAAATAAGTGAAGAGCAGTTGTGCTCTCGGGAAAGAAACCTCCATGCCGCGTAGCTCAACCTCAGAAATTTAAGAAAGTTTAAGGCAAGGGGGAATAGGGAAATAAAACTTAGAACCGCACTAAGAGGAGTCTTGCCTCTAAAACTGGGAGTTTGGCCCAAGCACTTAAAAAAGAGGAATTTAATGTAAAGAAACCACTTTTGTGCAATAACATTTTTTCAATTGTCATATTTTATAAATTTCTGTTAAGCTTAAGAATATTACATTGGTTTCCTGGAATCGGTTCTTTACTACATACTAGGATTAGGGAACATCAGGAGCCGGGTGGCAGCAACCTACCAAGATAATCCAGTAAAATATTAAGAATAGACAAACCGGTGGCCTAAGTCGCGAGGTTTCACTGACAGCCGCTTAAACTCCTGCCTGTCTGCATCGAACAGCTTCGTCTGTTGACCGATGAGCAGCTTGAGAGTTTCCAGATCGCAGGACTCCAAAGCACCGTCTAGAATTCTGAGCTCGATTGGCCCCATCTGTTCGGAGCAGCCCGGGTATCCTTTCTTGAGCAGCAGCTTGACAATATCACTCATGCCTTCCTCAACAGCAAGCAGAAGCAGAGAGAACTTGACATCGGTGTCGATGGATTCCGCGGTTGAACACCCGAGAAGCTCTCTTACCCTTTCCAGTTCCCCAGCCAGAATGGCCTCCCAAAATTCTTCTCGGAATAAGAAATCAGCATCTTCACGTTTGCCTTTGGAGTCTTGTTGACTGCCGGCAGGAATGCTGGTCTGTAAATGAAAAAAATATTTCAATAATGAGATAACATGAGCTCAAGGTCAAGAAAACATGCGACTTTCGAAAATATCAACATCTGCATGGTCAGTGGGTAAGAATGTACTAGCTCGTGACATAAGCACTGACCAGATTTAGAGAAAATTTGGTCGCAGATTTGACAGTGGTTACTGCAGATTTTTCGGTCCTAAAATTAGTGTGGAGAGTCTCGTCCATATCTTGTCTTAGACTCAATAAAGCTTGAGTGAATTGTGAAATACTAAAATAAAACAATGAACCTACTTCTCATGGCGACGCAATGAGTCCAGCACGTGTAGCGTGGAGCGACAAGGTACGAACACGCAGTCAAGCCGAAAATTTGCATCAACCTTCTTCCGTGATGAAGCATCGCAAAGCCTTATGACTGCAGAGAGAAACTGATCATCCTTGTACACATCGAGACCTCCATCCCACATGACGCCAGTGCCCTCTACCGTGCCATCCAGCTGGCTATAATAGTTTCTCATACTCGTACCACGACGACCACAATCAAAGCCCTCGACTTGAATTCGCATTTTGGAACCTTCATAGTGGATGGACAGACAGCAAGTGCTGTGATTCGGTAGCCTCCGACGCTGCATTTCGAGACCGATTTTGTTCAGGTACCAGTTGCAGAGCTCTAACTCGTTGTACATGATGCAAAGTATTTTTTTGCTGTCGCCTGTATCCAAAGCGCGCTTGAATTCCTCTTCAAATTGGAGGCTGTCTGGCTCGTAATTCATTAAATATAACGGAGTTATTGATCCTTGATTTACAGTGAGGCTGCATGATCGCTGGTCAATTGTATCCAGTGTTGCCCCCACCTCGGAGACTCCCGGAACTCTCGAGAAGTGACAGAACATAAACCCGCAGGCAAGAAAATACTCACAGTCTTCTGGCTTCAGCTTCAAGCCGAGTAGTCTCTCGCCGGTCACCGGATCACACTGAATCGCCAGACTTTTGATGCTGCATGCGCAGACGCACTCGGATGCGAATTTGCACAAATCATAGAAAAGCAATTCGAGCGTCAATTCCAATTCCTGGAATTCCTCGGTATGACAGGCGAATCCATTTATCTCTACTGTGATCGGAAATTGTGCCGGATTCCACAGCAGCGAGTGATCCCTTGTTTGCAAACTTGGTCGACTTGGCGAGCTCTGATTAGCGTCTCTTCTACGAAAAAATAGGTGGAAAGATTCTTTGCTCTGATGCACTGCTCTCTGAGAATCGTCTTCTTCTATAGACAGCTTCAGCGACGGCCCGTCATGAGTTTTGACCGGTTGCCTCAGCTCTGGGGACAACTCTCCTAAAATGATTTTACATGATTCGAGAACTTTGGTAAATCCTTCGCTGTATAATGGCTGTAGTGCCATCCCTAAATTCTCTGTAGCCTTGTCGCTTCAATGCTTTTTTGAATATGATTTTTTCTACGTTATGTAATTGCTGTAACTGTTGTAAGTTTAAGCTCTCAAATTCTCAGCAGCTAACTAGGGACTATCAGCTCAGCACTGTCCTGCCAATAAAAGCTACGCGGGTATGCGCGAAGTTTTTCCGATCCAGAATGTGAAACGCTCACTGGCCAGGGGATAGAGGCGCATGAAATCGCTGTATCGCCATTTCATTGGATCCAAAATTTCCGCCTATTACGTCCTCTATAGATAGCTTTAGCATTAGGCAGTGAAAAGTTGCAAAAGAACATTGCACATGCCATGGCTAACTGTACAGAGTTTAGTTGTGTACATTGAAGCACCCAAGCAAGGCACTGAATTAGAGTTCGAAATGTTGTATACCGACAAACTGCTTACTAAGATTTTCATAGGTTGAACTGCAACTTTGCTGCGACGTCTACTGAATTTTAGGACCGAGTTCATCTGTCTATTGTCAAAGCCCAGATGAATTTAGCACAGGCTTCTAGTGTTGCACGGCAAATTCAAGCCGAGTTAGATTTAAAAACAATTTCAGAGCTGAAAAAAATTAAACTTTGAGCCAGAGAACTTTACTGATCGATTATACTTCACTAGACGCGTCGCCATTGAAGTACTTCTCTATGCTTGCCTCAAAGATTCTCAACAGGCTATTTACAATAGACTGGTAAACCTGTTTGACAGGTTCACGAGAGCCTGCGAAGGTGATTGTAAGGAACTGAGCAAGCAAAACTTCGGCCGACCACTGCTGCGATGCCTGCAGACGGTAGATTCAAATTTGCTTTTGAAGGGACAAAATGGAACCCACGATTCCGTGCGTCTGTGGTTGATGCATTCCCAGACTGGCAAGGCCGGCCAGCAGCAGTCAGAGCACACGGTGGAGCCGCATGCAGAGCAGAGCCAGCAGCAGTCAGAGCACACGGTGGAGTCGCATGCAGAGCAGAGCCAGCAGCAGTCAGAGCACACGGTGGAGCCGCATGAAGAGCAGAGCCAGCAGCAGTCAGAGCACACGGTGGAGTCGCATGCAGAGCAGAGCCAGCAGCAGTCAGAGCACACGGAGGAGTCGCATGCAGAGCAGAGCCTGCAGCAGTCAGAGCACACGGAGGAGTCGCATGAAGAGCAGAGCCAGCAGCAGTCAGAGCACACGGTGGAGTCGCATGCAGAGCAGAGCCAGCAGCAGTCAGAGCACACGGAGGAGTCGCATGCAGAGCAGAGCCTGCAGCAGTCAGAGCACACGGAGGAGTCGCATGAAGAGCAGAGCCTGCAGCAGTCAGAGCACACGGAGGAGTCGCATGCAGAGCAGAGCCAGCAGCAGTCAGAGCACACGGTGGAGTCGCATGCAGAGCAGAGCCAGCAGCAGTCAGAGCACACGGTGGAGCCGCATGAAGAGCAGAGGCAGCGAAAGCCAGACGAAGAGAATGAAACTCATTCGGCTATTTTGGAAGTCCCAGACGGCTACAGGGATTGCAGAATCTCAGCCCTACTGTACCTCATCATCAGTGAAATGACTGATGCATTCCTAGAGTCCAAACGCCTGGCAGTCGAGATCCCCTGTTTCGTTGAAATGTTCCTCAATAGTAGCAAAAATAACCGAGATAACCTTCCCGCGCTTCTCGGTGAGTTTTTTGCTCTAAGCCGACTGTGCTTTCACGAAGAATACTACTTTGATAAGAAATTCCGGTATCGCTGTGTTACAAAACAATTCGACTTCAGTATTGAGGACAGCAGTCGCAAGTCTGTAGCAAAAGTCAGCGTAAAGAGCGTCTGCTTTTGCTGCCCAAAGTTCTTCGACACGGCTGGAAAGAATCAGAGTTCTTTGTGGAATGCGGAGAAAAAGGCGATGAGATTCGAATCAAAATCAAAATCAGCCAACATCCTGCTGCACAACTGCAACTGCGATTTCTGCATTGACAATCCAGTTCAAAAAGTGCAGGTCAGAGGTAGATTTAGCTCTGATAAAAATTGCGAGCGACACAAAGAGTTTTCAGAGATTGTAAAAGATCTGAAGAAGGGCACCGTGTACTTAATGCGCACCGAGATGGTGTTCGAACTGCGGTACGCTTTGGACAATGCAGAGGCTGAGAAATATGGACGATCAAAGCAGAGGAAGCTCCAGATGCGGGATCTTCTACGCAAAATTTTGAATCCAGAAGGAATTGACGGGCAGAAGGAAATCTCGGATCCAATAAATGTACTGGTTGACAGGTCATCTACCGAGTGAGGGAATTTGGACTCATCCGAACTTAGATGAGCCTAGTGGTGATATGAAATGACCAAAACTTTGTATTTTTATTTCGTAGTTCAGAGAACAGGCAAGCCTAATTGCGATTTCGTATGAGCTAAGATTGTGTTCTTATTCAAAGCTTTATAACTCACTTGGATTAGGAATATTTTGAGAGCGAACTACCGTTTTGTTTTATTTATCAAGCTGACTGTACAGACAGGGAGTAATTGTTCGCTTCTGTTGGATTCTTTGGAGAAAATATGATTCGTTTGAATTCCCACTGTTAATTTAAGATGGGTTGCATTATTTTCTGCGATAGCTTTTGCCAAAGAGGCTGGAGGTATCAATTTACGCTCGCAAGTGTCTTTTTCGGTTTTGTGCGTGAGTGTCCCAGATTCTTTGGCTACAGCCGTACAAGCTAAAACTACTTAGCATTATAACAATTATTTCTAGAAATTAAATATTATATTTTCGCATAATCTCGATGATTCTGCACTTCGAAAAATCCAGCTACCGTTTTAGTAACTTTATGATTCTCGGTGGATTTGCTTTCAGTACTGCAGCATTGAGTGAACTGCAGTTTCGAAGCGTCTACTTGCTACCCCTCAAACTAACGCATGCTGTGTTCAGTTCAAATTCAAATACACAGTAGTTTGATTAACAAATTTTCCTATTTCAGTAGTGAGAAAAAGCAAAAGTCCGCGTGTTATGTCAACTTATATTTTTGGCATGCATTCCATCGGTACATGTTTTAGCCAAAGCCTTTTTGGACAAAAAAATTTAAAGCAAAATTGGGACTCTAAATTTTCAAATACTCGTAGATTTCCGCGCAACGCTTTTCCCGTAAAGGAAACTTGATTGCTGACCAGAGAAGCCAGGGCAGGCACTACAAGATGCATTGGACTCGCTGCTAACATCCTGCTGCAGCATATCAAGTGCAGAAGTACCGAACAGTGTAATGAGTAATACGTGAGGGCGTCACAGGTAGCATTCTGTTTGCCATTTGCACCTGAATTCTCTCGTTCCCTTTCGGCCGACTTGTACTGTGCTCGCGCTTAGATGGAGGCTTTTATTTTACTGTAAAATTGATGCTCTTCTTGAAACTAGAATAGGTGCCTCTATCTACTCAATTCTAAGGCTGGAGTCCAAAGAAACGACTCTACAATTGACGAGCTCTCGGCGGCTTCAAACTTCGCTTTCAACGCTTAAAAAAGGCAGCGTAAACAGCTGAAGAAGAGCAATGAGCGCGGCACGTGCCTGGGCTGGAGACGGGCACACAAAAATCTGGCAATCAACCCCGAAGAGCGTGGGAACTGAAGAGTGGACGCGCGAGCCGATGTGTGCGAAAGAGCATGGTAACGATGTAACAATTCAATTACTTTTGTATTCTGAGCCTCACTTAAATCGGTCTCGTTTTAGCGGAATTGCTTTCTAATTCTTTCTACAATACTTTTTGCGTCGTGACTGCTGCTTTCTGTTGCTTTTGCGCACCTGTCTCTAAATCAGTTTCTGATATTGCAAAAAGTTCTACATCTTTCAGCGGTTATCTACTACATCTACTACTACATCTACTACATCTATTCTACATCTTCCTTCTGCGCAACTATCTCATCCTTATGAATCGTCTGAGCCTCTTCTGTCAGGTTCATCAGTCTAACGTAAGGCTTCACCAGATTCGTCTAATCTAGTAATAGATTTAGCTTGTAAGCACTGGAATTTTGCTGACATCGAAGCGAAAAAAAACAACGGCCTCCTCTCGTCCCAACTGGTGCTATCCAGCCAGACCAGCTCTACACTAAAGGACAGATAACAAAAGCTGAAGTTCGAAGGCCAAGCCAGCAGATTGCGAACGCGTGACACAGTGGACTCGCAGCAATTCTTGGGGGTGATATGGTTGCCTAACAAAAGGACAGAGAAAAATGCTCGAGCGATAACCCTGCCCCACTCAAACTATGCATTGCTCTTCATTTTGTCAACTAAACCAGTTTGTTTGCTTGACTATAAAATACACTGTCTTGAATAATTTTCGGCAGAGAGAGAGATTCGGAGATGTGAGCCTCACACTCATAACAGGGCCCTTAGAGGCCAGTGTGTTAGAAAGTCTTTCTGGCTTGTGGGCAGAAGATAACAGAAAAATCTGTTAGCTACATAACAGTAGCTACCAGTGGCTCATCTTTCTCGCCAAATTGATGACGGCCTGAGATGAAGCCGAGTTCTGCAGCGTCTGGGTCCTGGGATATCTTTACATTTGGCCTTGACATAAATTTCGCTCATCGGTGCTATAGATATCTTCTTGATTACTTTCAGTAGGGACGCAACGCGTTTTATCACTCGATGTTGCAAGCGAAATTCTTCAGTCACTGAATTCTAAGGATTTTCCCGCAATATCTAATTTAATTTTAACGTTAGTAAGCCTTCAGCAACATAGAATGGATGCGTGATCTCGCAGTCCCCAAATCTGACGCGCAAGCGCAATGCCACTTGGCCTAATAGGTTTGAAATCTGGCCATTTGCGGATCGCATATTTACAGAGCATGGCTTCAGACTAGGTTTTCTGGATAGAGGTGCTGATATAATTTATTTTCAATAAGACAATTCGAGGCGCCGGTGTCAACTAAAATCTTTTCGCTTAATCCGTTGATCTGGCTGTCGAGAAATAATCCGGAATTCACTACTTGACTTGATATTTCTGCTTCTATGCTCTTCTCTGACTCTTGCTTCTCTGTTGCTTTCTTAGCTGCCACATCTCGCTGGATGGCTGTCTCTAACTTTCTTAATTCCTGCTTCATTTCCCTAAGTTCAGCTCCAAGTTCAGTTCTTGTTGCACTCTTGTCTGGCTCTTCTTTCGCTGACTCCGCTTGGACTTTCCCAACCAACCATTGGCGCAAGTCCTGCAATGCGTTTTTAAGATCTGATGGCTCTCTTGCTACTTTTGATTCGTCTGTCGAAGCGTTCTTTCCTTCGACTTCACTAGGTCTCAAGTCTATGCTGCTCAACGCACATCTCTGGGCTACCGCAGCTTCGCTTCGCTTCTCTAATTCTTCTGTCGATAGCTCTGACTGTCTAGCTAAGTTCGCTGACTTCTGTCTATCGATTTCTGATAATCTTCGTTCCTCTCTTGAACAATTTTGACACCGACTGCTCTCTGCTTCCTACTATGAGTAGTATCGTTGGCGCGGATAAATTTTACTGTTACTCTCTGGCGCAGGAAGTTCATAATTTTGTAGTCGTTTAAAATATCAGTGTTAGTTGCATGAAAGAAAATACATGTATCTCTATTTTTGCTATCTCGTAGGAATCCGTAGCCTCTATAATAATTATACCAGACTAAATTACCATATTCTACATTCCCTGATCTGACTTGCTGGTCCTCTACTGCTGCAGCTCTTCTATTGGGAGCGAATCGATTCAGTGGTTGGGGGCGGTTGACCCTCCCTTGGTGCCGACCCGTTGGTAGTTTAAAGAGTTCCGTCTAGCTGGGCAGTCTCTGGCCAGGTGCCTTTCGTCGGATTCCCAGGGGATTCCCAGCGATCGGAGATTTTAAAGCTATTAATTACTATTTGCCTATCGCCGGTCGGTGAGTCCTACCAAGATTTCTCCACCAGTCGCAGGTACGGTACAAGTAAATGAATAACACGGTTTAACACACTTCCAGATAGATTTAGATTGAGTGATAAGATAATCCTATTCTAATAGAACGGCTGATGCTTATAATAGGTTTGACTCGTGTACTCACGATTAACTTGAAATTCACACATATCTAAACAATACGATTCGCAGATTAGCACCTGATAAATAATAGTAATATAATTAACGCGAATCGATGAGCCGATCTCAGCGCTGGAAGAAGTGAAACGATGAAACCAGAACACGAGACTAGCGGAGAAGCTCCCTACACACCTGGCCTAACCCCAAGGTCCTACTCTCAGAAGAGGACACTGACGGCCACTGACAGAGGACACTGACAGTTCAGCGAATCCCTGGTCAAATCCTACCACTTTTGCATTTCAGTGAAACACTGCATGGGGCCCTCGGGATCGAGGTCGCGTACTGTGTCAAATCGACAGCTGATGTCGTCGCAGATGTTACACCAGCAAGGCTACTGCGGTCGGGCAACGCAATACAATATGGGCTGGGGCTCCACTCGATAGAAGCGCCTCAAAGCGCGGCAGATGGCAAAACGGCCGGGAGATGAGAACAAAACCAGCACAAAAAGGAGAAGTGGGATCTGACCGCGCCAAAAACATACTTTCATATATAGTCTCTCCAAACCCCAATCAAGCCGGGTGGTGGGTGTCTGGCTGGCCGGTCAGTAATCCCAATTGCTGACCCAATCCCAATCCCAATTTGTTAATTTGTATGGTTAAACGTCTGTATCTAAATAAGTCTCATTGATGGTGATTAGATCGGGGGGGGGGAACTATTAAAGTCCAGAGCTTCAAGACTGAGTATTATATCAATAGTTTGATGTACACCACATGCTTACCATGAATTTTGTATAAGTGTTCCCTTTTTGGAACGATGGACCTGTTGACTAACTAGAAGTCTCGGTGGAACCTCGCCTGTTTGCCATCGTCAGTAGTCGCAGCCACACGCCATCCTCTCACACCGCTCTCAGTGTGCAAAAGCGTTTCCTTTATGGCGAATCTTTATTCGGCTTTTGCGAGAGATTTTACGATTCAAATCTTTATTCGTCTACTTCTCTCAGTAAGTAGTAGAAATTAAATATTTCACAAGACCTATACTTGTTTGCAGTGACTTGGACCGCTTCGTGGGACTTTACTTTTTGGTCCGTTTGAATTAATAATCCATCCCAAGGCCTCATTCTTAAAGATGAAAAAATACATCTGTTTTCAAGCTAAAACGAATCTCGAACGCTCGGACAGGTACTGTATTGATTCGTTTCCCCATGAAATGAGTGCAAGTTCCTCTCTATCGGCACTACGCTCTTGATCTCACTAGCACTGCTATCTTTTTAACTCAGAGGGCTCCCAACAGAGATAGCGGTTGTGAGCCCTCGTCTTTTAATTCAAACAAATTTTGGGACACAAGTTTTAACGGTTCTTAGACCAAGCTCTTCCAAAACTCCGAGTCGGCGCCGCTTGGGATGAGGAATATATTCATAATATTTGTACATTGAATATTTTCGTCTCCCACCGCTGGCGGGGTGGACTGCACGTGGCTAGCGGGAGGAGGCCAGATTGGGGAGGGGGTCAGTCTTTTAGTCTTTCCGCTGCTCTTTCACACACTCTTTCACACACATCGGCTCGTGCGTCTACTCTTCGGTTCCCACGCTCTTCGGGGTTGATTTCCAGATTTGGGTGTGCCCGGCTCCTCCCCGCAGTCGGTCTCCAGCCCAGGCACGTGCCGCGCTAATTGCTTTCAATTCTCCAGCCAGCTGCTCGCCGCCTCGCCTTTGTCTTCAACCTTGGAATAGATAGCGGCTGCTGCAAACTTGTCTTATGCTGCTTTAGCTATGTCTCCGTTGTTTACTCGCCTTTGACCTTCTACTGTTCTGTTTGCCTCGGCTTTTTCTCTGCCTACACTGTATACTTTATTTACTTGCCTTTGACTTATTTTCATTGTTTAAATTATTTACTTTGCCTCGCCCAGCTCTGTTTAAATGTACCATCTATACTAGCGAATTTGAGAGCTTTATAAGAGGCTTGATTGAATATGGGTAGGGTTTCCGTCCGAGCTTTGAGATTCTTGAGTAGGTTTAATCAATGCCTGAGTAGGTTTTATCAATTCCTAAGTAGGTTTGATCAATTACTGAGTAGGTTTGATCAATTCCTGAGTAGGTTTGATCAATTCCTGAGTAGGTTTGATCAATTCCTGAGTAGGTTTGATCAATTCCTGAGTAGGTTTGATCAATTCCTGAGTAGGTTTGATCAATTCCTGAGTAGGTTTGATCAATTCCTGAGTAGGTTTGATCAATTCCTGAGTAGGTTTGATCAATTCCTGAGTAGGTTTGATCAATTCCTGAGTAGGTTTGATCAATTCCTGAGTAGGTTTGATCAATTCCTGAGTAGGTTTGATCAATTCCTGAGTAGGTTTGATCAATTCCTGAGTAGGTTTGATCAATGCCTGAGTAGGTTTGATCAATTCCTGAGTAGGTTTGATCAATTCCTGAGTAGGTTTGATTAATTCCTGAGTAGGTTTGATCAATTCCTGAGTAGGTTTGATTAATTCCTGAGTAGGTTTGATCAATTCCTGAGTAGGTTTGATCAATTCCTGAGTAGGTTTGATCAATTCCTGAGTAGGTTTGATCAATTCCTGAGTAGGTTTGATCAATTCCTGAGTAGGTTTGATCAATTCCTGAGTAGGTTTGATCAATGCCTGAGTAGGTTTGATCAATTCCTGAGTAGGTTTGATCAATTCCTGAGTAGGTTTGATTAATTCCTGAGTAGGTTTGATCAATTCCTGAGTAGGTTTGATTAATTCCTGAGTAGGTTTGATTAATTCCTGAGTAGGTTTGATCAATTCCTGAGTAGGTTTGATTAATTCCTGAGTAGGTTTGATCAATTCCTGAGTAGGTTTGATCAATTCCTGAGTAGGTTTGATCAATTCCTGAGTAGGTTTATTCAATTTCTGGTTTGGTTTTGACTGGTCTGTCATAAAACAAATATGAAGATGAAATTGAAGCAGGTAATGGAGTGTCACCATGGAGTACTTTCGAATTTGTGCTGAACAGGCATTGCGTCACAACCGCAGCCCGGGTGTTCTACTATTAGATTTACATTAAATAGTGTAACCTACATTTTATTCTACAGCAGGGGTCGGCGAACTCCGGCCCGCAGCCTACATGCGGCCTGCAAAGCCTCTCTATCCGGCATCGTATCCTTTGAAACTTCACAATAGCAATCCGGCCCGCTCAAGGTTTGCGTCTCTTCTAAGCTTGTGTCTCTCCTCTCCTCTCCTCTCCTCTCCTCTCATCTCCTCTCATCTCCTCTCCTCTCCTCTCTTCCTCTCCTCACCTCTCCTCTCATCTCCTCTCCTGTCCTCTCCTCTCTTCCTCTCCTCACCTCTCCTCTCATCTCCTCTCCTCTCCTCTCTTCCTCTCCTCACCTCTCCTCTCCTCTCCTCTCCCCTCCTTTCCTCTCCTCTCTTCCTCTCTTCTCCTCTCCTCTCCTCTCCTCTCTTCCTCTCCTCTCCTCTCCTCTCCTCTCCTCTCCTCTTTTTTAATCTCCTCTCCTCCTCCTCTCTCCTCTCCTATTTGATCTCTTCTCTCCTCTCGTCATCTCTCTTTTTTTATTATCTCTCCTTCTTCCTGTATTCCCTCTCCTCTCTCCCCTCCTCTGGCCCGCAGTCATGCGCTGGGTTCTCTATCTGGCCCTGGAGGTAAAAATTTTGCCGACCCCTGTTCTACAGGATACAATAACCTCTCGCATTTTGCATAAGATTTTTTTTTTATTCATACGACCCTTTGTTTAGAAGCTGTCGCCTCCGATAGTAATGCAGGTGTTTACGATGCCCTTTTTTATCGTTTCCAGCGAAGTTTGAAGCCGCCGAGAGCTCGTCAATTGTAGAGTCGCTTCTTTGGACTCCAGCCTTAGACTTGAGTAGATAGACGCACCTATTCTAGTTTCATGAAGAGCATCAATTTCTACAGTAAAATAAAAGCCTCCATCTAACCGCGAGCACAGTGCAAGCCTGCCGAAAGGGAACGAGAAAATGCAGATGCGAATGGCAGACAGAGCGCTCGTACCTGCGCCTCCAGTACGCATTCTCACTCCACTGTTCGGTGCTTCTGCACTTGATATGCTGCAGCAGGCTTGTTAGCAGCGAGGCCAATGCACCTTGCAGTGCCTGCATGCCCTGGCTTTGCTGGTCAGCAGTCAGGTTTCGTTTACGGAGAGAAAAGCGTTGCGCGGAAATCTACGAGTATTATAGAATTTTGAGTCCCCAATTTTGCTTTAAAGTTTATTCGTCCCAGAAATTGTCTTTGGCAAAATCATTTACCGATGGAACGCATGCCAAAAATATAAGTTTAGAAACACGCAGACTTGTGCTTTTTCACTACTGAAACAGGAAAATTTGTTAATCAAACTACGAGTACTTTGTATTTTAATATGAACTGAACACAGCATGCGTTAGTTTGAGGGCTAGCAAGAAGACGCTTCGAAACTGCAGTTCACTCAATGCAGTACACTCCACCGAGAGTCAAAACGTTACTAAAACGGTTGCTGGATTTGTCGAAGTGCAGAATCAACGAGATTGTGAAAATATGTTTAATTTCTAGCAATAATTGCTATCACGGTTAAATAGTTTTAACTTGTACGGCTGTAGCCAAAGAATCTGAGACAGACGCTCAAAAAACTGAAAAAGACACTTGCGAGCGTAAATTGGTACCTAAAAGGTCCTTGGCAAAAGCTATCGCAGGAAATAATGCAATGCATCTAAAATTAACTGTGGGAATTCAAACGAATCATATTTATTAAAAAAGTATACAAAAACAAAAATTGAACCAGCTAGTGCGAGCTTAAAATATTTCTAATCCATGTGAGTTATAAAGCTTTGAATAAGAACACACTTTCAGCTCATACGAAACTGCAATTAGGCTTGCCTGTTCTCTGAACTACGAAATAAAAATACCAACTTCTTGTCATTTCATGTAACCACAGTAGGCTCATCTAAGTTCGGATGAGTCCAAATTCCCTCACTCGGTAGATGACCTGTCAACTAGTACATTTATTGGATCCGAGATTTCCTTCTGCCCGTCAATTCCTTCTGGATTCAAAATTTTGCGTAGAAGATCCCGCATCTGGAGCTTCCTCTGCTTTGATCGTCCATATTTCTCAGCCTCTGCATTGTCCAAAGCGTACCGGAGTTCGAACACCATCTCGGTGCGCATTAAGTACACGGTGCCCTTCTTCAGATCTTTTACAATCTCTGAAAACTCTTTGTGTCGCTCGCAATTTTTATCAGAGCTAAATCTACCTCTGACCTGCACTTTTTGAACTGGATTGTCAATGCAGAATCTGCAGTCGCAATTGTGCAGCAGGATGTTGGCTTTTATATTATTTTTTTCACTAGAGCTCACGAATTTCATCGGCTCTCCTCTCTTCGCATTCCACAAAAAGCTCTGATTCTTTCCAGTCGTGTCGAAGAACTTTGGGCAGCAAAAGCAGACGCTCTTTACGCTGACTTTTGCTACAGACTTGCGACTGCTGTCCTCAATACTGAAGTCGAATTGTTTTGTAACACAGCGATACCGGAATTTCTTATCAACGTAGTATTCTTCGTGAAAGCACAGTCGGCTTAGAGCAAAAAACTCACCGAGTAGCGCGGGAAGGCTATTTCGGTTATTATCACTACTATAGAAGAACATTTCAACGAAACAGGGGATCTCGACTGCAAGGCGTTTGGACTCTAGGAATGCATCAGTCATTTCACTGATGATGAGGTACAGTAGGGCTGAGATTCTGCAATCCGTGTAGCCGTCTGGGACTTCCAAAATGGCCGAATGAGTTTCATTCTCTTCGTCTGGCTTTCGCTGGCGCTGCTCTTCATGCGGCTCCACCGTGTGCTCTGAGTGCTGCTGGCTCTGCTCTGCATGCGACTCCACCGTGTGCTCTGACTGCTGCTGGCTCTGCTCTGCATGCGACTCCTCCGTGTGCTCTGACTGCTGCAGGCTCTGCTCTTCATGCGACTCCTCCGTGTGCTCTGACTGCTGCAGGCTCTGCTCTGCATGCGACTCCTCCGTGTGCTCTGACTGCTGCTGGCTCTGCTCTGCATGCGACTCCACCGTGTGCTCTGACTGCTGCTGGCTCTGCTCTTCATGCGGCTCCACCGTGTGCTCTGACTGCTGCTGGCTCTGCTCTTCATGCGGCTCCACCGTGTGCTCTGGCAGCTGCTGGCTCTGCTCTTCATGCGGCTCCACCGTGTGCTCTGACTGCTGCTGGCTCTGCTCTTCATGCGGCTCCACCGTGTGCTCTGACTGCCGCTGCTGGCTCTGCTCTTCATGCGGCTCCACCGTGTGCTCTGACTGCTGCTGGCTCTGCTCTTCATGCGGCTCCACCGTGTGCTCTGACTGCCGCTGCTGGCTCTGCTCTTCATGCGGCTCCACCGTGTGCTCTGACTGCCGCTGCTGGCTCTGCTCTTCATGCGGCTCCACCGTGTGCTCTGACTGCCGCTGCTGGCTCTGCTCTTCATGCGGCTCCACCGTGTGCTCTGACTGCTGCTGGCCGGCCTTGGCGGTCTGGGAATGCATCAACCACAGACGCACGGAATCGTGGGTTCCATTTTGTCCCTTCAAAAGCAAATTTGAATCTACCGTCTGCAGGCATCGCAGCAGTGGTCGGCCGAAGTTTTGCTTGCTCAGTTCCTTACAATCACCTTCGCAGGCTCTCGTGAACCTGTCAAACAGGTTTACCAGTCTATTGTAAATAACCGGTTGAGAATCTTTGAGGCAAGCATAGAGAAGTACTTCGATGACGACGCGTCTACCGAAGTATAATCGATCAGCGAAGTTCTCTGGATTAAAGTTTAATTTTTCCAGCTCTGAAATTGTTTTTAAATCTAACTCGGCTTGAATTTGCCGTGCAATGCTACAATTAGATCCCTCTGCTGAACTCATTTGGGCATTGAAAATAGACAGATGAAGTCGCCCTGTGATTCAGTAGACGATAGCTATTGTGTATGCCAAGTTGCAGTTTAACCCATGCAAATCTTAGTAGTCTGTGTCGTATAATAATTTAAAGACTAAGTGAGTACCTTATTAGAACGCGTCTTTCAATGTATTGTACAGTCAGCCATGGTATGTACGATATTCTTTTGTAAATTTTCATTGCCCAGGGCTACAGAACACAATAGACGGAAATTTTGGATACAATGAGACAGCGATACAGCGGTTTATTGCGCCCCCATCCCCCAGCCAATGAGCGGCAATGACGTTTCACATTTTGGAGCGGCGGTTGGGACGCCCATGGACTCTCTTGCATTGCATTGTATACTGGCAGGGACAGTGCTGAGTCGAGAGGTTCTATATATTATACATGTAGCTGCGTAGAATCTGGGGGTAGACATACATCTCTCAGTTGCAGCAGTTACAGTACGTAGCAAAATCATTTTCAAAAAAAGCATTGAAGCAGCAAAGCTACGCTCGTACATTTGAGAAGCTAACAGAATGACACTGCAGCCATTATACAGCGAAGCTTTTACCAAAGTTCTCGAATCATGTAAAATACGAGTAATTTCAGAAGAGTTTTCCCCAAAGCTGAGGCAGCCGGTCAAAACTCATGACGGGCCGTCGCTGAAGCTGTCTATAAAAGAAGACGATTCTCAGAGAGCAGTGCCTAAAAGCAAAGAGCCTTTCATCATATTTTTTCGTAGAAGAGACGCTAATCAGAGCTCGCCAAGTCGACCAAGTTTGCAAACAAGGGATCACTCGCTGCTATGGAATCCGGCACAATTTCCGATCACAGTAGAGATAAGTAGATTCGCCTGTCATACCGAGGAATTCCAGGAGTTGGAAGTGACGCTCGAATTGCTTTTCTATGATTTGTGCAAATTCGCATCCGAGTGCGTCTGCGCATGCAACATCAAAAGTCTGGCGATTCAGTGTGATCCGGTGACCGGCGAGAGACTACTCGGCTTGAAGCTGAAGCCAGAAGACTGTGAGTATTTTCTTGCCTGCGGGTTTATGTTCTGTCACTTCTCGAGAGTTCCGGGAGTCTCCGAGGTGGGGGCAACACTGGATACAATTGACCAGCGATCATGCAGCCTCACTGTGGATCAGGGATCAATAACTCCGTTATATCTAATGAATTACGAGCCAGACAGCCTCCAATTCGAAGAGGAATTCAAGCGCGCTTTGGATACAGGCGACAGCAAAAAAATACTTTGCGTCATGTACAACGAGTTAGAGCTCTGCAACTGGTACCTGAACAAAATCGGTGTCGAGATGCAGCGTCGGAGGCTACCGAATCACAGCACTTGCTGTCTGTCCATCCACTATGAAAGCCGCAAAATGCAAATTCACGCAGTGGTCTTCGATTTTTGTATGAGAAACTTCTACAGCCAGCTAGATGTCCTGTGCAATGGAGGTCTCGATGTGTACAAGGATGATCAGTTTCTCTCTGCAGTCATCAGGCTTTGCGATGCTTCATCACGGAAAAAGGTTGATGCAAATTTTCAGCTCGACTGCGTGTTCGTGCCTTGTCGCTCCACGCTACATGTGCTGGACTCATTGCGTGCCCGTGAGAAGTAAGTTCATTATTTTTTTAATATTTCACCATTCAATGAAGTTTTGTTGAGGATGAGACTACAAACGAGACGCTTTACACTAATTTTAGGACAGAAAAATCTGCAGTGGCCACTGTCAAATCTGCGACCAAATCTTCTCTAAATCTGGTCAGTGCTTATGTCACGAGCTAGTACATTCTTACCCACTGACCATGCAGATGTTGAGATTTTCGAAAGTCACATGTTTTCTTACCTTGAGCTCATGTTGTCTCATTATTCAAACGTTTTTGCATTCACAGACCAGCGTTCCTGCCGGCAGTCAACAAGACTCCAAAGGCAAATGTGAAGATGCTGATTTCTTATTCCGAGAATTTAAGGAGGCCATTTTGGCTGGGGAACTGGAGCGGGTGGGAAAACTTCTTCAGTGTTCAACCGCGGAATCCATCGACACCGATGCCAAGTTCTCTTTGCTTCTGCTTGGTGTTGAGGAAGGCATGAGTGATATTGTCAAGCTGCTGCTCAAGAAAGGATACCCGGGCTGCTCGGAGCAGATGCAGCCCAACGAGCTCAGAATTCTAGACGGCGCTTTAGAGTCCTGCGATCTGGAAACTCTCCAGCTGCTCATCGGCCAACAGACGAAGCTGTTCGATGCAGACAGGCATGAGTTCATGCGACTGTCAGAGATATTTTGGCGAGCTTGGAAGCAAGACCGCAGCGACTTTTGCTCCTACATAATTACGTAAGGCTAATACTACAATTTCAGCCATTTTAATAGTACTCTTTACTTGCAAAAACAATTTGCTGATCTAAAAACATAACCAACGACGCGCAGTAGAAACCAGAAGAATTATAAAATTTTGACGTATTATTTCAGAGAAAAGTTTGGAACTCCTGATGACTCTATCTCGGTAAGTACTCGTAGGTGCCTTAGTAGCTCTTTAACTCATTCCATTTCATAGCTTGCACTTGTAAACCCATTTGAGCAACATTCGCTTCCAGGAAGTGGTCGATCTGGCTGAACTGATTTATAGCGACGATGTTGCGGCTTTCTGCGAGCAACTCACCGCAGACAAGTGCGCCTACCACGATTGGGAGGGCCGCACGCCGTTAATGCTGGCGGCGATGGCGAGTGGCGACATGGCGGATCCCAAAGCGGCAGAGAAGTGCGTCCAAAAAGCCATCAAAGTAAGTGTCAAAAAGAGTCGCGAACTGCTGGATGCGGTCGACTTTTCCGGCAACACGGCGCTGCACTTGGCCGTTGAGGCGGAGAGCGAGATCGCCGTGGAGGAACTGATGAATGAAGGAGCCAGTTTTGGTATCGAAAACTTTGAAGGTCATTCAGTGTTTTCACTGGCTGAAACGGGAGACAACGCTGAGATTTTGGACTTGCTAAAACGTTTGAAGTCTTTCCGGGAACGGCAGTCTGGTGAAAGATCTTCAGATGAACCTCAAGGAAGCAACAAGAAAATCAAAGAAGAGGATATCTTTTCCAAATTTTCATACGGGTAAGCTTTGCATCTTGTCTTGCTACAAGTTTCTCCATAGTTTGCCAATGTTAATTTCGTATTTTCACTGGCTTATTCCAGAGAGAAGTTGGAGCCTGAAGTCATGAAGAAGAAGGAGAAAGTTGAAAAACCTTTAAATTCAAAAACACAGCACAGATTTGCTGAAAGTAATTTTAGGATGGAGATAAATGAGCTTAAACATTTTATAACTGTTTGGCTTAAAACAATATTTTCCTATTGTAAGAGAAAGCTAGACGCATCAAAGTTTAATTCTCAAGTCCGCGATGGAATTTCGAAAAAGAAGCTCGGCAATAATACTCATGACAAGTCAACCAATAAAACAATTTACAATAACAAAAGCAGCAGTAAAGTCGGCTCTGCCTTTGAAGATGAAAAATTAACCTCAGAGATTCAAAACGAACTTGTGTTCACTAAAATAATAAACGACATCGAAAGGGACAACAGAGAACAAAAGTCATCGTAGGTGCGCCCGCAGGAATTCAAGAGGTTTTAACCTGTGTTGGTGGCGATGAACAATCTCGAAGTGTTTCTGAGTTCATCTGATCGCCTTCCTTTGCTGACAATTGTTCCTACACAAAGCTCTTAAAGTACTCTCCGACTTGTTTTCAACGAATTTTCTGAAAACGTTTGCTCATTTAGAGACCTCAGAATGTCTGCTAGTACTTAGGCGTGGCATAGGAAACTAAGGTTTTTCCTTTCAGACACAAAACTCTATAGACCCTGGAAACTCTCCTAAGTCACCTGCAATCCCTTTTCCTCTGGAACCTGTTTGCGTACGTGGTGACAGCTTGTGGGAGACTGGAACCTGTTTGTGTACGTGGTGACAGCTTGTGGGAGACTGGAACCTGTTTGTGTACGTGGTGACAGCTTGTGGGAGACTGGAACCTGTTTGTGTACGTGGTGACAGCTTGTGGGAGACTGGAACCTGTTTGTGTACGTGGTGACAGCTTGTGGGAGACTGGAACCTGTTTGTGTACGTGGTGACAGCTTGTGGGAGACTGGAACCTGTTTGTGTACGTGGTGACAGCTTGTGGGAGACTGGAACCTGTTTGTGTACGTGGTGACAGCTTGTGGGAGACTGGAACCTGTTTGTGTACGTGGTGACAGCTTGTGGGAGACTGGAACCTGTTTGTGTATGTGGTGACAGCTTGTGGGAGACTGGAACCTGTTTGTGTACGTGGTGACAGCTTGTGGGAGACTGGAACCTGTTTGTGTACGTGGTGACAGCTTGTGGGAGACTGGAACCTGTTTGTGTATGTGGTGACAGCTTGTGGGAGACTGGAACCTGTTTGTGTACGTGGTGACAGCTTGTGGGAGACTGGAACCTGTTTGTGTACGTGGTGACAGCTTGTGGGAGACTGGAACCTGTTGTGTACGTGGTGACAGCTTGTGGGAGACTGGAACCTGTTTGTGTACGTGGTGACAGCTTGTGGGAGACTGGCACAGTCTGCAGATACCTCTGCTGTTGATGATACGTGCTGAGCTCCAAGCAGAATTAGAAATACCTTTTGAGAAACTTTAATGTCCAATGGGCTTCTCTAAAGAACAAGCCAACCTTTATGAGCTCTACGCAAAATCTGTTTTTAACCGATTTGTCACTATGGAGATCCATGTCCCTGCTAAAATCTAAAAAATTCAATGTAAACAGAACTTTCCATTATTTTCTTAACAAACGCGAAGCAAGCGTTGGACCGTGTCTTTTTGACGTTTTGGCTTTTGACTAAAATTTATAATTTTTTGCCATTCTTTCAACCCTGTGTTTTGCGTACATCTAAGAAAACTTCGAATTTTGCTAGTTTATTGTGTACAGTAGCTCTTGCTAACTCGGTTCGAAATTGAATACTTACGCATAATATGTAACTGTAATAGTACCATTAATGATACGCCAACACTGAACTTGACGTTTATTTTATTGCTAAAAAATATATTTCTAATAGAATTAATTATAAATACGAGCGTAGCTACCCGACCAAAAATATTTGCCCTTTAAATGCGTTAAATGGCGCATAAAAATTAATTAGAGCGAGCGCAAAATAACTGTCGAATCGAGACGAAAATGGAGTCAATCGACAATTGGTGGCACAGCTGTGCCAAGCTGTCCCAATTGGCTCATGTGACACAATTAAGAATCAATTTTTTAATTGTGCACTACTATGCCACAACTTTGCCACCAACTGGGAAGTAGCAAATAGGACAAAAAACGTGTATAAAACAAGAAAAAGGGGAGGCTGCGGAAATAAAAAATGCATACTAGAAGTTATTGGAAAGAAACATAACAGACAGCGGACATTGGACAGAAACAAAAAACAACGTAAGTAAAAAGTGCGGTGCATGAAAATTGTGGTGCCAGCCAAAGAGTTTACACTTCTAATACATTTTAAACCAAAACATGCAATGTAACAAATTAACTACTGAGTCAACTACACGCGGCACGGGAGTTTAATGTAACAAAATTTATACATCTACTGTATACACTAATTAAAAAAGCACAAACAAACAACTAGACGAAAAACAAGCAATTAGTGAAACCAGCTCCAATACCCCTGTACCCCTATACTTTTTTAGTTAGACAACAAGCCTGATTCCTGGTGCTATTGTAATTTACGAGTCTGGAACTAACTATAGTAATGAGGGAGACAGGCCAAGCTAGACGGGTCCCGCATCTGCAAAACAAGTTTAGTTTTGCTAGAAGCAACAGTAGACATTCCGCGCTAAGTCCTCGTGAGGTGCATTAGCCGCCTCCGACTGCACAGTGTCAGTGACATTGGCAGCCGCACCTTGACGAAGTTTCTTTACAGGCAAACGTCCGGACTGCTTTTCACGCCGACTGACGGTGATGGAGCATCGGACGTAGGCCTTTTCAATCGCTTTCATATTGGTTGGGATGTCGATTCCAGCCAGGTAGCAGGCGTGGCCGACCAGGCTCAGTAGCGCGACCGCGCAACGACGTTACCAAAAGCTCGTCGTCGCTGAAGCACCCCCGCACCATCTCGCGGAGAAGTGCATTGAGGTTGGCCGGAGTCGTTGGTTCTTTATATATCTTTACTCGGGCCGTAACCCTGGTCCGAGCGACGTTGGACTTAAAGGCGAAACCGATTGGCTGCAGATGCGTGTTCTTTAAGGATTGGAGAGCGTTTGAGAGTAACAATAGGATATGTGCGCGATCATAATGAAGGACTATTAATTGCTTACCGTAGCATAATTTCTTTCTATTGTCGTCGACCAGCATGTTGTCAACTGTGACGGCTGGGTCCACGAGCTGATCTAGATGGACGGCGAGATGCTGCGTGATCTGCTGGTTTAGTTCTTTTGTAATGGCGTCAATCAAACGCGGTTGCGCCATTTTCGAGCGTCTGAGCAGATCATGCCGCAAGTTGTAAGTGAAAACCTGCCGGTCATCTGCCGAAATCGAAGCTACTGACGTCGCAGCCTCAGTTCAAGTTGCACCGGGTGTGTGTCAAACAGTTTTGTTAGGTAATTAGCAATAAAAAAAGTTATTTGAGCCAAATGTGCCAAATAGGACAAAGACATCTATAACTGTGCCAAATGTCATAGCTGTGGCACAACTGGTACAATTGTAGCAAGTGTGCTAAGTGTGCCAGTCTGTTTTAATAACCAATTAGCTATAAAAAGGATATTCGTGCCAAGTGTGCCAAGAAGGACAGTCCAAGACAGTTATATAACTGTGCCAAATGTCATAGCTGTGGCACAACTGGTACAATTGTAGCAAGTGTGCCAAGTGTGCCAGTCTGTTTTAATAACCAATTAGCTATAAAAAGGATATTCGTGCCAAGTGTGCCAAGAAGGACAGTCCAAGACAGTTATATAACTGTGTCAAATAGTATAGCTGTGGCACAACTGGTACACTTCTAGTAAGTGTGCCAAGTGTGCCAAATGGTTTCGTTGGCCAATTAGCAGTAAAAATACTATTTGTGTCAAGTGTGCCAAATAGGACATAGAACGACATTTATAACTGTCAAAGAGCATATTTGTGGCTCAACTGGCACACTTACTGTTTTTGAAAGGACAAATATTTTCGGTCGGGTATGCCGAGTGTCAGTTGGCAGAAAATTTCCCACTTGTACTTTTCTGTCCTAATTACTCTCGAAAATGGAGTGCACAAGCGCATAATACGGTACGCCGTACATTGACGTAAGCGTTTATGCGTAGAGAAGCTACGGCTCGGTGAAATGACTACGAAGCAGACAAAAACTGATTTCAAAAAAGAGTTCGAAGCTCCTTAGAGTTTAGGAACATCTGCATGTTTGAATGTATAGTTTCTAAGAAATCAATGTTCCAATTCATTTTCGTAGATTCAAAAGCTCAAATGTTAACTGACATCACAAATAAAATTGGAACGTACAATAAATAGATTTTAGCGTACAAAAGATCAGGCATTGGGGTGCCCCCGACCGCCACATGCCTACTAACCTGCTTTGAACCGTGACGGCAGAGTTTAGCAGACCTCGGTCTGGCTTCAATTTCATGCTGGAGCAATTATCGGTTCATCGGTCTAGCATTCAAATTGCACATCAGAACAGAATCGGTTCATCGGTCTAGCATTCAAATTGCACATCAGAACAGAATCGGTTCATCGGTCTAGCATTCAAATTGCACATCAGAACAGAATCGGTTTATCGGTCTAGCATTCAAATTGCACATCAGAACAGAATCGGTTCATCGGTCTAGCATTCAAATTGCACATCAGAACAGAATCGGTTCATCGGTCTAGCATTCAAATTGCACATCAGAACAGAATCGGTTCATCGGTCTAGCATTCAAATTGCACATCAGAACAGAATCGGTTTATCGGTCTAGCATTCAAATTGCACATCAGAACAGAATCGGTTTATCGGTTCAGCATTCAAATTGCACATCAGAACAGAATCGGTTTATCGGTCTAGCATTCTAATTGTACATCAGAACAGAATCGGTTCATCGGTCTAGCATTCAAATTGCACATCAGAACAGAATCGGTTCATCGGTCTAGCATTCAAATTGCACATCAGAACAGAATCGGTTCATCGGTCTAGCATTCAAATTGCACATCAGAACAGAATCGGTTCATCGGTCTAGCATTCAAATTGCACATCAGAACAGAATCGGTTTATCGGTCTAGCATTCAAACTGCACATCAGAACAGAATCGGTTTATCGGTCTAGCATTCAAATTGCACATCAGAACAGAATCAGTTCATCGGTCTAGCATTCTAATTGCACATCAGAACAGAATCGGTTCATCGGTCTAGCATTCAAATTGCACATCAGAACAGAATCGGTTCATCGGTCTAGCATTCCAATTGCACATCAGAACAGAATCGGTTTATCGGTCTAGCATTCTAATTGTACATCAGAACAGAATCGGTTCATCGGTCTAGCATTCAAATTGCACATCAGAACAGAATCAGTTCATCGGTCTAGCATTCTAATTGCACATCAGAACAGAATCGGTTCATCGGTCTATCATTCAAATTGCACATCAGAACAGAATCGGTTCATCGGTCTAGCATTCCAATTGCACATCAGAACAGAATCGGTTCATCGTCTAGCATTCAAATTGCACATCAGAACAGAATCGGTTCATCGGTCTAGCATTCAAATTGCACATCAGAACAGAATCGGTTTATCGGTCTAGCATTCTAATTGTACATCAGAACAAAATCGGTTCATCGGTCTATCATTCAAATTGCACATCAGAACAGAATCGGTTTATCGGTCTAGCATTCTAATTGTACATCAGAACAGAATCGGTTCATCGGTCTAGCATTCTAATTGTACATCAGAACAGGATTGGTTCATCGGTCTAGCATTCAAATTGCACATCAGAACAGAATCGGTTTATCGGTCTAGCATTTTAATTGTACATCAGAACAGAATCGGTTTATCGGTCTAGCATTTTAATTGTACATCAGAACAGAATCGGTTCATCGGTCTAGCATTTTAATTGTACATCAGAACAGAATCGGTTTATCGGTCTAGCATTCTAATTGTACATCAGAACAGAATCGGTTCATCGGTCTATCATTCTAATTATACATCAGAACAGAATCGGTTCATCGGTCTAGCATTCAAATTGCACATCAGAACAGAATCGGTTCATCGGTCTAGCATTCAAATTGCACATCAGAACAGAATCGGTTCATCGGTCTAGCATTCAAATTGCACATCAGAACAGAATCGGTTCATCGGTCTAGCATTCAAACTGCACATCAGAACAGGGTCGGTTAATTGTCCTCCTTGGTCTTTGCAACCATGTCATGTGCTTTCAAGCAGCATGCTTGTAGCCAGTCATCAACTTACGTATAATGAGAATCGTTTCGCGCATTGTCAAACTTCATTCAGATTACTCATACCGGTAAAACTGCCCAGTGAATAAAAAGTAACTAAGCAATCAATACATCAAAAACTCTGCTATATGCTAGGATTGCACAATTTTTTATAAACAAAGCAGCCGGCTGCATGGCACTGGCCACCGCCCTCTCCTCAGCGTGTAGAGCAGGAAGTGGAAGGTGCGCATCTCCTGCGGCGACACGTAGTGGAATGAAATCGAGGAGCTGCTGCAGCACCGCAGGCCCTGCAGCGCAATGGGAACGAAAAGTTCGAAAGAACTTTACTCGAAAGAAGGCCGGTGTAGCAAAAGTGTCCCCGTCTCACCGATCTCACAGGCCGCACGCTGTACTGCCACAGCCAGTGCGTTGTGGGCGCGGCACCGAAGTCCAGGTGGCTGGCGAAGCTCATCGGATGGAATCGCTCGCCACCCTCGCTGCCGGGGTCGAACGAGTCGGCGAACTCAACGCCACGGCGTTCCATGCAGATTCCTGAAATTTTGCGGCCGCTACGATTATAACTTGCTGCTAGAGTATTGTCGGTCTTTGTGTCTGTGTTTCGTCTGTGTCCTAGTCTCTGTTCATAGTCCCTGTTCCTAGTCTCTTAATTTCCTAGATTCCTAGTGTCCCAGTGTCCTAGTGTCCTAGTGCCCTAGTGTCTTAGTGTTCTAGTGTCCTAGTGTCTTAGTGTCCTAGTTTCTTGGTGACCTAGTGCCCTAGTCTCCTAGTGTCCTAGTGTCCTAGTGTCCTAGTTTCCTAGTTTCCTAGTGTTCTAGTGTCCTAGTGTCTTAGTGTCCTAGTTTCTTGGTGACCTAGTGCCCTAGTCTCCTAGTGTCCTAGTTTCTTGGTGTCCTAGTGCCCTAGTCTCCTAGTGTCCTAGTGTCCTAGTGTCCTAGTTTCCTAGTTTCCTAGTGTTCTAGTGTTCTAGTGTCCTAGTGTCCTAGTGTTCTAGTGTCCTAGTGTCCTAGAGTCCTAGTGTCCTAGTGTCCTAGTTTCTTGGTGCCCTAGTGCCCTAGTTTCCTAGTGTCCTAGTGTCCTAGAGTCCTAGGGTCCTAGTGCCCTAGTTTCCTAGTGTCCTATAGTCCTATAGTCCTAGAGTCCTAGAGTCCTATAGTCCTAGAGTCCTAAAGTCCTAGAGTCCTAGAGTCTTTGAGTCCTAGTGTCCTATAGTCCTAGGTTCCTAGAGTCCTAGTGTCCTAGAGTCCTAGAATCCTAGTGTACTAGTGTCGGAGCTACTAGCAGTAATGTAAAAGGCCTTAAGTGTCCTAAGTGTCAGTGTCTGTGGGCAGGCAACAATAACTGGGAGTGTTATTTTAACTCCTGTGTGTACGAATTCGGAGAGAACAGGCATATTTGATTGGTTGCTGACCGCCGGCTGTCCACAGAAGCTGCGCCAGCATCCAGGCGCAGCCGCGTGATGCAGCAGAAGACTCGCAGCAGAAGCTTGCACAATGTACATGCCGCCCAGGCTCACCCATGTTGACGTCCTCGGAGGTCACCGTGCCGCAGTCTTTGCCAGCCCTGTCTGCCAGCAGGTTGCGAACGGCGCCTCTGGACAGCGCGTAGCCAGCGCCGCCCGACATGTAGCGCTGCCAGCGCCACCGCTGCGGCGTTCCCAGCCGCAGGCGCAGTAACCGGCCGGTCCACCAGGCGGAGTCCGGGCGCCGGCCGAGGCTCAGCAGGAAGCTGCGCAGATTCGGCATCAGCACGAAGGTGTCCACGTCAGCCTTGAGGAAGTAGTCGAAGTCGGCGAGCAGGTGCGCGCCAGCAAACTGGAAGGCGAGGCGGACTTTCCGCCACAGGTGAGCGCGGCCCTCCGGTGCGGCAACTTCTGCTGGTTCAGGAAATTTTCAGATCAGAAGAAAATTAATAAGGTGGAAGGGCAAGTCGGCTACGAAAGCTTTCTAATCTGCCTGTGTCTGAAGGTTTGTATGCGTCTGCCTGTCTGTCTGTCTGTCTGTCTGTCTGTCTGTCTGTCTGTCTGTCTGTCTGTCTGCCTGTCTGTCTGTCTGTCTGTCTGCCTGCCTGCCTGTCTGTCTGTCTGTCTGTCTGGCTGTTTTGGCTGCCTGCCTGTCTGTCTGCCTGTCTGTCTGTCTGTCTGTCTGTCTGCCTGCCTGTCTGTCTGTCTGCCTGTCTGCCTGTCTGTCTGCCTGCCTGTCTGTCTGTCTGTCTGTCTGCCTGTCTGTCTGTCTGTCTGTCTGTCTGCCTGTCTGTCTGTCTGTCTGTCTGCCTGCCTGCCTGTCTGTCTGTCTGTCTGTCTGGCTGTTTTGGCTGCCTGCCTGTCTGTCTGCCTGTCTGTCTGTCTGTCTGTCTGTCTGCCTGCCTGTCTGTCTGTCTGCCTGTCTGCCTGTCTGTCTGCCTGCCTGTCTGTCTGTCTGTCTGTCTGCCTGTCTGTCTGTCTGTCTGTCTGTCTGTCTGCCTGTCCATCTGTCTGCCTGTCTGTCTGTCTGCCTGTCCATCTGTCTCTGCATACGAGAGTATTTGGCAACGGGCCAGGACCGTTGAATTTTGATTCAAGAATTTTGATCCATTGTCAACAAGGCTCAAAAACAGGTTCAATTTTCTGCATGTATTTTTTAGCTACTGTACTTGCAGACTCGGTTCAAGGATCCTCTTCAACCAGATTTTCCTGCTACTCGTCAGAAGGCGATCTCCAATGATGACTCATGCTGAACTTACGCTGTCTGTCAGTCTGAGACCCTCGCCCCGAATTCCTCAGTGCTGAGCCCAAATCATGCCTAATATCTGCCAGTCTCAGTTTTATCTGCTGCTACCTGCTAATGCGGGTCTGCGATAATTGAATGCCGAATTGACTATGCGCACCCAACAGCGGCAGGAAGCCGGGGCCGCTCCGGACTCTCCGTGCGGCGCCCCGGCCGCTGACCACGAACAGCCAGTCGTCGCAGCCGGCCGCCCAGGTCTGGTTCACCGCGGCCGCCCGCGTCTCCAGGCTGTCCCGGGCGGCCAGAATCAGGCAAAAGATGCGGCCGGGCGAGGCCGGGCCGGCCAGCCGTGGCTGCGCAAGGAGGAGCCACGCCAGGGCGGCCACGGCTGCCAGGGTGACCAGCAGCAGGCGGAGCGGCTGGCGCGGTGTCATGGGGATCAGGGAGAGGAAAATTCTTGCTATGAAATCCCAACATGCCGCGCAGAATATATTGCCCGCCTTCACAGGGGACCCCAGAGCGGCTTCGAGGTCTCAGATTTCACACTGGCTTAGCCGGAGACGAGCTGACAGCTGGAAGATCCGGGCCTCATTGAGTCTGACCGCACTGTCAGAGCTCCCGTGGCTCAGTTTAAATCCTTGCTGGCCTTTGAAGAATGCAGAGGATCTCATTTCACGAGTATTTTATGTAGATCGTGGGGTCTTTTTACTATGAAATATCATGCAGAGATTAAAAATCTACATTTCTCTATAGTTTTCAAGCTAGATTAGCAATCCATTCTGTTCCTGCATGCAGGCTAGATTAGCAATCCATTCTATTCCTGCATGCAGGCTAGATTAGCAATCCATTCTATTCCTGCATGCAGGCTAGATTAGCAATCCATTCTATTCCTGCATCATCCATGCAGGCTAGATTAGCAATCCATTCTGTTCCTGCATGCAGGCTAGATTAGCAATCCATTCTATTCCTGCATCATCCATGCAGGCTAGATTAGCAATCCATTCTATTCCTGCATCATCCATGCAGGCTAGATTAGCAATCCATTCTATTCCTGCATCATCCATGCAGGCTAGATTAGCAATCCATTCTATTCCTGCATCATCCATGCAGGCTAGATTAGCAATCCATTCTATTCCTGCATGCAGGCTAGATTAGCAATCCATTCTATTCCTGCATGCAGGCTAGATTAGCAATCCATTCTATTCCTGCATCATCCATGCAGGCTAGATTAGCAATCCATTCTATTCCTGCATGCAGGCTAGATTAGCAATCCATTCTATTCCTGCATCATCCATGCAGGCTAGATTAGCAATCCATTCTATTCCTGCATCATCCATGCAGGCTAGATTAGCAATCCATTCTATTCCTGCATCATCCATGCAGGCTAGATTAGCAATCCATTCTATTCCTGCATCATCCATGCAGGCTAGATTAGCAATCCATTCTATTCCTGCATCATCCATGCAGGCTAGACTAGCAATCCATTCTATTCCTGCATCGTCCATGCAGGCTAGATTAGCAATCCATTCTATTCCTGCATCATCCATGCAGGCTAGATTAGCAATCCATTCTATTCCTGTATCATCCATGCAGGCTAGATTAGCAATCCATTCTATTCCTGCATCATCCATGCAGGCTAGATTAGCAATCCATTCTATTCCTGTATCATCCATGCAGGCTAGATTAGCAATCCATTCTATTCCTGCATCATCCATGCAGGCTAGATTAGCAATCCATTCTATTCCTGCATCATCCATGCAGGCTAGATTAGCAATCCATTCTATTCCTGCATCATCCATGCAGGCTAGATTAGCAATCCATTCTATTCCTGCATCATCCATGCAGGCTAGATTAGCAATCCATTCTATTCCTGCATCATCCATGCAGGCTAGACTAGCAATCCATTCTATTCCTGCATCGTCCATGCAGGCTAGATTAGCAATCCATTCTATTCCTGCATCATCCATGCAGGCTAGATTAGCAATCCATTCTATTCCTGTATCATCCATGCAGGCTAGATTAGCAATCCATTCTATTCCTGCATCATCCATGCAGGCTAGATTAGCAATCCATTCTGTTCCTGCATCATCCATGC
The DNA here is from genome assembly GCA_002269645.1 of Macrostomum lignano. NCBI lineage: Eukaryota > Metazoa > Platyhelminthes > Macrostomidae > Macrostomum > Macrostomum lignano. Next base: position 45,607 of record NIVC01001295.1, on the reverse strand, counting down.
AGGCTAGATTAGCAATCCATTCTGTTCCTGCATCATCCATGCAGGCTAGATTAGCAATCCATTCTGTTCCTGCATCATCCATGCAGGCTAGATTAGCAATCCAAATAGACTAAGCCCGCAGACAGTACTGAAGCTGAAGCAAAGCAGATTTTGATGCCTGCAGAAAATCAGCGGCCAGTATATGAATAATAATAAACAATTATATTTCTTCATCGAATTGAGACTCGCCCAGGGCGCATTTCACGCATAGAAAACCAGCAGTAGAGAGTTGGGAATATTACAAACTAAATCAGCCGCGCTGATTGCAAATTAATTTAGCAAAAAATTCAAATTTGAAATCTCAGAGCGGCCGGCAAAATTGAGCGACAAAAAAGGAGGCTTAAAAAAATAAGAGCCATAAAATCTGCTGTTGAGCTCCTGCAAATCCTGCGCACGCAATTCTGAAGGAACATTCAGGAAAATGCTGAGGATGGAGCCGCTGTACTTGAGCAATAGGTTTTGCAGTGCCAGGCCAGAAATGCGTCAAGAATTAAAACAAAAGTACAAGATGAGCTGATCGAAATAAAACCAGCTGTAGCAGATCGGGGAGACCGCAGTTTCTAGGAATGAATAGAATTTCGAACAGCCAGGCTGCCGCCTGATATAAGAGACGCACTTTCTACTACTGACAGTAGGGGGTATTTTTCAATCGAAAATAGTAGGCCATTTTTTCTGACGGTGTGAAATACGTCTGTATTTTTCTTAGTTACTATAGGGGTATTTTTTAGTTGCAGTTGAGGGTATTTTTCTTAGTTACTATAGGGGGTATTTTTCTTGGTTATTAATATAGGTAATGTTTTTTCCCAGCTTATAAAAAATTTTTTATTTACATATTTTTGAGGGTACTCGTATTTTTACACTTATCAAAGGGGTATTCTTTTAATTGCCAGTAGGGGAATTAATTTATCTAATGAACTCCAGTAGTATCTCACCAGCACAAGTCCATAGCATTCGCTGCTGTCTGCTCTTATTTAACAAAACAAAAAACTCAGAGAGAAAATTTCACCGCCAACAGAAAAAGGCGGGGGGGGGGGTCACGGAAATCAGGGGGTCACGGAAATCAGGGGGCGGTCACGGAAATCAGGGGGGGTCACGGAAATCAGGAGCTGCGCGGCCCCGCCTCACTGGAAGTCGTCGCGCAGGCTCGCCAGCACCGCGGCGGTTGTGGCGGCCGCCGCCTCCGACTGACGCTGCCGCTGCTGCTGCCGTTGTTGCTGCTGCTGCTGCTGCTGCTGAGAGGGCGACACGGCCGCCTCAGCCTGCAGCTGCGAGCCGGACAACAGGTGCGCCCGACGCTCCGCACCCTGCCGCGGCGTCCGCCTGCCGCTGTGCGGCGTGTTGAAGGCCCGGCCGCTCTTCAGCACCTCCAGCAGGTTGTCCACCAGGCCCAGACTGTCCGAATCTTCGCCGCCGCAACCGCCGTTCTCCTTGCCTCGCTGCTGCTGCTGCGGCTTCTGCGGCTGCTGCCGCCTCCAGGACGCTGTCGATGAGGCTCCGGCTGTACCGGACGACGCCGCCGCCGCAGCCGCAGCGGCCTCGGCGGCCGCCGCCCGGCTCCTGCGCTGCTCCTCCGCAGTGGCGGCGGCCTCGAAGGCGTCAATGAAGCTGCGCAGGTCGGCCAGCAGCAGCTCAGGCCGGTACTTGCTGGCGTCCAGCGCCAGGTAGTCCGCTGTGGCCTGGAACTCCTCGCGCAGCTGACGGCGGGACGCCTCCAGCGAGTCCAGGACCGAGCTGGCGTACTTGTGGAACGGCTCCATGCAGGACTGCGGGCGGTGGGGATATATGGGGATGCGGTTGGGGTTAGTGGGAATGCCCCATAAACTGCTACACGCAGAACCTCAGTGCAACACACAGGCCTTCAGTGCCCCCAAGACCCGTCAGTGCCCCACTCAGACCCTCAGTGTCCCCAGATACTCAGTGCCCCACCCAGACCCTCAGTGCCCCACCCAGACCCTCAGCGCCCCACCTTGACCCTCAGTGCCCCACCCAGACCCTCAGTGCAACACACAGGCCTTCAGTGCCCCCAAGACCCGTCAGTGCCCCACTCAGACCCTCAGTGTCCCCAGATACTCAGTGCCCCACCCAGACCCTCAGAACCCCCACCTTGACCCTCAGTGCCCCACCCAGACCCTCAGTGCCCCACCCAGACCCTCAGCGCCCCACCTTGACCCTCAGTGCCCCACCCAGACCCTCAGCGCCCCACCCAGACCCTCAGCGCCCCACCCAGACCCTCAGTGCCCCACCCAGATCCATCAGTGCCCCACCCAGACCCTCAGTGCCCCACCCAGATCCCTCAGTGCCCCACCCAGACCCATCAGTGCCCTACTCAGACCCTCAGTGGCGTCAGTGCCCCACTCAGACCCTCAGTGCCCCACTCAGACCCTCAGCGCCCCACCTTGACCCTCAGTGCCCCACCTTGACCCTCAGTGCCCCACCCAGATCCATCAGTGCCCCACCTAGACCCTCAGTGCCCCACCCAGATCCATCAGTGCCCCACCCAGACCCTCAGTGCCCTACTCAGACCCTCAGTGCCCCACATAGACCCTCAGTGCCCCACGCAGACCCTCAGTGCCCCACGCAGACCCTCAGTGCCCCACATAGACCCTCAGTGCCCCACCCAGACCCTCAGTGCCCCACCTTGAAGGCGTCCCTGGGCCCGGCCGGCTTGAACTTGCGCAGCGCCTCGCCCAGCAGGCGGCAGCGCTCGCGGACCTCCTTGACTGCCTCGTCCACCGCCTCCTCGGTGACGCGGGCCGCCAGGTCCAGCTTGCGGAATTCGTCCGGCAGAGCGAGCGAGTCCGGCCACTTCCGCCACAGCTGGTCGGCCAGGGCGCACAGCAGGCTGAGGCCGTTGGAGTCGCGCAGGTCGGCCAGCTGCGGCAGGCAGGACACGTGGAAGGCGAAGCAGCGGCCGAGGCTGCGCGAGCCGGAGTTGAGGATGTTGCCGAGGGACAGGGTGCCCAGCAACACCTGGGGATGGAGACAGGTGAGAGAGACTGCTGTCAGATCAACAGTTTCCCAGATCCCTGTGCCACAGATCCAAGCCGGAGTCTCACCTGCCGCAGGCGCTGGCTGGTCCGCACAGTCCGCAGGCAGTCGATCGCGGCGGCCAGGCCGGGCCGCAGGTCAGCCAGCAGGTCCGGCAGCTGCAGTTTGAACTGCAGACAGGCCGCCCGCTGCTTGGCGGCCGCTGGCGGCCCGGGCAGCCCGACGGCCAGACGGCTGAGGAACTGCTCAGGCTCGGGCAGCTCGGACAGCTGGTCGGACAGGCCGGCCAGGCTCTGCATGTCCGAGTCCTCTGGCAGAGATCTGCGAGATTTCGAATATTAATATATGGTGCAATGGGGATCTGGGGATCTGGGAGTCCTTGAACTTACCACTGGGACTTGGGAGTCCTTGAACTGGCCCATTGGGATTTGGGAGCCCTTGAACTGACCCATTGGGATCTAAGAATCCTTGAACTGACCCATTGGGATATGGGAGCCCTTGAACTGACCCATTGGGATTTAAGAGTCCTTGAACTGACCCATTGGGATTTGGGAGTCCTTGAACTGACCCATTGGGATTTGGGAGTCCTTGAACTGACCCATTGGGATTTGGGAGTCCTTGAACTGACCCATTGGGATTTGGGAGTCCTTGAACTGACCCATTGGGATCTAAGAGTCCTTGAACTGACCCATTGGGATTTGGGAGTCCTTGAACTGACCCATTGGGATCTAAAAGTCCTTGAACTGACCCATTGGGATCTAAAAGTCTTTGAACTGACCCATTAGGATCTAAAAGTCCTTGAACTGACCCATTGGGATCTAAAAGTCCTTGAACTGACCCATTGATATCTGGGAGCCCTTGAACCGACCCATTGGGATTTGGGAGCCCTTGAACTGACCCATTGGGATTTGGGAGCCCTTGAACCTACCCATTGGGATTTGGGAGTCCTTGAACTGACCCATTGGGATTTTGGAGCCCTTGAACTGACCCATTGGGATCTAAGAATCCTTGAACTGACCCATTGGGATATGGGAGCCCTTGAACTGACCCATTGGGATTTAAGAGTCCTTGAACTGACCCATTGGGATTTGGGAGTCCTTGAACTGACCCATTGGGATTTGGGAGTCCTTGAACTGACCCATTGGGATTTGGGAGTCCTTGAACTGACCCATTGGGATTTGGGAGTCCTTGAACTGACCCATTGGGATCTAAGAGTCCTTGAACTGACCCATTGGGATTTGGGAGTCCTTGAACTGACCCATTGGGATCTAAAAGTCCTTGAACTGACCCATTGGGATCTAAAAGTCCTTGAACTGACCCATTAGGATCTAAAAGTCCTTGAACTGACCCATTGGGATCTAAAAGTCCTTGAACTGACCCATCGATATCTGGGAGCCCTTGAACCGACCCATTGGGATATGGGAGCCCTTGAACTGACCCATTGGGATTTGGGAGCCCTTGAACCTACCCATTGGGATTTGGGAGTCCTTGAACTGACCCATTGGGATTTGGGAGTCCTTGAACTGACCCATTGGGATTTGGGAGTCCTTGAACTGACCCATTGGGATTTGGGAGTCCTTGAACCTACCCATTGGGATTTGGGAGTCCTTGAACCTACCCATTGGGATTTGGGAGTCCTTGAACTGACCCATTGGGATTTGGGAGTCCTTGAACTGACCCATTGGGATTTGGGAGTCCTTGAACTGACCCATCGGGATTTGGGAGCCCTTGAACTGACCCATTGGGATTTGGGAGTCCTTGAACTGACCCATTGAACTGACTGACGCATTTGGATCTGGGACACGACAGCGGTAAAAAGTCACCAATATCTAAAAAAGAGCAACCAGCTCACCTGAGCAGCAGCTCCACAAAGTTGAGGGGCAGCCGCTGCTCGTCGCACTCGATGATCCGCCTGGCGGCCTCCTCGGGCGTCAGCCGCAGCGAGGCCAGCGCGATGCCGAGGTTCTCGGCGGCCTTCGACTGCAACACCCGGCAGGCACGCCGGCCGCCCGAGGCGTCGTCCGGGTCGATAGCGGAGCCTCTGCGAGAGCCGGGAGCGCCCGGGGCGAGGCTGGCCGCCTTCGTGGAGAACAGCTGGCTGACCCGCGACACCAGCTGGGGGCTGCTGAACTCCGCCTCCTGGTTGCTCACCAGCACCTGAGGGTGGCGGGCGAAGGGGGGGGAGTTGGGGATGGAAGGAAAGTCTGGATATTCGATTTTTATTATACCTGCCCAAATTGGGCCAGTTGTGCAACCGACAGCTCAGCCGCAGCTATTGCGCGGCGCATCTGAAGGCTGCTTACGGCTGTTCAGTCCAAGGACTGGGGGTCGCCACACACCCTCAATCACCCTCAATTACTCCAGCTAATGCTGGCACCCATTTTACAGCTGGGTGAACTGAAGAAATGCAGAGTTAACTGTCTTGCTCATTGTTCCAGTGGGATCGGGAGTCGAACCTCCGACCTTCAAGTCGTGAGTCCGACGCTCTACCACTAGGCAACAACCCCTAGGAGACTCTGAATAGGATTTGAGCGATTCTGAAGAAAACTCGAGAAATCTAAGAAAAGTCTCTAAAAAGCAGAATTTCCACATCAGCCCGAAGGCCGCACCCAGAGCGACTCCTTCTTCAGCTGGATGGGCGGCACGGGCTGCCAGTTGAGCCGCTTCGTGGGGTTCGCCAGCTTGTGCTCCGGCTTCGGCCGCAGGCCGTGCGGCGGCGGCGGCGGAGGTGGCGGACAGCCAAGGCCGGGAGGCGGCGGCGGGGTGGCGGCGGCGGCGGCGGAGGGGGCGGAGGGGGCGGTGGCGGCGGGGGAGGCGGTGGCGGCGGAGGTGCCGCTGCGGCCGGAGCTGAAATTGAAATAAAATTCAAATTTTTGCCCAGCAACTGAGGATCTGGGAGGCTGGCATAGCTGAACTGAGGATCTGGGTCGAGGCTGGCCCAGCAACTGAGGATGAGAGGCTGGTCCAGCAACTGAGGATCTGGGAGGCTGGTCCAGCAACTGAGGATCTGGGAGGCTGGCCCAGCAACTGAGGATGAGAGGCTGGTCCAGCAACTGAGGATCTGAGAGGCTGGCTCAGCAACTGAGGATATGAGAGGCTGACCCAGCACTGAGGATCTGAGAGGCTGGCCCAGCAACTGAGGATATGAGAGGCTGGCCCAGCAACTGAGGATCTGGGAGGCTGGTGGCCCAGCAACTGAGAATCTTGGAAGCTAGCCCGGCCACTGAGGATCTGAGAGGCTGGCCCAGCAACTGAGGATATGAGAGGCTGGTCCAGCATCTGAGAATTTGAGAGGCTGGCCCAGAAACCGAGGATCTGGGAGGCTGGCCCGGCCACTGAGGATCTGGGAGGCTGGTGGCCCAGCAACTGAGGATCTTGGAGGCTAGCCCGGCCACTGAGGATCTGAGAGGCTGGCCCAGCAACTGAGGATATGAGAGGCTGGTCCAGCATCTGAGAATTTGAGAGGCTGGCCCAGAAACCGAAGATCTGGGAGGCTGGCCCGGCCACTGAGGATCTGGGAGGCTGGTGGCCCAGCAACTGAGGATCTGCGAGGCTAGCCCGGCCACTGAGGATCTGGGAGGCTAGCCCAGCAACTAATGATTTCAATCCCAAGCAGTGACTTGATTGCCTCACCTGGCGGCGCCCCAGCGGCAGGGGCAGCGGGCGGGCCACCCCCTCCCAGCTGCAGTCTCCGGTTCGCGTCCTCCAGCCGTCGGTTCGCCTCGGCCAGCTGGGCCTCCAGGGCGGCGGCCCGCTCCCGCAGAGCATCGGCAGCGGCCCGCCGCTCGCACTCGCCGACCCGCAGTTGCTCCTCGAGCAGGGCTTTCAGCCGCTCCCGCTCCCTGGTCTCCATGGTAACCATGTCTTTCCTGACCGCATCGAAGTCGAAGTAGGCGCGCAGGTCCCTGGACCGGAAGTCTGGGTAGGTGCCATCCCGGGTCAGCACCAGCTGGGAGACCAGCTCCTCCAGCAACTTGAAGTACTCTTTGTGCTGCTCATCCACGGGGATGAAGAGCAGGTGCAGCAGCACGCTGCGGAAGTACCACTCGGCCTCCGTGCCCTGCACAGTGCGAGCCAGCAGCTCGAAAATGCGGTGCGGCTCGCTGAAGCTGGCGAACTCGGTGGCTGCTGACTCGAAGCGGTCGCTGATCTCCAGGGTGTCCTGGTCGGCTTGCTCCTGGAAGGGAAAACTGGGAATTGCTGCTCCTGGAGAGAAAACCGGGAATTGCTGCTTCTGGAAGGGAAAACCGGAAATTGCTGCTCCTGGAAGAGAAAACCGGGAATTGCTGCTCCTGGAAGAGAAAACCGGGAATTGCTGCTCCTGGAGAGAAAACCGGGAATTGCTGCTTCTGGAAGGGAAAACCGGAAATTGCTGCTCCTGGAAGAGAAAACCGGGAATTGCTACTCCTAGAAGGGAAAACCGGCAATTGCTGCTCCTAGAAGGGAAAACCGGGAATCGCTGCTCCTGGATGGGAAGCCGGGGATTGCTGGCTAGACTGGTAGTTGTAAAATGAACCTGAGTCATTGCTCAGGACAGAAGAACAAAGAACAGATCCCTTAAGTTAGCACTCGTACAACCCGCGCAGGCTCACCTGGAACACATCGTACTGAGTCCTGCACAGCCGGTCGGGGCGTCCCGCACCAGGCGACCGAGCAGCTGCCAGCGGGCTCGGAGGCCGCCGAAGCCCCACAGCTCGGTCCGGACTGCCATGCGGTGGTGAACTCCCTCGCAGGTGTCCAGCAAGGTGTTCACAAACACCAGGCAGTCCTGCAGCAGTTCGTAGGCTCGAACCCGGGTCTCCGTGCCCACGTCCGGCCGGCTGAGCAGAGCGCAGGCCTTGTCCAGCGTGTTGCGGATCTGGAAAAAGCGGCCGCCGCCAGGGCCGCCGGAGGCGCAGGCAGCGGCGCCAGTGGCAGGGCCGGCGGGGCCAGAAGGTGCCGCTGAAGTCGCTGAGGCCGAGTCGGAGGCGAAGAGGGTGCGGGAGGTGCTGAACGCGCGCAGCACGATGGTGTTGGCGTTCTCCACCTGGGGCGGGGCGGAGGGCAGCGGGAACTTGTGACGTGAGCGTGTACTACTTATAGTAAATTACAGGAAAACAGACACACAGACACACAGACAGACACTAAGACAAACAGACACACAGACACATAGACAGACAGACAGACAGACAGACAGACAGAAACACAGACAGACACTAAGACAAACAGACACACAGACACATAGACAGACAGACAGACACACAGACACATAGACAGACAGACAGACAGACAGACACACAGACAGACAGACAGACAGGCAAACAGACAGACACACACACAGACAGACAGACAGACAGACAGACAGACAGACAGACAGACAGACAGACAGACAGACAGACAGACAGACACACAGACAGACAGACAGACAGACAGACAGACAGACAGACAGACAGACAGACACACAGACAGACAGACAGACAGACAGACAGACAGACAGACAGACAGACAGACGGACAGACACAAAGAGAGACAGACAGACAGACAGACAGACAGACAGACAGGCAAACAGACAGAGAGACAGACACACACACAGACAGACACTAAGACAAACAGCATCCATTTTAAGAGAGTCACTGCTACTGCTACTGTAAACACAAAGACAGACAGACAGACAGACAGACAGACAGGCAGACAGGCAGACACACACAGACAGACAGACAGACAGACAGATAGGCAAATAGACAGACAGGCAGGCAGACAGGCAGGCAGACAGGCAGGCAGATAGGCAGACAGACAGGCAGGCAGATGGGCAGGCAGACAGGCAGGCAGACAGGCAGGCAGACAGGCAGAGCGCACAAACCCGAGCACTGGCGAGCTCCTCCGACTTGCTCTTGTAGTAAAACAGGAACGAAGACAGAATGTCGAAGATGCAGCTGCCCAGGGGATACTCGCTAGGCGGCAGGAACGGCACGATGCTCAGCGACTCAACGATGGTGGAAACAGCTCTGGGCTGGTGCCGCAGCAGGTGCGTCATTCCGAAGCTGTTGTCGCAGAACTTGCGCAGACTCAGCAGGGTGTTGTGGCAGGCCTTGCGCCACAGCACCGCCTGGGGGATCGGAGGGGAATTCAGCTGCTCAAACTCATTTATATCATTGTGAGCTAGTCACTCAGATTCCAAAAACACCAGGATCCCCACACCCTCAGATACCCACACCCCCAGATACCCACACTTCCGATACCCACAGCCCCAGATACCCACACCCCCAGATACACACCCTCAGATACCCACACCCCCAGATATCCACACCCCTTGATACCCACACCCCCAGATACCCACACTTCAGATACCCACTTCCCCAGATACCCACTTCCCCAGATACCCACTTCCCCAGATACCCACACCCTCAGATACCCACTTCCCCAGATACCCACTTCCCCAGATACCCACACCCTCAGATACCCACACCCCCTGATACCCACACCCCAGCTACACCCCTCACTCAGCTAAAAAAACCTCAAGATCACAGCCTCATTAGGTCCCAGCCTCATCAGGTCCCAGCCTCATCAGGTCCCAGCCTTCATCAGGTCCCAGACTCATCAGGTCCCAGCCTCATCAGGTCCCAGCTTTCATCAGGTCCCAGCCTCATCAGGTCCCAGCCTCATCAGGTCCCAGCCCGACCCAAACGAACCTCCTTGCCCTGCTCCCCGGCCGCCAGCACCACGGACCTGGCGCAGTGCTCCAACAGCTGCGTCAGCGCCATCAGGCCGCCGGCATCGGCGAAGCGCCGCACATCCGAGATGGTCAGCGTTGCCATGTGCATTCGCAGCTGCGAAGCGCCCCGGTCCGCCTCCTCGGCCGAGGGCCCGTCTGGCCGGCCGGCGAGCCGCTTCAGCAGCGTCAGACAGGTGGCGAAGTCAGACTGGGCGCTCTGCTTGTGCTCCTTGTAGTTGTGCAGCATCACGGCCAGGGCGCGCCTGTCCTTGTTCTGGAAGGAGCGCTCGTCCAGGTTGAGGTCCTGGATCATGTCGGCCAGCGCAGTCTCCAGCTCCTCCGGGCTCATCGGCGCCCGCTGGTGCAGCATCGACTGCTGCTGTTGCTGGGGCTTCTCCGTGGCAAAGGCCGACTCTGAGGATGAGCTGCCGCGGCGGAACAGCGGGCCGCCACTGACGCCGCCGCCGTTGCCTTTCTTTCGCTCTTTAATTGACATCTGCGACTTCTTGGCTGCGGGGATGGATAGGAAATTCCTGAAGGGAGATGGACGATTCCTGAAGGGATATTAGCGATTCCTGAGGGGAAATTAACGATTCCTGAAGGGATATGGACGATTCTTGAAGAGAGGATGAGCGACTCTTGAAGGGAGGATGGGCGATTCTTGCAGGGAGGGTGGGCGATTCTTTTACGGAGGATGGGCGATTCTTGAAGAGAGGATGGGCGATTCTTGCAGGGAGGGTGGGCGATTCTTGCAGGGAGGGTGGGCGATTCTTGCAGGGAGGATGGGCGATTCTTGCAAGTAGGATGGGCGATTCTTGCAAGTAGGATGGGCGATTCTTGCAGGGAGGGTGGGCGATTCTTACAGGGAGGGTGGGCGATTCTTGCAGGGAGAGTGGGCGATTCTTGCAGGGAGGATGGGGCGATTCTTGCAGGGAAAGTGGGTGATTCTTGCAGGGAGGATGGGGCGATTCTTGCAGGGAGAGTGGGCGATTCTTGCAGGGAGGATGGGGCGATTCTTGCAGGGAGAGTGGGCGATTCTTGCAGGGAGGATGGGGCGATTCTTGCAGGGAGGATGGGGCGATTCTTGCAGGGAGGATGGGGCGATTCTTGCAGGGAGGGTGGGCGATTCTTACAGGGAGGATGAGCGATTGTTAGAGGAAGAATGGGAGATTCTTAAAGGTAGGATGGGAGATTCTTGAAGGTAGGAGATTAGACTGATTATATTGGGATAAAATACCAGTCATCTTATGCTATCTTACTCTAATCTAAGTACACGACGCAACGCTCCCAGGAAAATCAACGAAGCCCTGTGCCGTGCAGTAGTAAAATTTCGATAGCTTTGGCTTTTTGTCTCTTTGTCTACTTCCAGTAGCATATTTGCCGTGTGATTTTCAAAACTTCATGTAGCATGAAAAGAAGGGCCAGATCTGCCAGAAGCCAGAGGAACCATGCTAATCTTAGCTACCCACGGCTGGCGAAGCGGAAAATCACGTGGGGGCCAATTAGAGACAGGGAGAGTGAGACCAAGTAGACGCGCTAATTATTATCAGGAGACTCAATTTCCCGAAAAAGGCCCAAGCCCAGGGAAGTGTAAGCCGAAAGAGTATGGAACACCACTCTAAATGAAATATTAATTCAGGAAACCAAGCCACCAATGACGCGATGCAGTCTGACATTTTCTTACACCCCGACGGATCAATCGATGAGCTGTCAGCTCAGCCTGAGCACACACGAACCTGGGAAGATGGCGGGCTAACAGGGAGCAGGTTGGCAGAGGCGCAGAAATTCAAACTGACACTGGGCGTGCATCGATCCCAAGTCGGGAGTAGGCTAGCAGTGCTCAAAACTGTTTTTACCGAAGCGTCTTCCCGACACTAGCAAGCACAGACGGGCAGAAAGTGGTGGCCAAGTGGGTGGGGAGTGGTGGGCCAAGACATCAGAAACCCGATAGCTACTCCGAAACAGTAAATCAGGAAATTATCACCAAGTAGGCAAGAAGCACGCAAACAGCGCTGTGAATTTGATACTAATTCTATTAATGTAGATATTGTTTCGAATGGTGCGTCAAACAGTTGCTTACTAGGAGCGTAGTGTCCTCATTAGTGTGCTCATCATAGCAGCAGTGGTAAATTGCATAAAATTATTCAATCCCGTGATTACGTCATCAGACGCCGACTGACACAAGAGACTGATATTCTGAGAAAGATGAAAATAATAATATTATTATTATTATTATATTATCATTAGTCAGGCCCCAGGCCTAAGAAATAAGCGACCAGACGGCAAAGGAGAGCCGCAAGGCACGGAAGAGGAAACGCAAAGATTCCGCAGCTGTGGGAGCGGAATTCGGGTCAGCTCGGGCCACGACCCTTGGCTGCAGGGTAGACATGGGAGAAGGCGACGCCAGGCCCAGGGGAACAGGCAGGATGAATGTGAGGCCAAGAATGCGCCGCGCAGCGCTTGCGCCAGGGGAGGGCGCACAGCTCGCATGGCACCGACACCGCACCGGCCAGCATCCGCCTGCATCACAAGGGGCAGCTATCCTGCTTTCAAATTTGCTTCACTTCTGTCAGGTCCCAACAAAGTTGAAGACAGCACCGCCTTTGATGCGAAAATGTGGAGCCCCGAAAACTTCGCCTAGCAAAGGCTAGGTAAAGCAGGAAAGTGCATCCAGCCGCTTGAAAAATTACGATCATGGATTGATCACCAGAGGCAGAGTTTTCATCAAAATTGACAATTCGATGATTTATATTCGCTGACCGAATCTGAATGAAATGCGCTATGTTGCAGATTGCAAACACGAACAACTCCCTGTCCGATATGGCTGGCCAGAAACTAGACTAGCGTTGTAAATCTTTGCGAAATTGCAGCGCAGGCCAGATGCACTTACACAGGACACCCCGCCGGACACGGTCGCGCAGAGTGCCACCAGCGGACTGATCGGCCATTTTCTAGTCGAACCCTTCCCGGTCTGCGCCCGGTTGCTCCCCTACAGGACGCCAACTAAGATTGATAAAGAACTATTCGTCTATCGCTTCGAAAATCTCTTCAATGCTTTAAAATAAAGTCTCCAGGGCTCGCAGGTTTTGCAGCGCAGATCGTCTACTAAGAGAAACGTTGGGCCGAAAAAACGCAAGGAAAAAAAGAAACTGATTCGCCAACCCCAGCCGCTAGGGGCCCGCGTGTTTATACAGAAAGCCCGAAGGGGCATTTGCAATTCGAATAAACAAGGCGCACAGGCGGTCACAGTTAGAGTGAAGGAACCTCCCCGCACACCGGGGAACTAAATATAGAGACAAGAAATATGCCAAGTTTAACCTGCAGTACGGATTGCCTTAGCAATGGCTCGGTAGCCAGTTTTTCGCAGTTAGCAAGTTTAGGGCAGAATTTTAACTGACACGACACAATGTACTCGTAGCTGTCATCGCAGCAAAAAAAAACTGTTCATGTGTCGTAATTTAGCCACCACAAATAGTTGTCACTACTGCAACTATGATGCAGCTGAAAGCTACCACACCTGCTGTAGCATATTTTTTTTAATACTTCATACCTCATATAGAGACTTCATATAGAGACACGTTGCTTAGAAAATGATGGCTATACGCACGTATCAAATATTGCAAAATCATCGTATCGTTTTTTATATATAAATGTACATTTCGCTCTATATGTACTTTAACGCTAATAAATATATCGGTTACAGGATACATGTGGCGTCACTAAATGCATAGCCTAAATATTCGACAATAAAGCTATAATTTAATAGTCACAGGCCAAAAAAAATGATAAAACAACAACTACTGCAACACAAGGAAATATGGAAACATAATTTATTTGAGATTGTTACTTAAGAAAAGTTTAGAAACAATTTTTTCTCTAGCAGCTGTTACTCGAAAGAGTAAAGTAAAAGCTGCAAGTACAGGTGCAAAATTAGAAGCAGAAACTATACTAGCGATATTTCCGACTCAATGTTCTACTCGCCCGGGGTTAGTTAAAACCAGCAATTTAGCCCTCTCGCATCGAGTCAAGAGGTTGGGATGCGAGGCGCTGACACGGAGAATAATGAGCGCTAAGCAGGCGGAGCAAACAAACTTGGGCCGGCTTTAAGCACTCGGCACACTACACCGAGGAAGCAAACGTGCAGAGACGAGATGAAGAACAGCCAGCAGCATCAGCAGCGGCAGGGTAGCTGTGGGAAAAAGAAGCAGAAGCGAAAGAGGAGGCTGGGCGGGCGAGTGGAGACTGCGGACTGCTGGATCGATACCAACTTGCAGTGCACACCTTTCCTTCTAGAGTTGCCGGTGTGGAGGGCCAGCCAAGACAAGAAAAACGCAGATGAAGCGGCTGCCTGGGAGACTGGCGCAGATAGCAGCTAAAGGGAAATAGAGAGGAGAGCGGGTGCGAGGTCGAGCCGTTAAGACGAAAGCGTTGGGATTTCGTAGCAGTGCTGGGGACTATGACCCGGCCAGCGTAGCGGATTAGCATTTTTAGATCCCCATCCTAATTGAATCTCGGGCCAGGGGATTTCCAGGAAGAAGGATGGCAGGCGAATGGATTATTACTAACGGCCTGGGAAAAGGCCGCCTTTTCGCATGGCTGCCATCCACCGGCTCGCTGGCCTCGCAGCAAAATTTTATGAGCACGAACCGCTGCAGGCAATGCGGCCTCTCACCTATTCTATCTTGAAAGGGAAACAGGCTGCTGCTGGAAGCGAGTCATCAATTATGAGCCACGAGGCCGGCCCGCTCGCGACCAGAAGTGGCCCTCAGGGCCAGCGGGCAGGCGAAAGCGCGCCTGCGTCTCAAGTTACGGCATAAAGCCGGTTGGATGGCCAACAGCGCACAAGTGCCCCCCCCCCCCAACAACCCGAAAGAGATGGCTGCTAGCCGCCAGGACGAGAGCCGGTCAGGAGCCAAAATAAAGTCAAACAAGAATGGACTATGGCTGCGAACCTGGCTGGGACCATGGAGGATGCTTTGGCAATACAAGCGATTTTATTCATCATCAAAAGTAGGATTAATAAATAGGCAAAAGTCACGAAAGCTAAAGTTTTACTTTCTTCCTAAAAGCTGCGCAGCATTAGTAGTTTGAAAAATGGCTGACACGTCTCTTCTTCCATACACAGTTAACACCATATTTTTCAACTTCAGCGCTTTTGTGTCAGTCAAGCTGGTCAATCTGACATCTCTGTAGTCACAAAAGTTGCAAGATTAAAAAGTTGCAAGATTAAAGAAAGTTGCAAAAATTATAAGGCAGGATTAAAAGCCACTATGACTTACAATGGAGTTTAACTTCTTGACAATTTCCATAAGTAAAGGAAGCTTCAATGAAGACTGAAGAGCAGGTGGACTTGGTACAAAAAGTACACAGTGATTCTTTATAACTGAAGGGAAGCAAAAGTCGATAGGCCTAAGTTTCCAATTTATCGGAGTTCATTCCACCACTGACCGCTGATTGACCGACGGAAAGCTTTTCAGATCCTAGACCATGATCGAGTCGATAATATGGAAATGGAAATGATTTTCTCAGTTAGTCTTTCTCATCTGTGTCTGAATCGAACTAAGAGGGCCGGGAGCCAACTATCGCATACGCTAAAAATAGCATAGCTTTAATGAGTCGGCCGCTGCACTCCACAGTCCAGCCAGCCTTCTGTGAAGGCCAATTTATGCAAGCTAGTAACTGAAAAGTTTGCAGCAAGATGTGGATTTAAGGCCAGACGGACGCAACAGAAACGGGTGTTTTCCATCAACAGATTCGAACCATCAAGTGGTTTTCACTATCAAGTGGGCAAAAACAAAGGGAAATGCAACTTCTGCACTTCAACACGAGAGCGTACAGTGCAGTGCAACGGGATTTTTACTGGGTGGGCGATAACTGCATGCACTGCGTACGATCTGCTTCCAATCTGGTCGGAACGGAGTCGCTTGACCTACACGGCTTGTGCGCACAAATTGAACCGTTGCTGCAATCGATCAAAGCCACTTTTTGCAATACAGAAATGCTTGTCCAGTCGATACACAGAGCTTTTGCATTCATTCTGTGTTGTTCCGAATGCCCGATTCTCCCACGCAAGAACGTGCTGGCCAGCTGCGATGGTGCCCCTCGCCATCAGTCAGCAAGATGCACTTCTGTTCGCTACTCGTATTTCACGAGAGAAAAATCTTCAACCCAAAACTGACTGACTTATCGCATTGCGACCAAACGAAGATTATCTCAGCAGACGGACGTATCTTTCGTGGGGTTTAGAACTGGATATGGGATCACTTTGGCCTTCAATCCCGCACATTGCTAGCACAAGAAATAGAAATCGACCTGGATTTAATAATGAATAATTCATTAACCAACGTGACAAACGCACTGAGATTTCCGACTACATGCTCTAATATTATGTGCGCGGCCATAATCACCTGATCTACTGAGCAGTACTTTGATAACGTCAAAAATTATAGGAGGTAATTCTGTTAAAAGGAAAATATATAACGACGACTATAGAAGTTTTATTAAAAACCAAATCAAGTTTTGCAGAGCAGATAACATACATTATATATATGATACATAAAATAGCTTACGCTCGTGGTTACTAGAATCGCGTTTTATTAACTTTAAGCAGTTTAACGTTGGCTGAATAGACTAAATAATCCATAAAAATTGATAATCCTAAAAAATTATTGTCAAAATATGGTTGCATCTGAGGAGAAAATATGGA
Organism: Macrostomum lignano; assembly: GCA_002269645.1. Lineage (NCBI taxonomy): Eukaryota > Metazoa > Platyhelminthes > Macrostomidae > Macrostomum > Macrostomum lignano. Next base: position 29,183 of record NIVC01001295.1, on the reverse strand, counting down.
AAGGCTTTTAGATTATGTTGTACTCAGACCAGATTAATTAACGGAGGGAAAACGCGGCTCGAGTGACACAGAAATACATGTACAAGCAGACGATGAAGTGTGCCAGTAAAATAGTCATTATAAGGGAAGACACAATGAGCTCAGTTGATATGATCCTGGTCGGGATGCCAGAGCACAGATAGTCTAATTGTATAAACAACTAAGCAACGCTCGCTTATTTAGCACACTCGTACATGCAAATACAAAACATTTCAGTTAACGACCTCTTGAATCGACTGCTTTCAGATAGTCGCAGACAATCTGACTACACTCCATAATATCCAATGGGGAGGTAAACGTAAACTGCATTTTGCGGTAGCAAGAAGACTTTGACATGCTGGTGACCAAGAAAAAGTTGTAATTCTGACCGCCAAAAGCGACAAGGTCAACAAGATTCACCTGCTCAATTACACTCTGCTCGTTTGCGTCAAAGATGTGGATTGCCTGCTCAGATACAGCCAGCAGCAAATCTGTGCCTCGATAGAGATCAAAATCCACGCATCGGCAGGGGAAAAATCTTGCTCCGAGATGGTCCTGACCAGAAAGGGAGCCAATGTAGTTGCGGAGACACATCAACTTCGTCTTGGAACAATTCGCACCCCACTGTTCTAGTAGCATGAGCTTCAGGTGCATGACTCGATCCTCTTCCTGAGTCACCACAAGTGGAAACAATTGCTTAATGAGAAGGCCGAGCGTTTGATCCTTGTGAATAATCTGTTTGTAATCACCCTTCAGAGCTTGGCAAAGGTGCGCGACTGTAATCAGAAGTGTCACCCCATCGACAGGATAGTAGCTGACGAGAAGGTCAAACTGGATTTGGTAGACGATGGCTTCTAATTCGACATCCATAAGTTCAGTATCGAACAAGCTTAGCTGATAAGAGCGACATCGAAGATAGAAATCCACAGGAGTGCGACTTGGCCTGTCTTTTATAGACAAATGTGCGATCGAAGCTGGACTAGACTTGACATCTTCAAATGTACTGATGCTTACTCCATTGTCACATTTGCTCAGAACATCACACACCTTCCATGTTGCATCTAAGTACACAAACGACTGATTGTCCTTGACATAAATTGAGTAGACGACGTTTGGAGTCGAAGGAAGATCAAAAGCTGTGATTGCGGACCTGCAAAGATCGGCAACAGTTGATGAGCCGTGAAAGCCCACGACTTTGTAGGGCTTTCCGAGTAAAGAAACTGGAACACTAAACGGGTCAGAAACTGAAAATGGCTGCCTTAAAAGCATTGAGTTCACCTCTAAGGACGATGGCGGCTGAGATCGACCACCAAGTTCACGAGTCTTGTGAATGCAAGATTGACAGAAGCTGGCGAACTTGGCGACAAGAGCGTTGTTGCTTTTAAGCTGCTCATTTAGATAATATTCAGCAAATGAAAGGACTAAGTCCGATGGTAAAAACAGAGGCACAATTAGTGATAACAGCTGCCAAGACGACTGGATCACCGCAGGAAGATCTGAATCCGCTATACGAGGTTGCTGGCTGCTGGCTGATATCGTCGATGTGCTTGAGTGTGCAGAGCAAAAAAGCTTGGGAGATGTGCACTTGAACTTTGACTTGCGCTCTTTTGGAGTCAGCTTCGACTTCGGCGAAGGAATGGTTTGCATCAAAAGCTGCAAATACAGTTCATCTTTTAAGAGAGGCAGGTCAAAACAGTGCAAACTTAGTCTTTTTACCAAATCTGCCTTTTCCATCGCGTTTGCTTCGGTTGATGGATATACATAAAGTAAAATGAGATGAAACAGTAGAATCGCCGAGTTGTTTAAATCAGATGGGAGCTTTGAAACTGGAGCTTCAATCGGCTGGTCTGAGTGACAAAAATTCCCATAAAACTCGTCGCTGATCAAGAGCGCAAGATGGTTTGAAAACGGTGAGCTTAGCCAAGACTGCCTTCTTGGCATCACCTTGCGGCTCGACTTTGGTGTCGGCGTTTTAGGAACAGAAGGCGGCTCGGCAATAACTTTTGGTTCGATTCGACTCCCAATCTGCGTCAAAAGATGCCTCCACTTAATGAATTCGGATTCATCAGAGCAAATGAAATATACTGGTTCCTTTTCTTTTGCTCGAATAGCAAAGTCCGGCAATGAGAGTTAACTTCGCTGTAGTCTCCATCACTTTCAGAGGAGCTGCCACCACTTACCTCGTAAATAATGCTGTTAGATAAATCTTTATTTCCCGTCGGTACGGAATCATTGTGACGCTTGTAGTACACCAAGAAGTGACCATACAATCGACAGTAAAACTTTTTACTATTTCCGCACTTGACTCGTTTTAGCCACCCCTTGTGCAGCAACTGACCGGAATTCCTTTGCACGATTAGTTCAGAGCTGTGACGCTTAATAGCACCGATCATCGCATAATACCAGAGTGACCTCTCGCTTGTGGAGTCGCAACTCAAGTACAATGACTTTTCGGATCCTTTTACTTTTAGGTCAATGCCATAATCGTGCAGACTAGACCGGTTTACTAACTCAATGTCTTCTAGAGAGACGCATAGTTGGGCCTTCTGCTTTGCACCAGGCTTTGCTGGGTAGAACAACAGGCTTTGAGTCGTCAATATGCACCAGAAACGTTTCCAAACTTTGAATTTTCCACTGAGCTTATTAACGAATCCATTTTTTATCACTTTTGATTCTGGCAAAGGATCATTTTGCAAAGGACCAGCGGCCAGTAAGACTGCAGCATTAGCGGAATCTCCTGTGGCGCTTGTATCATCGGGAGGTAGATAATAGTCCATGCTGACAGACGAGGCGCTGACTGCACTCTCTGACATTACAGATCGACCGTTTGGATCATTTTGAAAAGCGTTGTCGTATTCTGAGCTCTCACATTCAGAGTTATCAAACTGGAGATCGATTGGATGCAACTGGACTAACCTAGCTGAGCCTTTGACACACGAATAGATGGGCAGAGCAGCAGTCAATGCCTTGATTTCTTGCTTACGCTCCGACGTAAAAACGATAGCCTCGTGAACACGCTTGGCCAAATCTTGTTTTAACAAACCCTTAATAGAAGACAAAACCTGGATGCTGGAATTAAGGGACCCAGGAATCATAGCTTGTCGTGAAGAAATCTGTTTAGTTTTGGAAGATGCCAGAATATCCGGAGAATCACGGACATTTCTCGCTGAAGAATCGCTGTTACTGCTGGCTCCTAGCAGAATGCGCTCCTCTGAGTTTTGAAGCTTGATAGGAGCAGCGGATGAGTGCACCAGGATCTTATCTTGCATAGGAGTGTTCGGTTCAGACAGGTTATCTCTTCCACTCTTGCTCACTGATCCCAATGGCGGCCGGTCTTGCTGCATGCCTTTTCGCAAGTGGCCAGGCTTTAGCATCGCTTTTCTGTGCTCCCGCACAGCCGGTTCAGTATGAAGCAGCGTTCGCTCAAAAGAGGAAGACAAATTGCCTTCTGACAGATCCCAGACAGGTCTGACGCCCGATTCCTCACTAAGTTGATGCTTCAGTTGATAAGGAGGGTGTGCTCTTGGCTTTCCAAATACTCTATTCCTCAGAATTGGCTCATAGTCATCAGTTCCGCCAATGCAATCATAAAGGGCTTCGGATGCACTCTCTTCTGGCGCCCTTTTCACCCCAGATGCTGAACTGCCTGGCTCGGCAGGAAGACTGTACAAAGTCTGGCCACTTTGAGTGCTTCCTTGCTGAAGGGTAGCAGCGGCACAACTTCTTGAGCTTCTATTGCTAGCTGAGCTGTCAATATATGGCTGCGGGTCAACTGAGGCCGGCAGAAATTGCTTGCGATTGATTCGCACTTTAGGCGGCGCGGGTTTGGTTGAGAATGCCTTTGTTTCACCAAAATCAGCGGAGGGCACGGTCATGCTGGCCGACGGACTCTCCATCTGATAGAACGTAGTGTTTGGACTGATGTAAAATTCCTGCATACCTATAGGGCCTCGCTCGAAGTCCTCGGAGGTCGATGCCAAAGCAGGCGATGACGTGTCCAGATTGGAGCTGGGAGTTACGCCGCTAACGCTACCGTCGGTGCTGGTAATTTGAGAGCCGCTACTGGAAGGTGAAGAGGCGTATGATATTCTTACCGTATCAACGGTGATATTATTTAGCACGAAATTCTCATAGGTTTCCGACAAGCTCGAATAGCAATCTAGAGAGCGTGGCGAGCTGTAGCTTTTTCTGAAATCACTATTGGTGGTACCGCTACTGTTAGATGTGTCCTTCGGCCCGGTAGAGGCTGACAGCAGTCGCTTCGGATCGTTCAAGTCGGACTCGCTGTAGCTGTTGCGCGATAACGACTTACTGAGCCGGTGCGTACCGGGTAGAAGCGTTTCCTGAGTCTTTTCACTCAGCTTCTTCTGGCTGTTGACAGCTTGTAACTCGCGATTGATGGCCTCAGACAGACTGAGCACTTGCGAGCCGAGCTGCAGCAGACTCGAACGATAGAATGAGAGACGATTAAGGCGCTCGTGGTTGGGATTCAACTGGATGAACTCGAGTCGGGTCTCGATAGTAGAGCGCAGAAGGCGCAGACGTCTGGTGAGAATGAGAAATGCGCCAGGCGCGTTGTGCAACAGATCGCTGTAAGAGGCAGCCAATTCGTGCAGCTCCTGGCTAAGAGCGGCGATCACCAGCCTCTCATCAGGATTCAATTGGCCGAGAGGATCAGATTGGGCCGAGGATTCCGGACCGCCCGTCTCAGACATTCAGCGCGTCGGATGAGATCAAACAATACTGGAGCTCGGAGTCGATCGTAGTCAGTGTCTGGGGGGATTAGCGCAGATCTCTGACCCTTAAGGGCCAATGCAACGCGTCTAATGAAATGCTACCCGCAGAGGGCAGAGCGGAGCCGATAATAACTGAGTCGATAGCCGCCTGGCCCCAGAGGAGGCGAGACCGGCAGTCATGTGGCAGCTGGATGGTCAGGTCCAGAATCCAGGATTGGAGCAGCGGATGTAGCGAAAACTGCAGCAGACTGAGCCCTCGGCTTCCCTAAGGCAGGCAGAGGCCGCGGCAATCTGTTCCACTGCACGTGTCTCGTCGAATGAAACGCTTTAAAACAGCCGCGGTCTGGTAGCCAAACCAGCTGGTCGCTGCTAACTTGCTAAGACTGGCACTTCTCTCTAGTACATGGGCCAGAAAAGGCCAAAAACACAGGACAGAACGAAGACCCTGCTTGTCGATGGGGAAAATATGAGCCTATGGGGATTACAGGGTACAGGGGAGAAACGCAAACGGATTGGAAGGGTGTGGCGTGGGAGAAGAAGATACGCTGCGATGGGATAACTTAGCCTTTCTCACCGGTCCAATGAGGAAAAAGCTGGGATTTTTTGGATAGCCGGTTTTAGGAAAGATGTTGAAATCCTTTGAGGGATGCAGACGGCACTGGGTGCAATCATTGTTATGATTTCTCTGAACTTTCCCACATATATCTTTATCTAGCATTAACGTCACAGAAAGTTTGTCCTTTTATTTTCTTTTCCCCCAGATATAGGTTTAGCGAGGCCAAAACATAATACAAAGGCAGACTGCAGCCAAGCATTTTTAATCCAAGTCAAGCATTAAGTCGAACATACGCTGTACTAAGAGCATTTCCTCTACTAAGATAGCAGCTAAAGACCTACAAGATGAGACCGAATAGACGCTAAGGGGCTTGTGAGCATAGGCACTCTAATGACAGCCCTAATTAGGAAAGCAGATGGGAGAGAGTGGCAAACAGGAAAAAAACCTCGGCCACTGGTCGAACGAGGCAAACTTTATGCCCGCGAAGGGGAAGAGGGCCGAACGCCAGGAAGATGGCAAAGTTGCCAAAGCCGATGCCAAGCGGCGCTAGGAGGCTGCGCGCTCACTGCCGTCTCATCATAGACAGAAACGGGCGCACAGTGGTGGAAAATCAGATGCAAGGGGCCAGACAGCAGCCAGTCAAACGAGGGAGAAAATCCAGTTGGCAAAGGATTTCGGCTGGCAAATTGAAGCAATCGGAATTTCCAGCGGGATTTTCGCAAGTGAGAAAACTGCCAGGTCGGCTGTAGTGGCCCAAAAAATGATTTGCTTTGCTGCCAGATCAAATTGCGATTCGCGCAGCCGCTCTGCATCTCTCTATCCAGTATCAGGAGCGGGCGGGTTCTGTCTGGATTTCTTAATTCAAGTCAATTTCTTGAGGCTCGGCCTGCAATGAGCCAGCCAGCACAGAGGCCGGGCCTCATTCGAATGACGCCGAGGGCAGCAGACAGTGTAGTGAAATTCAAAACCCGCACAGTTCGACAGAGTCTGTGTGACAAGGCCGCCTATTTTTCTTATCGTAGCACTCGCAGATGCAGAGGGCGATGCACTAATTATGCATTAGGAGAAACAGGGAGCTGCATTCCTTTCTTATTAGCTGCCTGGCTGCATCCCCGAATGGAATTATAAGCCGCATGGGTTTTTACACAAAAAATTGATTCTATGCATGACATGATAACGAATTTTGCCACTGCCTTGAAATTTGGATGTGGATCGGCATTATGTGGATGTCACCACAGAAATATACAATTATATACACTTTTCTACACAAAGCAATGTCAAGTTGTCAAGCATCAGGCAAACAAAGTATATAAAACTATTGCCAACAAGACTTGCTTTTAGTATGTCGAATTAGACAGACAAGAATACTTTAGACTTAAAAAATGCACTTGGCTACTAAAAGTAGGGATGTAAAATAGCAACGTGAAGAGAAACAAATATTTACTTGCAGGTGAAATTACATGATGGCAAAATTAGAAAAAAACAATTATAAAAAGATTGGCTAAACCAATCATTTCATTCTTTGGATATTGTTAACACACAGGGTGGGTGCACCATAGGTATAGGTCTTTTGTATATTTTTTGTACTTTTTGTCTAGATTTAATTCTATTTATTAGCTGTTTTGATATAGTCTACACAGATTTTATGATTTTAGAACAAAAAAGTCAAGGCTTCTATACCATGTACACCCTAAGTATATCCTATATACTAAAATTCCTATTGTATATATATTTGCATATCTAGAAGTCAGTAGAATAGGCAAAATAGATTGTCTCCATTAGATGTAGGTTGATTATTACTCCAACTTGCAGCAATACTGGCAAAGCCTCCTACAAAAAATATGCTAATCTTTTAATATAATAAAAATAGGCATATAACTAAACTACAAGTCTTATATAATACAATACATCTTTACACTAGAAAAGAAAAAGCAAGATAGATAAAACAAAACTATATAAAAGAAACTTTATTACAAATTTAAAATGTTAATATACAATATTTATAAACTTGTTTTGTTTATTCTGATAAAATATTGGTTCTATATTATATCCAATTGATTGTTTTTATATCCTATAATTTTATTAAATGTCAAACAAAAGACTTTTAGAACTAAAGATAGATACTGATTATTTATAATTCACTTAAAATCTATACCTATAATGAATATAAGATGTAAACTGAGACAATTTTGAAGGAAAACATAAATTTATACATTAAAGATGGTTTGTTGATAGGCATCTAGGTCAATGATCAATTTTAGATCTATTAGAAATATAGTATATTTTTTACTTAATTTATTGAGTAGACTAGAACATGTATTCTATAGCACAATATATTTTAAGAAAAAATATTCACAGAAAGGGCTCTACTATTACTAAAGCATAGATAAATTTTGTTCTAAACCTATTATAGGCCCCTCTAGTCCATAATAGTCAAGAAATTTATTTAAGCATATAGCTAATGCCTATATTTGGCTATAGTCCTATAATATATAGGATATAGGATAATATACTTTAATATAGGATAATATATAGGACTATAATATCAAAGAATTTTTAGCCCTATACACAACACAAAAAGTTAGATCATATTTGAATTATATATATAGAAACTTCTACCCTATTTCAAATTACCTAATATTTTTATGTTCTAAATATTCTTAATAGACTAGACTAAAATTCAACAGCTAAAATAAAGAATAGGAAGTTTTATGGATATATCATATAATAGAGAGGATTCAATAGATAGATCAAGTTGAATATAGAGGCTATTACCATATAGATGTATTATAAAAAGGCAAATATTTTATTGTCCTTAGGTTTTTATTATTGCATATTATAATAATATTGTAATATTATATAATATTGACCATCTATCTATGGCTTTATTACATATGTGCAGGGCGATCTATAATTGTATGAGTAATAATGTTTTTAAATTCGTGCCTAAATGCTAAGTAAATAGTTTGTTATACTGTACGATTTTCTCATAATATTTTACAAATATAATTTTTGTTTTAAATCTACGAGTAAAATAGTATAAATAGAAGCAATTTTGGCGGAGGAAGAAGCAACCTCGCGCATCGCGGTTCAATAATAAAACAGTTGATAGCTAATAGTAAGAGTTCCAAGAAAATAAGAATTGAAGAAGTGTTTTCTGTGTTAATTCCTTTTAAGAAGTAAGAGTGAAGTAGACAGAAGTGTGTACCGTATATACTACTGAGAAGGAAAGTGTTGAGTAGTAAGAAGTTGCGAAGTAGATCTGAAGTAATACGTGTAAGAATAACGGAGGCTATGACCCTCTGATCTCGGTAACGCCCAAGGACTTGCAAAGTACATGAAATACATATACCAGTAAGACAAAATACCGCTCAGGCCATTATTAAATAGAACACTACCAGAATAATCAGAAGAGTAAAATCTTTCAGGGCTAACAGTTTTTCTAAGAATAATACTCAGACTAAATACTCAGACTAAATACTCAGACTAAATACTCAGACCTATTCTAAGAAACATTTCTCGGATTATTCTAAGATTGATAAACTCATAATTTATTAATAGGATAATCCTGGTGGCAGCTACCAACCTAAGAAGAACACTTAAGAGATTAGTAAATTAGCCCTGTGATAGCTTTTGGTGACAGTGTGAAATTATTATTAAGAAGAAAGAATCACCCCTGTTACAACTTTGGTGGCATTTAGTAGGATTCTCAGTGCACAGGAAACACACCTAGTACAACTTTGGTGGCATAACGGTGAAATTCTTATAGAGAGCCAAAAGGCCTGTAACACATATAAAAGTCTCCTAAAATATTATCTTTGAATTTGAAAGCATAGACTAGGCCCCACAGTCAGGAAGGTGGTAGATTTCATGCAAAATTGTGGCGCACACAGAGGATTTTTTTGGCGCACATGGCACAAATGGCACAGAAGAAAATTTATTGTGCGCCGTGTATGCACATAAAATGTACAAAGTGTCTTACCTGGTATGGTCTATACTATATTAACTTCTTAGTTCATATGTAAAAGATAAAACACAATAACAAACTTGCCTTTTTAAATTTAAAATGGCACAAGGTTTTTTAAATTACAGTAACATTACATGTGTACCTGAAAAAAGATTACAACAATCATTGTTTTTTTAAACTCAAAACAAAAAAATTAAAAAACACATAAAATTATATATGTAAATACATAAATTTTTTGACGCACGGCACACAGTTAAAAAAATTACGAAGGATTTGATTTGTTGGGACACACACGGCGCACCTTCCTGATTATGGACTAGGCCTAGCATTTTTTAAAGATAAAAGTATATTTACACTTGTCCTTAATTTCTAATACTTAATTAAAAAATTAAATAATCTAAATGGAATGGCTTAAATGCAATGCTTTAAATATTAAACAGCAAAAATGAATACTAAATAGGCTTAGTGATAATTTGGTAATCTAATCTTTGGCCCAAATAATTGACAATTTTTTTACCTAATAATAATTATATCTAGGCTAGTACTATGTTAGGCTGATAGCAATGTGACAGAGTACAAGAACACATACATCATTGAAAAATCTTTAAATCTCATTAATTAAGTTTAAAAAATTGTATAAAATAGAATAGTGGCATGACATGATAGCAATTTCCCTTACATTAACATCGGCTAATAGCCTGATACTGATAGTGATAGGCACCAATGACCAATTGTGGATGCATTTAAAAAATGCTTAGTTCAGTGAAAGTAATTCTTTAGATTAATATACCAAGAAATAGAGACCTGCAAATTAGATGCTTAAAAAATTGCAAGTTATTAAATCTGCGTCACAAAGTCCTGTTTGTGCTACACGACGCGTGCGTGCGTGCAGCGCACGTGGGTAACCCTGAAAAATTTTAAATCAGCGCGCTTTGTTTCTAGGAACACTGTACGCGATCGATTCACTGGTCACTGGTCAGATCGTCATTTTCCATTTCGTCATATCGGAAGACGAAGTGACCAGAAGCAAAGTAGCTTGAAAAATAATATGACGAAGTGACCAAATATTTAATTATGCTGGATACTTCGTCATCAACCAATCAATCTGTGGGTGATTCGAGTTAGTGTAAACTATTTTTTGTTTAATGACTATAAGCTGTGGCAAGCAGAACCGATCGATCGACAGGTTTTATCAATCGAGAAGACAAAATGACTGGGATCATTAGGATTCCAAGTAAATATGTTTGATTTCCACATTAATTCACTTGAAGTTGGAACTAATAAAATTGGTGGATGACGAAATGACTCTCTTCAGGAAGTGCATGTTAATTAAGATGACGAAGTGACCATAGTCGAGGTGAGCACCCCAGACACCCAGATGACGAAAAGGCAGATGACGAAATGACTAGGAACTGATTCACTACAGTTGTCCTCGGAGATTTTTTCTTCGCTCACTGTTTAGACCTATCAATTCTTGATTTTGCTTTTGAACAAATTCCTGCTGAAAATAAGATTTGTAATATTAAAAGCACCTATAAAAAAGAAGCCTGGAAAGAGACAAGTAAATTTTAATTCGCGGTTAATTTTTCTTAACTGGAGTCTGTTTTTAAGTTGTCAGGTAATTATTTTTTTAATTTGGTTTTGAAAAAAAATTGTTTCTTGATGCAAGTCAATATCTCAGAAATACTCAGCAGGAAGTTGCTATGGAAATTCCATACAAGAGTAAACTTGTCTGTACACTTAGGCCTGAATGTAGTGCATGTAGAGCTAAAATATCTACGAGTACATGAGCACATAAACAGGCACCGGAGCACATACTTTATCACTGCTGTTCGCTTATTTAAAAATGTTCTAAAAAAATTATGGAGCAACCGGGTTTTGACACAATTCAGTTAAATGTCACTGTCAGCATAACTGGCTTCATTGGTAAAAACTGCAGGGTGTATACATAATCGTATATTTAATATCAATTTTTTTCGTTACATTTTAAAAATGAAACAGCATAATTCGGCTAAATATGCGTGTTACAAAGACAATCGATGTACAAGGATAAAATATGTTTGGAGATTTAATAAAACTCATCAACTAATGGCCAAAACGGCGAAAGTTAGCGGTTAGTCTGAGAAAAGCTACGTAACATACATGAAGGGCACCTACATGTACACTGATTTTAAAAAATACTTAAAAACGTTAGCATGCAAAACGAGTTCTCAAGTAGCAATCTATACACTTGAAATATAAAGCTAATTGTGTTGGCAGAAAATGCAACCGGGCAGGTTGGGGTTTCAGATCAGAAAATCATTTTATCAGGCCAGATTAGTTTAGTAAAATAAAACAAGAATATTACGCTCGTAAAATCAGGATATGAGTGTAGGAATGCAATTCATCTGATTGAAGTGAGCAGGATTTGACAGTTGAAACAATAAAGAATGCGATAAAATATCAAATATCGCGCTTTGCTACCTAAATAAGACAAAATTAGCTCAGTTGTGCATTTAATCAAACAGTTTGGTCAATGCGATAATTTGACTGTTACGATAACCTGCGATTGTTAGGCACGACGAAAGCATGGCTAAATTAAATATAAGTTTTAACAATTAGTCTGATTAGATTGGCAGAGGCTACAGTCGATTAGTTTTATTAGACTAATACTAGGGTTCAATCTCACTCACTTTGGAGGACTTGTTGAAACCCGAGACATGCTAACCAGCGGGCATTCTGGTACCGTTCCTTGCAGCTACCAACACTGGCTTTGAAGTTGCCGATGCTGACTTTAAAGTTGCTGATGCCGACTTTGAAGTTGCTGATGCCGACTTTGAATTTGCCGATGCTGACTTTAAAGTTGCCGATGCCGACTTTGAAGTTGCCGACGCCGGCTTTGAATTTGCCGACGCCGACTTAAAAGCTGTCGATGCCGACTTTGAAGTTGCAGACGCCGACTTTGAATTTGCCGACGCCGACTCTAAAGTTTCCGACACCGACTTTGAAGTCAGCGGCAGGCAAGCAGCAGCGGCAGCAGCACTGTTGTTCGAATCGAGCGCTCGTTTCAACTGGCGATTTTCCGTCTCTAAACGACGCAGCAACCGGCCGTCAGCCTCACGATCCGAGCGCAGCTTCAACACCTGAAAAAGCAGAAAAATAATGAACTTAAAATGTGCCAAATGAGTCGGAAGCCAAAAATAAGCGATCGACTCCAACCTCGAGCTCCACGCCAGCCAGCCGCTCCAGCTCCGCCTTCAGCTTGTCGCAGGACAGCCGCAGAGTCCGGTTATTCCCGCTCAGCCTGGCGAGGTGTTTCGCCAGCTCCTGGCTCGCCTGCAGCACCACCTCCGTCTCCGCCTCCGCTGCAGCCGTCGCCGCCGCCTCCGCCGCCGTCTCCGCACGCTCCGCCAGCAGCTGCTGCAGCCGGCGCTCTGACTCCGCCGCCCGCCGCTCGCTGTCGGCGGTGGCCTCACGAGCGGCCGCGATTTCGGCGGCAGCCGCCGTCTCTGCCTTCGCTCGCTCCTCCAGAACGGCGCTCAGCTTGCGCTTCACGTCGGCTGCCATGGACTCCGCGGCCGTCCGCTCGGCCAACAGCCGCTCGGCGCGCCGTCCCGCCTCTTCGAGAGCGCGCTCGGCTGCCTCTAGCAGGGCGCCATCCTCGTTGGATTTCGTCGATGACTCTGGCGCCGCTGACGCAACCGCAGCCCGGAGTCGATCGACCTCCGCCTCCAGGTCGCGGATTCGCGCCGCCGTGGCCAGCTCGGCGGCCAGCGACGGTCCCGCTGTGCCGTCCGCATCGCCCGCCGCTGAGGCCGCGGCTGCTGCAGCTGCAGTGGCTGCGGCGGCAGCGTCGGCACCGCCCAGGGCGTCCAGCGCCTCCCGCAGCTGCCGATTTTCGGCCGCCAACCGGCGAGCGGTCGCCGTCGACTTTTCAGCCGCGGCGTCGCGCTGTCCCGCGAGCTCCTCGCAGCGCTGCTGGCAGTCGGCGAGGCGCTCGGCGGCCGCTTCAGCCTGGCTGCGCATGGCGGCAAGCCGCTGCTCAGCCTGTTGGCGCTCGTCCAGCAGCTGGCCGTTTTCGCTGCGCAGCTCCTGGGGTAGCGGGCGGAGATCGCTTGGGTGAATGGGGTTTTCCGGTATGTGAACGGGTTTTGTCGGTGTGGAATGGGTTTTGTTGGTGTGTGAATGGGTTTTTTCGGTGTGTGAATGGGTTTTGTCGGTGTGTGAATGGGTTTTGTTGGTGTGTGAATGGGTTTTGTCGGTGTGTGAATAGGTTTTGTTGGTGTGTGAATGGGTTTTTTCGGTGTGTGAATGGGTTTTGTTGGTGTGTAAATGGTTTTTGTCGGTGTGTGAATGGGTTTTGTCGGTGTGTGAATGGGTTTTGTTGGTGTGTAAATGGTTTTTGTCGGTGTGTGAATGGGTTTTGTCGGTGTGTGAATAGGTTTTGTTGGTGTGTGAATAGGTTTTGTTGGTGTGTGAATGGTTTTTGTCGGTATATGAATGGGTTTGATCGGTGTGTAAATTGGTTTGATCGGTGTGTGAATGGGTTTGATCGGTGCGTGAATAGGTTTGATCGGTGCGTGAATGGGCTTAGATCAGGGTGGTGCGTGAACAGTTACGGCTAGTGTGGAAGGGTCTAACTAGCTCATGATATGATAAGACCGATGCCTTCACTAGTTAAATTGCTGTGCATGGCATGAATAGATACTCGTGCCCGTGAATAGCTTTAGCGGTGTGAGAACGGCTCTGACGGGTCACTCTTGGCTCACCTGAACTCGAGCTTTGAAATATTCGAACTCGGCCAGTTTCTGCCGGAGGCTGACAACCTCGGCCTGCAGCTCCTCCGTGTTGCCAAGCTGGGGAATTGAGAAGGTGAAAGCACGAAAGAATCGATAAATATAAATGTTGATTTCAGATAATACATTTATGGATTCAGCATTTACCGATTCCTTCAAGCGCTCGTTCTCATCCTGCAGGTCCTTCAGCTTCGTGGCTTTATCTGAGCAGGATAGATTCTGGAGTGAGTTGTGGGTGCAGTCTTTTAAGTCGACATACAACAAAAAAATTGCATTGGCCAAATTGATCGCAGTTTAGGCCAAACAGGTTGCAGTGTTTTTACACGATGTCTATGGCTTTTCTATCGCTGGCCAAACTGATCGCAGTTTAGGCCAAACAGGTTGCAGTGTTTTTACACGATGTCTATGGCTTTTCTATCGCTGGCCAAACTGATCGCAGTTTAGGCCAAACAGGTTGCAGTGTTTTTACACGATGTCTATGGCTTTTCTATCGCTGGCCAAACTGATCGCAGTTTAGGCCAAACAGGTTGCAGTGTTTTTACACGATGTCTATGGCTTTTCTATCGCTGGCCAAACTGATCGCAGTTTAAGCCAAACAGGTTGCAGTGTTTTTACACGATGTCTATGGCTTTTCTATCGCTGGCCAAACTGATCGCAGTTTAGGCCAAACAGGTTGCAGTGTTTTACACGATGTCTATGGCTTTTCTATCGCTGGCCAAACTGATCGCAGTTTAGGCCAAACAGGTTGCAGTGTTTTACACGATGTCTATGGCTTTTCTATCGCTGGCCAAACTGATCGCAGTTTAAGCCAAACAGGTTGCAGTGTTTTTACACGATGTCTATGGCTTTTCTATCGCTGGCCAAACTGATCGCAGTTTAGGCCAAACAGGTTGCAGTGTTTTTACACGATGTCTATGGCTTTTCTATCGCTGGCCAAACTGATCGCAGTTTAGGCCAAACAGGTTGCAGTGTTTTTACACGATGTCTATGGCTTTTCTATCGCTGGCCAAATCGATCGCAGTTTAGGCCAACTAGGTTGCAAAGGTTTATTTGTAAGAGGGACCAAAATTGAAGCAAGGTCCCATTGTCATCACACTCAGCTCCCACAAAGGACTCTCATAACCAAGACTCTCAGCTCCTACTGAGAAGTCTCAACACCAAGACTCTCAGGTCCTACTGAGAAGTCTCAACACCAAGACTCTCAGCTCCTACTGAGAAGTCTCAACACCAAGACTCTCAGCTCCTACTGAGAAGTCTCAACACCAAGACTCTCAGCTCCCACTGACTCTCATCTCCCCAAAGTCCGCACCTTGAGCTGCGCCTTAAGTCGCTTTGTCTTCTCTTTCTTCTGCCGCAGGCGGTCCGCCAGCTGCGCCGCCTCGGCCGCGCGGTCGTCCAGCTGAGCTGCCAGGCTGGCGGCCTGCTGATTGGCGGAGCCCAGCAGCAGCTGGTAGCCGTGGAAATCGACGAGGCCCTCTGGCGGGCGGAGCGACTTCAGCAGGTCCGGCCCGGTGCTGGAGGCGGTCTGAGCCGAGAGCAGCACCGACTCAAGATAGAGTTTCTCACGCAGAGCCTGGCTGCCGCGCTGTGAGATGATGGCGGGGGTACGGAGGGAAGCTGCCGCGTCATTTTGCACGAATGCTCTGGTGGATTTCTAACTGACTGCGGTGCAGATATGGGAGTTGCAGTTTACCCCTGCTGGAAAAATGAGCCTGTCAATCTCTGCTCAAATGAGACTAATTGGCTGAGATGCCAAGGCTCAATGGGGATGCTGAGATGCCAAGGCTCAATGGGGATGCTAAGATGCCAAGGCTCAATGGGGATGCTGAGATGCCAAGGCTCAATGGGGATGCTGAGATGCCAAGGCTCAATGGGGATGCTGAGATGCCAAGGCTCAATGGGGATGCTGAGATGCCAAGGCTCAATGGGGATGCTGAGATGCCAAGGCTCAATGGGGATGCTAAGATGCCAAGGCTCAATGGGGAATTATGCTGAGATGCCAAGGCTCAATGGGGAGGCTGAGATGCCAAGGCTCAATAAGGGGAAGCTGAGATGCCAAGGCTCAATGGGGAGGCTGAGATGCCAAGGCTCAATAAGGGGAAGCTGAGATGCCAAGGCTCAATAAGGGGAAGCTGAGATGCCAAGGCTCAATGGGGATGCTGAGATGCCAAGGCTCAATGGGGAATTATGCTGAGATGCCAAGGCTCAATGGGGAATTATGCTGAGATGCCAAGGCTCAATGGGGAGGCTGAGATGCCAAGGCTCAATAAGGGGAAGCTGAGATGCCAAGGCTCAATGGAGAGGCTGAGATGCCAAGGCTCAATGGGGAGGCTGAGATGCCAAGGCTCAATGGGGAGGCTGAGATGCCAAGGCTCAATGGGGATGCTGAGATGCCAAGGCTCAATGGGGATGCTAAGATGCCAAGGCTCAATGGGGAATTATGCTGAGATGCCAAGGCTCAATGGGGAGGCTGAGATGCCAAGGCTCAATAAGGGGAAGCTGAGATGCCAAGGCTCAATGGGGAGGCTGAGATGCCAAGGCTCAATAAGGGGAAGCTGAGATGCCAAGGCTCAATAAGGGGAAGCTGAGATGCCAAGGCTCAATGGGGATGCTGAGATGCCAAGGCTCAATGGGGATGCTGAGATGCCAAGGCTCAATGGGGAATTATGCTGAGATGCCAAGGCTCAATGGGGAATTATGCTGAGATGCCAAGGCTCAATGGGGAGGCTGAGATGCCAAGGCTCAATAAGGGGAAGCTGAGATGCCAAGGCTCAATGGAGAGGCTGAGATGCCAAGGCTCAATGGGGAGGCTGAGATGCCAAGGCTCAATGGGGAGGCTGAGATGCCAAGGCTCAATGGGGATGCTGAGATGCCAAGGCTCAATGGGGAGGCTGAGATGCCAAGGCTCAATGGGGAGGCTGAGATGCCAAGGCTCAATGGGGAGGCTGAGATGCCAAGGCTCAATGGGGAGGCTGAGATGCCAAGGCTCAATGGATAGCTGTTTCTATTAAAAGCAGAGGCAACATATCAAATACACAGCTGATAAAGTGAATCATCTAGATGGGTTTCGCACCTTGAAGCAGGCCAGCCGATCGCTGCAGCACCTCTGCAGAGCAGTTGAATCGTCCAACGTATCCAAGCGCACTAATTGAGCGCTAAGCTGAAATAAAAAAGCAGTATAAATTTTCATTAGCTAACTACTCAAAGTAGCGGAGCAGAATTTGCCAAAAATAACAGTCGAGTTCCCGAACCTCCTTGTAGCTCTCCATGATGTCCTCCTTGACCTCGCCGGGCAGGGTCTCCATTACGGCAATGAAATCGTCTTTGCGATCGCTTTGAATAACTAGGCCGAGTACTAGCAGTAGTATCTTGCGCATCTCTTGCTGCGATCTGTCTGCAAAAGACGCAGTGATGAGTTGCTTATATTTAAAGGTGGCTTAAGTAATGTCAACCGGACTCAGATTATCTACAAGTTTGCGACCGCTTACGGAGATCCGCACTGTAGTTGACCAGAGCGGAGACGTCAATCATGGGGAGCAGAACCGCTTGATTGAGACAGTCCTGCGGAGAAATGAGGAAAACAATTAAGTGCCACTGGGTTTGTGCTGGGATGTCTGGAAACAGTTCAAGACTGATCCCCAATGGTTACCATGTAGCAGGTGAGCAGTTGCACAGCCAGAGCTGAGGAGTTGTGCACCTGGCTGGCGGAGTCCTTGGCGCAGCTGACTGGCTCAGTCCACAGAGGGCGGCTGTCTCTGCATTTAGATTGAAAAAATGCAGCACTGAGAATCTCTGCTTGCAATGATACTCTGCACAGAATTCTGCTCTCAACTTACATCTGATGGAGAACATCAAACAGAAAGTCCTGCTCCATCAGGTCTTCATATTTTAAAGCATCGTCCAGAGTGTGGAATGTCTCGATCTGAAAATTTGTAAGCATTTAATTTATTAATGAAAAATGCCCAAAATAGTTTCACTCTGAAGTAAAATTAGAATAATTACCCAGGAAAAAAGTGATGCAAATGAGCCCCTGATATTGCCTGTTTCAGGCATCTGAAATGTCAGGAGGAACTGGTAGTTATGAATTGATTTTTATTGAATAAAATTATACTCCAAGCAATTAATTGACTTGAGCTCAAAACACTACAACTGATGCAAGGTTTACAACTTTTTTATTTACTACAGATGTATATTAGCTTACTTTTATGGAAAGTCAATTTTTTTATTTTAACGATATAGACATTTCAAAAAAGCTTAACAAAATGTTACCAGTTTCAAAGCTTTGTCAAGGGAATTTCTTTTTGGCATAGAGACTTGAGCAATGGAGACTTTATGCCATGTACCTACATAGTGTATGGTTGGAATAAGGACTGAAGTTAAGATATTTTATTTTTAATGCAAAACACTAAGAAGAGCTCTTAAGTCAGTGATATCTTCTCTTTTTTTCAGATGTTATAAAAGCACTAATTATTGAAATTTGGCCTAATTGAAGGAAGGTTAACCATAGCTATTAAAATTATTAGAATAAAAATTATAAAAAAATATAATATTTAATAATAGTAATATCAGTGTTGGGCACTTCCATTACTGAGTAACTTGTAAATGGTAACGCAAGTTACTTTTTCGTAAAGCGTTCCTTACGCAAGTTACTTTCCTATTTTGGTAACGGAGTAACGGTAAGTTACTCAAATTTTGGAAGTCCGTTACAGTTACTTTGCAACAATCGCAATATTTAAATTTAAAACTGATATGCTTAGCTATTAGGCCAGTTGTCACATTTTTAGCATTTTTCATTCCTAAATTCAAAACTAAGTGAATAATATCATACGGCATTACGCTGTAATTAATAAAGAAATACTTGAAACATGTTTTTACTTTGTTATTTTTGGTAAAATATTTTTGCTTTTTGTTTTTAAGTTAATAAAAATATTTTGTTTAGTTCTTAGAAACAAACAACCAAAGAAAGGAATTCATCTGTAGTCTCCACAAATCCACTCAGTGATCAACGTAGCCAGGAATTTTAATTGGGGGGGGGCGGGTTGGCCTGGCTGGCCATGCCTCATGCCATTGCCACTTTTAGCACCGCAGGCACTCATTTTAGCGCCGCAGGCACTCATTTTAGTGCCGCAGGCACTCATTTTAGCGCCGCAGGCACTCATTTTAGCGCCGCAGGCACTCATTTTAGCGCCGCAGGCACTCATTAAGCGCCGCAGGCACTCAATCGCCTCATGGTTTTTGGTACCCGCCATGCCCAACCCCACCCCCCCCCCCTGGTGGGGTGTCTTGCAGGTGGGGTGAAGTTGCCGCCCCAACGATTGTTAAGGTGGCCTCCCTGGCTACACCACAAAAGTCCACTGGCACTGCACTGCACTGCACAATAATTTAATATTAATGATAATAATTGAAAATAAATAAAGACTAGTAAAGCAGACTGTAGAGTGGAGTAAAGCCAGGTACTTATTATGAGCGATGTATTATCAAGGACAACTGAAGTTACGTTAAGTTGTCCTTGTGTATTAAAACTTATAATGTTATTAAAAATTAAATTGCGTTTTGCCTTTAACGTTTCTGACCTTCAGCTTCTCTTCTTTTTACGGAAAGGGCCTAAAGTGATTAAAATTTAATACAGTTACTGAAATTAATGTTGTTGTATTCTTCCTTCTGGCTTTCGTGATCATTTGTGCTGTTCCAGCACATTTGCAATGTTAAAAAAGCAGAAAATTTTGTTTATAACATAGGTAACGGAAGTAAGTAACGGAAGTAACTTAAAAGTTACCGGGTTTTTGTTCAAAGTTACTAGGCTAACGTAAGTTACTTTTTAAAAAGTGGTAACTTAAGTTACAGTAACGCAAGTTACTTTTTTGAGTAACTTGCCCAACACTGAGTAATATAATAAATAAATAAACAAAATAATCATAGATACCTGGTAAAAATGGTTAGGACTAGATCTAGATTCTTAGTATTAATCTAGGCCTAGGTCTAAATAAAAAATTGATAGCTTTGTAAAGACAGGGTCAGCAACAATTAAATGATATTGGTTAATAATGTCTATATTTAATTACTTGGACAGGTTTAATGAGAATGAATATAGTTACTAATATAATACTAAAGTAGAGCAATAACTATATTAATAGCTAAAGAGTATCTATATATAAAATTTTATTATAAATTTACTTGATTCAAATAGGAAAATTGGTTCATCTTGGCCAATTGGCACATTTGATTTTTCTAATAAAGACCCTAGTTAAAAAGCTATTAAGGTTCAATAATAAATTGAATAAAAATGTAACTAGGCATAAGATAAAGCTTTGTTTATTATATAAATTATTAGGCCTATCACTTGGAGTCTAGGCCTAGTCTTATTATCAAAATATTTGTTACCAAAACAATAATAATACATACACTACTCTACATATACGAGTATGTAGAATAGGCCTATGTAAGAAATTTTTACTCTACATATATTCATATAAATTTGGTTTGGCAATTGGAAGTTGCCAAGTTAGAATATAACCAGAAGTTAATTTCTATTGGCATATCATGATTATCATAACAAAAGCCTAGTACTAGTAGGCAATAAGCTATATTCAGGAAGGTGGACTTTATCATGGATATTTCCCCATATACAAGAGAATGGATTCATGTCCCTGGTGACTAGTGACTGTCCTTAGTCACGGCGCTATGTAGAGTCCAATCTATCTAGGACTAGTACTAGCCTATCACTAGGCCTATGCTGTAGGTCTAGTTATTATAAGATAAGATAAGCCCAATACATATAAGGTGATAGACCAAGGTGGCCACAAGGCAAGCCTATTTCTTATTGGTTTGGAGGGAAGGGAAGGGTAGGGTATGGGAATGGAAGCTCTCTCATCAATCTCCCCCCACCTCAACCTCCCTACCTCACATTTGTCCAACTATCCAGTTTTGGATACTTAATTATCTAAACAATCTTGGAGTCAAGTCTGAATTGAATAAATTTCATTTGACTTATTTTCTATTTGGCTGTTTGCTTAAATTTGCTCAGAATGGCTACATCATTTCCAAGTGTGGTATGTGTGCAGCCAGTTACTAATGAAGATCATGCAAATGAATGCTCATAGTGCCGCAATTGGCAGCATCTTGAATGCAGTAGCCGTGTCACACCTGTGCAATATGAAGTATGCAAGGCATTTGAAAGTTTTTTTGGCTCTGCAATCCGTGACCTGCTGACCTGCTGACATCCATACATGTGCAACCTTGGGAATCACTCAGCCATTTCTATTGGCAACACACACACATGTAAGTTGCTATTGGCTAAAAGCAGTCACATGACCCTAGAATCCTTAGGTTGCGCCCAAGCATGCTAACATCAAGGTCACCAGGTGTAGCAGCAGCACCTGTGCAAATCGCAGTGGACCAGGCTGTTGCTGCAGCAGCACCTGTGTAGATTGCAGTGGACCAGGCTGTTGCCACAGTAGCACCAGTGCAGATTGCAGCGAACCAGGCTGCTGCTGCTGCAGCTCATTTGCCAGAGATTTTTCTGTATCAATTTCTTGTGGACTTTGTACCACTTCGTAGCCCCCCACCTCAGCTTTTTGAATATCTTCTAGGTGCAGGGTATAATGGGAAAGGTCTTTATGTATGATTTGTGAGGCATGACCTAGGCCATCTACTGGACATTAAGATGCAGCAAAATGGCAACACCTACTATTGTTGCACAAAGTGCCTATATATAAACAGTGAATTCTGCACTTTTAGCCACAATGCAAAAGTAAAATTTTAACAAGAACAAAACATTGCTTTTGCCTTTAACTAAACAGTGAGTCTTGCACTTCAAGTTTTAGCCACAATGCATAGGTAAAATTTTAAAAAGAATTCAAAAACTGTTTTTGCCTTTATTTAAACAGTGAATGCTGCACTTTTAGTCACAATGCATAGGTAAATTTTTAAAAGAATTCAAAAACATTGTTTTTGCCTTTACTTAAACAGTGAATGCTGCACTTTTCTATTATATATACCTCTGCCTACTGCCCTTTTCGATGCAGGGGTTCATTTGGCCATAGGCAGAAACAAATTTGTAGATCCAATAGCAATAATCTGCTTATGGTAAAATGTTGATATTCTGAATTCTTGAAATTTAGTACATCTTCCTCTTTAAATTTGTTAGAATGTGCTAAAAACTTAAATATATTAGTTTATTAATATGAATGTGAAAATCTCAATTAGGTCAGTCAGGTCAAGAAAATTACTAGTGCCCAATGCAATTATACAGACACATTGCTATCATATACAGTTTCATGTGGAGAAATTATAGCTAAACTTGAGGGACATAGACAATGTTCCTCTCTGAGTCTCTATACCCGAGGAGCTAGAAAAAGCCAATAGTAATTGAGGGGGCTGATAGTTTTATAGACCAATTAGAGCTGTGGCCACCTTATTAGTGTGTGGCCACATTAGACATGCGCCTACATATAACTACAAATACAGTAAAATTATTTAGATACATACACATCCTAGTGATAAATGACACAACATACCATTCTTGGGCTGGATTCAGCTTGCTCTCGTTCAACTTGAAATGTTAATGGACAGGAGTAATCCATCTTGACTTTCGCAGCTTTACCATTAACTCATTGGAACGATTGGCTAGAGAATGTAACGATTTATCTTTGATTATTTGCTAACCCTTTAATTTATTAAACTATTTATTGACTTTAGTTAACGTATAGCGCATGCAGACTCTATGAAAGTACAAATACAGAGACTTATCATCTATACAGGGACAACCCGTCGCCGATGAGTAGTATATATCTGACTCTCTCTCCTCTCGTCGTGCATGCACCACTAATATTAGTGCACCCACTAATTTTATATCATTTAAAATAAATTGAATTTATGAAATCAAAAGAAGCTGTGACTTCATTAAAAAAGAGTAGTTATCAGCTTTAGCTTTAGAAATAAAAATAGTTTTAGTTTTTTAGGGTACTTTTAAAATAATCCTTATAATTGTTTATATATTAAAATAACTTCTCTTATAACATTTGTTGAAATGTTTTTGACGCCGGTCACATAAAGAACTATGAGCAGCATGGGCATCTTTCCTAAACTAAAGTAAAGTTATTATTTGCTAGTTTTTTTGCCCTAAACTGAACTGGTTGCACTCTATAATCGATAAATACTCTCTTGATCGTGCTGTCAAAGAAAAAGAATCAAACAGGACGAGAGGGACTAAGCTGGAAGTTGTACGTGTACTTGTAAATCAAGCATCAAGGACCATAAAATTGTTTTGGGAAGAATCAAGATATCTTGGCGCAAAAGCTTTTACTTTTATTTACCATGTTAACGACGATGATAGGTGGTAGATATCCATGAATAAATTATTCAAGCTAAAAGTTTGTATGCCCGAGTGCATGTAGCTCATTGGAACTTTAAATAACACATAAGAGAAAATGAGAAAATGAACAAATAAGGTGAAGTCAGACGACAAAACTTTTTTATTTTAAACTACGACCTTGCTTAATTTAAGTGACTATATTTTAGCAGAAGAATTTAACTGTCATAAATAAAGATAACAAAAACTAGTAGATATTTAGATAGTAGATATTTCCTAGAAACGAAACGCACCAAATCAAAATTTCATAACTAGCTTATATTATCATAAATCTAACTGAATAAACATTTTTGGACAAAAGCGAATCGGTATAGTAATTATGTTGGAAATTCTACTATACCAGCCAAAATAAGCGTAATCAATATAAACACACTAAACAAAACTGCATTACTAAACAAAGCAATTAAAATTAGAAAGTATCACAATCGTGAAAAGACTGTTCGCCTGATTTCAGAGGCTGATATTTCGTATCCGAACAGAACAGGGGGAACGCAGAGAAACAGGAGTGACTAGCAGGTAATAATCCACCGCTATGCATCCGGTCTGCCATGAAACCAGACATTGAGATGGACCTCCACATGATCGGCGCTACTAAAAGTAGCATTAAAAATGAATTTCGCGACCTACAGTGCAAACGGTGCATTGTAAAAATATAGATATACAAGCGAGCCAGCAGTTGACCTTCATTTGTCTTTACACCAAAAAGACCAGGCAGTTAGATTCCAGCTGAACAGACAGCATCGTATAAACCATTGATAAAGAGAAATCAATGCAATATTATCAACACAGATGCATTTAAGCATAACTTTGGTGAAAACAGTGCGGCAAAGACTGAGAGGGGTATTCCAGGAATGAGAGCGCAGTGGAGTGCGGTGTGTAAATAGCAGTGTACTACTAGTACTGTATAGAAAGATTCTAATCGAATGTCTCCGTAATAAATTATTGGTGAAAAATATGCATTAATTGAGGAAAATAACAAAACTGGATACTAGACATACTACTTCTATAGTATTAGCTGAGTAGTTTGTATTGCAAAATAATAAATAAGTAAAGAATAAGTCTATAAACTGGCGAACAGATTCAGGGGGTCGCAGCTGAAACCGTAGACAGCAAAATGGAAACACGACACGAATGTCAAAAACATATCTAACATATCTAAACTCGCTAGTTTAAAGGTTTAAAGTTACGCCACTGCTATAACGAGTATAATAAATCAATAAATAAAGCTAAGAAAATAGCGGAATATTAGCGATATTATGATAACAGTTAATATTTGCAATATAAAACAATAAATTGAAATAAACAAGTGCTATATGGATGCGATTGCGCTGCTTCCTACATCAGATATATCGGTAAATATATAAAGTGCCCGTATGCGTGAATAGAGCAGGGCGGGGGAGGCAACAGACCGGAGGCGGCAGTCCCTCAGAACCAAAGCATGTGAGCTACAATCTGTGAAGACGGAAAACTTTCGGTATCACTGAGAATGCCGCCTCTGTCTCCCCGCCCCCTTAGCCATTTGTGCTTGCCTGTGCCGAGTTCTGAGTCAGCAATTGACCACAAAAACTGATTATGCGATTAGAATTATTTAAGAGTTAGCGCCACAGTCCTGACTGCGACTGCCCAGGTGATGAGGTACTCATCTCACCTCAGCACCGGGTCTCGTAAAGGCCGCTCTTGCCGATGTACCGAACCCACTTGATGACGTCATGATCCGAGTAGTTCAGCTTGGACTCGAACACCTTTAGGTAGCGGACCTTGAAGCCGGACGGAGCGAAGGGCACCTGGAGGAGGTAGGGGTTGTTAATTCGATGCTGTCATCAATACTCCAGCAAGAAATCAATCAAAACTTACTACTCAACATTACTTAATAAGTAGCTGGAAAGGGTATTTTTGACACAAAACAATAAATTTCCAAAAAAGTTGCACTCAAGTTTTTTCTGCTTATCAATACTAAATATTATAGGCGCTAAAGGACCCGGGTTCGATTCCGTGCGATGTGCATGAGAAGGTGTCTGCAAAAAGTATTGCTCAGGAGTCAGCGGTCCGCAACCCCCTTCGGGTGTTTTTATCGTCAGCTCACCGGACCATTGGGACCTTCAATACGATGACAACTTTGAGACTCTAGTTAGCCAGTGTCAATTAATTCGGTTCTAGAAATATAGAAAAAAATGAATTCCCAGACATTCACCTCGAAGTTCATGGAGATAGGCGGCCGAGTCCACTTCTTGGCCTTGTCAGTGGCGCTGAGCATGTCGATCTCCGCGCTCAGCTGCCACTCCTTCATGCCGCCCATTCGCTTGATCTTCCACACGATGGCGTTGTCGGAGGCCTTGTACCTGGCCTTGCCCTTCATGCAGATCACCTGCACTCCGCTGGTGTTCAGCGGGGTGGGGATTCGAACCTCCACCTTCTGGGCCAGCAGGGACGGCTTGAAGTTGCTCTTCACCACCACCTTGACCTCCATCTTGGTGCGGCCGATCTCGCGCACTAGCGGGATGACCCGGAACGGCAGGCTGATGTCCTTGGTGGTCCGGTAGCGCATCAGCTCGAACTCGCCGTCCGGCGGGATGAACGAGATGGCGTGCTCGGTGTCGAACTTGCTGAGCTTCACGCACTGGTGGAACTGGCAGTCGTCAATGGCGATGTGGCCGGCCTTGCCGCCGCCGCCGAGGTTGCCGCCGCCGGAAGTCGCGCCCGGCTCCTGCCGCTTGCTGTCCACCACAATCTTGTCGTTGATGCCGAACTTGCACTCGGGCATGCCGGACAGGAACGACTTCATCTGCACCCGGCCGGACACGTGGGCGGACAGCACCTGGCCTTGAGGCGACATCAGCAGGTTGACGGACTCGATCACGTCGAGGAACAGCTCGTTGCGCCGGTACTTGATGCCCTCCCGGCGCCAGGCAATCTGTCCCGTGACCTGCGGTGGCGAATCGGCCAATTTTTATAAGTCAGTCTTGACGCTTAGCATCCAAGTGGTAGCAGTGCCTCAGCAACAGGATATCTTAGCAACAGACAGGGTGCCTAAGGAACGGGCAACTTCCCCTAGCAACAGACAGGGTGCCTAAGGAACGGGCAACTTCCCCTAGCAACAGACAGGGTGCCTAAGGAACGGGCAACTTCCCCCTAGCAACAGACAGGGTGCCTAAGGAACGGGCAACTTTCCCTGACCCCTAGCAACAGACAGGGTGCCTAAGGAACGGGCAACTTCCCCTAGCAACAGACAGGAGACCTGACAGGCAAGGTCCCCAGAAAACATACCTGGTTAGTAATCTTGGTGGTCTCCTCCTTAGTCTGGGACTTGATTCCCTGCTGGGTGATGTAGGTCTTGAGAATGCCCGTGTCGGTGTTCTGCGGATAGCCGTAGTCCATGATCTCGTCAAGCAGCTCATAGATGAGCACAAAGTTATTCTTGATGTTGTCCTCGTTAATCTTGCCAAAGTAGTTGCCCATGACCTCCACCATCTTGTAAAGAAACTGGAACACCAGGGCGGCATTGACGTTCTTCTTGGCCGCGGCGCAGATCCAAATATTGGATCGCTTGATGTGGAAGAAGCTGGTGTGCGCGATGTTGGTCACCGGCGAGCGCACCTGCTGCCTGGCGTGGATGACGTTGACTCGAAAAGCGTCCACGGCGTTGCGCCCGATGTCGTCTCGGTAGACGCGAGAGATCAGCACCTCGCCTTTGTGGTTGTACACAAATAGGCCGCCTATCATTGCTGCTGCTGCCAAGGGCTTGGAACCTTTAAATATCCGCAAAAAACTACGCGCGCTGGTTCAGGGTTCAGCTGAGGGCCACACAATGTCTAATCCTGTCTGACTTCAGGAGAACTGCAGGTTAGGTCAGGTCAGGTAGCCAGCAAGTGGTAACTCATTTAATATGAATTAACAATGTTAAAAGTGAAATCTTGGTTAAAACATTTTAATTTTATTTTAACATTATTGTTTTACTGTTCCAATACTTTGCTTACCAACTATGGTCACTTGAAATGATATGCTCAAACATTGGATTATGAATATTTAAAATTGATTAGATTGCATGTTTACTCAATGCTCCATATTGTCATTCTCAATGCATTGACTCTAGTCCCTATCTGATAGGGATGTTGTAAGGATTATTTGATAAGGATAACATTGTGTTTAGGATAGAGAGAGCCCAATTTATTTGTATCAATGCACTTATGAATACTTATTCTCTGTTTCATCAATTTTCTCTGTTAACTGAGCAGTTTATTTCATTAGATAAATAAAATTTGACAATGAGGCCAATGAGGAAAAGTTAAAAGAGAAAATGCCTAAAGACAGCTGTCTCATTTCACTAAAGGCCAGAAACATTGTTGACAAGTTCACATCACAAACAACAAAATATTGTCTGCTAAAGGTACTGAGCTTAGATTAAGAGCTATTCTGGCAAATGTAAAACTGCAAGACAATACTCTGGATAACCACTATAAGCAAGTTGAAGGTCATCAGGAATCTACCAGTACACATTCAAACTAAAAATGAATGGAAAAGCTTGCTTTAATTTGCTAATATAATGAATTACTTTCTTCTTAATTTCTCTTTATATTATATATCAATATATCAATATATCATTGTATCTAATAAATTTTTACTCTGAAAAAAGTTAAAAGAATCTTAATACACTGAATATTCTGAAATAAAATCCATTTTTCCATTCTAAATTATCCAAATTCAAACTATTAGACTAATAGAACTTATTGGTACCATTATTTCTAAAGTAATCCAATTATATTTACTGAAAGTTAATTCTTGTTGGATGGAAAATAATTTAAAAGTTTTTCTTTTAATAAGTTGCCTAAAACTGATAATTTTTATTATTTGTAATTCAAATATAGTGCTTCCAATAACTTTTTCCCTATATAAACATTCAGTAATGCTACAAAATAAAGCTAATTATTATAATTATTTTATTATATTCTTTTGGATTAGCAAAGCTTGATATTAGCTGAATAATATATATTAAAGTAATTTCATAATATAATTTACTTTAAAGAGAGAACTAAAATGCTTTTTAACCTTTTTCAAATTAAAAAGAAAACAACTACTATGTAATAGACTCAAACTAGTATAGGAGACAAATATAAGATAGCCAAATTTGACCATCTGATTTTGTAGTTTCCAAAAACAAATTTGCATAGTCAGTCATATGTTTAATGCTTAGTACGTGCTGATATACTATACATGTTCCTTTGAAGTGGTGGTCTATATTTTTGTTTTAATCTTACCCACTCCTTAATTGCTTTTTATTTATATATCAATCATGGTAAAATAATGCATTTCTTCTAAATACTGAAGCTTTCTATATGTATAACAAACAGTATACTTTTTCCTATAGGGCTTGTATATTGCTTGCAATAATTGCAATTCAATGTTAAGCCAATTGCAAAAACTATAATTCACTTGCAATCTGCCATGCAATCTACTTACAAACAATTGTCAATATATGTGCAAGATCTATATGCCACTTGCAATCAAGTCCCAATTATTGCAATTTCAGTTGCTTAGGATATCCCAGGCATCTGGATAAAAAGCCTCATGGATAACATGAGCTCTGTTTAATTGGCCATAGAGCCCAACTCCATCTAGCTATTTGAGCCAGACTACCATGTTATAGCCACCACTATTACCTACAACTTGGACTAGCAAATTGAGCTATAGCTTAATTGGCACTTGGCTGCCAAATGCAAGCAATGACCTGGAGCATACATGCGCAACAGTCGCTGAGTCGGCCGAT
>NIVC01001294.1:150000-187412 GCA_002269645.1 Macrostomum lignano | reverse complement strand
GCGCCGCCAGTGTCGAGACGCCGAGCGTGAGTGTACCAGAAGCGACAGGCCGACATTGAGCACGGAGTCGACACAGACAGTTGAGAGCTCGACCGTGAGTGGCGCGACGCCCAGCAGCGAGGCCGAGACTGCGAGCACTGCGTCTGCGTCTAACTGTTTCCACTGCGGAACCGGAAGCCACAAGCGCCGCCAGTGTCGAGACGCCGAGCGTGAGTGTACCAGAAGCGACAGGCCCGACATTGAGCAGCGGAGTCGACACAGACAGTTGAGAAGCTCGACCGTGAGTGCGCGACGCCCAGCAGCGAGGCCGAGACTGCGAGCATGCGTCTGCGTCTACTGTTTCCGACTGCGGAACCGGAAGCCACAAGCGCCGCCAGTGTCGAGACGCCGAGCGTGAGTGTACCAGAAGCGACAGGCCCGACATTGAGCACGGAGAGTCGACACAGACAGTTGAGAGCTCGACCGTGAGTGGCGCGACGCCCAGCAGCGAGGCCGAGACTGCGAGCACATGCGTCTGCGTCTACTGTTTCCACTGCGGAAGCCGGAAGCCACAAGCGCCGCCAGTGTCGAGACGCCGAGCGTGAGTGTACCAGAAGCGACAGGCCCGACATTGAGCACGGAGTCGACACAGACAGTTGAGAGCTCGACCGTGAGTGGCGGCGACGCCCAGCAGCGAGGCCGAGACTGCGAGCACTGCGTCTGCGTCTACTGTTTCCACTGCGGAACCGGAAGCCACAAGCGCCGCCAGTGTCGAGACGCCGAGCGTGAGTGTACGAGAGAGCGACAGGCCCGACATTGAGCACGGAGTCGACACAGACAGTTGAGAGCTCGACCGTGAGTGGCGCGACGCCCAGCAGCGAGGCCGAGACTGCGAGCACTGCGTCTGCGTCTACTGTTTCCACTGCGGAACCGGAAGCCACAAGCGCCGCCAGTGTCGAGACGCCGAGCGTGAGTGTACCAGAAGCGACAGGCCCGACATTGAGCACGGAGTCGACACAGACAGTTGAGAGCTCGACGTGAGTGGCGCGACGCCCAGCAGCGAGGCCAGAGACTGCGAGCACTGCGTCTGCGTCTACTGTTTCCACTGCGGAACCGGAAGCCACAAGCGCCGCCAGTGTCGAGACGCCGAGCGTGAGTGTACCAGAAGCGACAGGCCCGACATTGAGCACGAAGTCGACACAGACAGTTGAGAGCTCGACGCGTGAGTGGCGCGACGCCCGAGCAGCGAGGGCCGAGACTGCGAGCACTGCGTCTGCGTCTACTGTTTCCACTGCGGAACCGGAAGCGCACAAGCGCCGCAGTGTCGAGACGCCGAGCGTGAGTGTACCAGAAGCGACAGGCCCGACATTGAGCACGGAGTCGACACAGACAGTTGAGAGCTCGACCGTGAGTGGCGCGACGCCCAGCAGCGAGGCCGAGACTGCGAGCACTGCGTCTGCGTCTACTGTTTCCACTGCGGAAGCCGGAAGCCACAAGCGCCGCCAGTGTCGAGACGGAGCCGAGTGTGAATGAGACCAGACAGCGGCCCGACATAGACGGAGTCGACAAGAGTCGGAGCTCGACCGTAAGTCGGAGAGGGCCGTGAGGCCGAGCAGCGAGACTGCGAGCACTGCGTCTGCGTCTACTGTTTCCACTGCGGAACCGGAAGCCACAAGCGCCGCCAGTGTCGAGACGCCGAGCGTGAGTGTAACCAGAAGCGACAGGCCCGACATTGAGCACGGAGTCGACACAGACAGTTGAGAGCTCGACCGTGAGTGGCGCGACGCCCAGCAGCGAGGCCGAGACTGCGAGCACTGCGTCTGCGTCTACTGTTTCCACTGCGGAACCGGAAGCCACAAGCGCCGCCAGTGTCGAGACGCCGAGCGTGAGTGTACCAGAAGCGACAGGCCCGACATTGAGCACGGAGTCGACACAGACAGTTGAGAGCTCGACCGTGAGTGGCGCGACGCCAGCAGCGAGGCCGAGACTGCGAGCACTGCGTCTGCGTCTACTGTTTCCACTGCGGAACCGGAAGCCACAAGCGCCGCCAGTGTCGAGACGGCGCCGAGCGTGAGTGTACCAGAAGCGACAGGCCCGACATTGAGCACGGAGTCGACACAGACAGTTGAGAGCTCGACCGTGAGTGGCGCGACGCCCAGCGCGAGGCCGAGACTGCGAGCACTGCGTCTGCGTCTACTGTTTCCACTGCGGAACCGGAAGCCACAAGCGCCGCCAGTGTCGAGACGCCGAGCGTGAGTGTAGACCAGAAGCGACAGCCCGACATGAAACTGACAGTTAGAAGAGTAGCCAGACGTAGTCGGAGAGGAAAGTCGTGGAGGACCGAGCAGCAGGCAGAGAGACTGCGAGCACTGCGTCTGCGTCTACTGTTTCCACTGCGGAACCGGAAGCCACAAGCGCCGCCAGTGTCGAGACGCCGAGCGTGAGTGTACCAGAAGCGACAGGCCCGACATTGAGCACGGAGTCGACACAGACAGTTGAGAGCTCGACGTGAGTGGCGCGACGCCCAGCAGCGAGGCCGAGACTGCGAGCACTGCGTCTGCGTCTACTGTTTCCACTGCGGAACCGGAAGCCACAAGCGCCGCCAGTGTCGAGACGCCGAGCGTGAGTGTACCAGAAGCGACAGGCGCCGACATTGAGCACGGAGTCGACACAGACAGTCGAGAGCTCGACCGTGAGTGGCGCGACGCCCAGCAGCGAGCCGAGACTGCGAGCACTGCGTCTGCGTCTACTGTTTCCACTGCGGAACCGGAAGCCACAAGCGCGCCAGTGTCGAGACGCCGAGCGTGAGTGTACCAGAAGCGACAGGCCCGACATTGAGCACGGAGTCGACACAGACAGTTGAGAGCTCGACCGTGAGTGGCGCGACGCCCAGCAGCGAGGCCGAGACTGCGAGCACTGCGTCTGCGTCTACTGTTTCCACTGCGGAACCGGAAGCCACAAGCGCCGCCAGTGTCGAGACGCCGAGCGTGAGTGTACCAGAAGCGACAGGCCCGACATTGAGCACGGAGTCGACACAGACAGTTGAGAGCTCGACCGTGAGTGCGGCGACGCCCAGCAGCGAGGCCGAGACTGCGAGCACTGCGTCTGCGTCTACTGTTTCCACTGCGGAACCGGAAGCCACAAGCGCCGCCAGTGTCGAGACGCCGAGCGTGAGTGTACCAGAAGCGACAGGCCCGACATTGAGCACGGAGTCGACACAGAGACAGTTGAGAGCTCGACCGTGAGTGGCGCGACGCCCAGCAGCGAGGCCGAGACTGCGAGCACTGCGTCTGCGTCTACTGTTTCCACTGCGGAACCGGAAGCCACAAGCGCCGCCAGTGTCGAGACGCCGAGCGTGAATGACCAGCAATCAGACAGGCCGCCAGAAATAGAACTGAGAGTACAAGAGTAGGCCGACTAGAAAGTCGGAGAGGAGTACCGTGGAGCAGACCGAGGCAGCGAGACTGCCAGCACTGCGTCTGCGTTACTGTTTCCACTCGCGAATCGGAAGCCACAAGCGCCGCCAGTGTCGAGACGCCGAGCGTGAGTGTACCAGAAGCGACAGGCCGACATTGAGCACGAGTCGACACAGACAGTTGAGAGCTCGACCGTGAGTGGCGCGACGCCCAGCAGCGAGGCCGAGACTGCGAGCACTGCGTCTGCGTCTACTGTTTCCACTGCGGAACCGGAAGCCACAAGCGCCGCCAGTGTCGAGACGCCGAGCGTGAGTGTACCAGAAGCGACAGGCCCGACATTGAGCACGGAGTCGACACAGACAGTGAGAGCTCGACCGTGAGGGCGCGACGCCCAGCAGCGAGGCCGAGACTGCGAGCACTGCGTCTGCGTCTACTGTTTCCACTGCGGAACCGGAAGCCACAAGCGCCGCCAGTGTCGAGACGCCGAGCGTGAGTGTACCAGAAGCGACAGGCCCGACATTGAGCACGGAGTCGACACAGACAGTCGAGAGCTCGACCGTGAGTGGCGCGACGCCCAGCAGCGAGGCCGAGACTGCGAGCACTGCGTCTGCGTCTACTGTTTCCACTGCGGAACCGGAAGCCACAAGCGCCGCCAGTGTCGAGACCGAGTGATGGACCACAATCAGTAACACGCCGAATGAACTGAGAGTTTTACAAGAGTAGGCCAAACTGACAGTAAAGTCGAGAGAGTACCGTGGAAGAGACCGAGTACAGTTATTCAGAGAGACTGCGAGCACTGCGTCTGCGTCTACTGTTTCCACTGCGGAACCGGAAGCCACAAGCGCCGCCAGTGTCGAGACGCCGAGCGTGAGTGTACCAGAAGCGACAGGCCCGACATTGAGCACGGAGTCGACACAGACAGTTGAGAGCTCGACCGTGAGTGGCGCGACGCCCAGCAGCGAGGCCGAGACTGCGAGCACTGCGTCTGCGTCTACTGTTTCCACTGCGGAACCGGAAGCCACAAGCGCCGCCAGTGTCGAGACGCCGAGCGTGAGTGTACCAGAAGCGACAGGCCCGACATTGAGCACGGAGTCGACACAGACAGTTGAGAGCTCGACCGTGAGTGGCGCGACGCCCAGCAGCGAGGCCGAGACTGCGAGCACTGCGTCTGCGTCTACTGTTTCCACTGCGGAACCGGAAGCCACAAGCGCCGCCAGTGTCGAGACGCCGAGCGTGAGTGTACCAGAAGCGACAGGCCCGACATTGAGCACGGAGTCGACACAGACAGTGAGAGCTCGACCGTGAGTGGCGCGACGCCCAGCAGCGAGGCCGAGACTGCGAGCACTGCGTCTGCGTCTACTGTTTCCACTGCGGAACCGGAAGCCACAAGCGCCGCCAGTGTCGAGACGCCGAGCGTGAGTGTACCAGAAGCGACAGGCCCGACATTGAGCACGGAGTCGACACAGACAGTCGAGAGCTCGACCGTGAGTGGCGCGACGCCCAGCAGCGAGGCCGAGACTGCGAGCACTGCGTCTGCGTCTACTGTTTCCACTGCGGAACCGGAAGCCACAAGCGCCGCCAGTGTCGAGACGCCGAGCGTGAGTGTACCAGAAGCGACAGGCCCGACATTGAGCACGGAGTCGACACAGACAGTGAGAGCTCGACCGTGAGTGGCGCGACGCCCAGCAGCGAGGCCGAGACTGCGAGCACTGCGTCTGCGTCTACTGTTTCCACTGCGGAACCGGAAGCCACAAGCGCCGCCAGTGTCGAGACGCCGAGTGTGTGAGTTACCAGAACACGCCGAAATAGAACGGAGTACAAGAGTAGGCCACTGCACAAGTAAAGTCGGAGAGGAGTACCGTGGAGAGACCGAGCAGCAGAGAGACTGCGAGCACTGCGTCTGCGTCTACTGTTTCCACTGCGGAACCGGAAGCCACAAGCGCCGCCAGTGTCGAGACGCCGAGCGTGAGTGTACCAGAAGCGACAGGCCCGACATTGAGCACGGAGTCGACACAGACAGTTGAGAGCTCGACCGTGAGTGGCGCGACGCCCAGCAGCGAGGCCGAGACTGCGAGCACTGCGTCTGCGTCTACTGTTTCCACTGCGGAACCGGAAGCCACAAGCGCCGCCAGTGTCGAGACGCCGAGCGTGAGTGTACCAGAAGCGACAGGCCCGACATTGAGCACGGAGTCGACACAGACAGTTGAGAGCTCGACCGTGAGTGGCGCGACGCCCAGCAGCGAGGCCGAGACTGCGAGCACTGCGTCTGCGTCTACTGTTTCCACTGCGGAACCGGAAGCCACAAGCGCCGCCAGTGTCGAGACGCCGAGCGTGAGTGTACCAGAAGCGACAGGCCCGACATTGAGCACGGAGTCGACACAGACAGTCGAGAGCTCGACCGTGAGTGGCGCGACGCCCAGCAGCGAGGCCGAGACTGCGAGCACTGCGTCTGCGTCTACTGTTTCCACTGCGGAACCGGAAGCCACAAGCGCCGCCAGTGTCGAGACGCCGAGCGTGAGACTTACAATCAGTAACACGCCAGAATGAACTGAGAGTACAAGAGAGGCCACTGACCAAGTGTGAGAGAGTACCGTGAGAGCCGAGCAGCAGAGAGACTGCGAGCACTGCGTCTGCGTCTACTGTTTCCACTGCGGAACCGGAAGCCACAAGCGCCGCCAGTGTCGAGACGCCGAGCGTGAGTGTACCAGAAGCGACAGGCCCGACATTGAGCACGGAGTCGACACAGACAGTTGAGAGCTCGACCGTGAGTGGCGCGACGCCCAGCAGCGAGGCCGAGACTGCGAGCACTGCGTCTGCGTCTACTGTTTCCACTGCGGAACCGGAAGCCACAAGCGCCGCCAGTGTCGAGACGCCGAGCGTGAGTGTACCAGAAGCGACAGGCCCGACATTGAGCACGGAGTCGACACAGACAGTCGAGAGCTCGACCGTGAGTGGCGCGACGCCCAGCAGCGAGGCCGAGACTGCGAGCACTGCGTCTGCGTCTACTGTTTCCACTGCGGAACCGGAAGCCACAAGCGCCGCCAGTGTCGAGACGCCGAGCGTGAGTGTACCAGAAGCGACAGGCCCGACATTGAGCACGGAGTCGACACAGACAGTCGAGAGCTCGACCGTGAGTGGCGCGACGCCCAGCAGCGAGGCCGAGACTGCGAGCACTGCGTCTGCGTCTACTGTTTCCACTGCGGAACCGGAAGCCACAAGCGCCGCCAGTGTCGAGACGCCGAGCGTGAGTGTACCAGAAGCGACAGGCCCGACATTGAGCACGGAGTCGACACAGACAGTCGAGAGCTCGACCGTGAGTGGCGCGACGCCCAGCAGCGAGGCCGAGACTGCGAGCACTGCGTCTGCGTCTACTGTTTCCACTGCGGAACCGGAAGCCACAAGCGCCGCCAGTGTCGAGACGCCGAGCGTGAGTGTACCAGAAGCGACAGGCCCGACATTGAGCACGGAGTCGACACAGACAGTCGAGAGCTCGACCGTGAGTGGCGCGACGCCCAGCAGCGAGGCCGAGACTGCGAGCACTGCGTCTGCGTCTACTGTTTCCACTGCGGAACCGGAAGCCACAAGCGCCGCCAGTGTCGAGACGCCGAGCGTGAGTGTACCAGAAGCGACAGGCCCGACATTGAGCACGGAGTCGACACAGACAGTGAGAGCTCGACCGTGAGTGGCGCGACGCCCAGCAGCGAGGCCGAGACTGCGAGCACTGCGTCTGCGTCTACTGTTTCCACTGCGGAACCGGAAGCCACAAGCGCCGCCAGTGTCGAGACGCCGAGCGTGATGAGACTTCACAATCAGACACGCCGAATAGACGACAGTTACAAGAGTAGGACTGACCAAGTAAGTCGAGAGGAGTACCGTGGAGGCCGAGCAGCAGAGAGACTGCGAGCACTGCGTCTGCGTCTACTGTTTCCACTGCGGAACCGGAAGCCACAAGCGCCGCCAGTGTCGAGACGCCGAGCGTGAGTGTACCAGAAGCGACAGGCCCGACATTGAGCACGGAGTCGACACAGACAGTTGAGAGCTCGACCGTGAGTGGCGCGACGCCCAGCAGCGAGGCCGAGACTGCGAGCACTGCGTCTGCGTCTACTGTTTCCACTGCGGAACCGGAAGCCACAAGCGCCGCCAGTGTCGAGACGCCGAGCGTGAGTGTACCAGAAGCGACAGGCCCGACATTGAGCACGGAGTCGACACAGACAGTCGAGAGCTCGACCGTGAGTGGCGCGACGCCCAGCAGCGAGGCCGAGACTGCGAGCACTGCGTCTGCGTCTACTGTTTCCACTGCGGAACCGGAAGCCACAAGCGCCGCCAGTGTCGAGACGCCGAGCGTGAGTGTACCAGAAGCGACAGGCCCGACATTGAGCACGGAGTCGACACAGACAGTCGAGAGCTCGACCGTGAGTGGCGCGACGCCCAGCAGCGAGGCCGAGACTGCGAGCACTGCGTCTGCGTCTACTGTTTCCACTGCGGAACCGGAAGCCACAAGCGCCGCCAGTGTCGAGACGCCGAGCGTGAGTGTACCAGAAGCGACAGGCCCGACATTGAGCACGGAGTCGACACAGACAGTCGAGAGCTCGACCGTGAGTGGCGCGACGCCCAGCAGCGAGGCCGAGACTGCGAGCACTGCGTCTGCGTCTACTGTTTCCACTGCGGAACCGGAAGCCACAAGCGCCGCCAGTGTCGAGACGCCGAGCGTGAGTGTACCAGAAGCGACAGGCCCGACATTGAGCACGGAGTCGACACAGACAGTTGAGAGCTCGACCGTGAGTGGCGCGACGCCCAGCAGCGAGGCCGAGACTGCGAGCACTGCGTCTGCGTCTACTGTTTCCACTGCGGAACCGGAAGCCACAAGCGCCGCCAGTGTCGAGACGCCGAGCGTGATGAGTCACAACAGACTACGCCAGAATAGAAACTGAGAGTTTTACAAGAGTAGGCCAAACTGCACAGTAAAGTCGAGAGGAAAGTACCGTGGAGAAGACCGAAGCAGCAGAGAGACTGCAGCACTGCGTCTGCGTCTACTGTTTCCACTGCGGAACCGGAAGCCACAAGCGCCGCCAGTGTCGAGACGCCGAGCGTGAGTGTACCAGAAGCGACAGGCCCGACATTGAGCACGGAGTCGACACAGACAGTTGAGAGCTCGACCGTGAGTGGCGCGACGCCCAGCAGCGAGGCCGAGACTGCGAGCACTGCGTCTGCGTCTACTGTTTCCACTGCGGAACCGGAAGCCACAAGCGCCGCCAGTGTCGAGACGCCGAGCGTGAGTGTACCAGAAGCGACAGGCCCGACATTGAGCACGGAGTCGACACAGACAGTTGAGAGCTCGACCGTGAGTGGCGCGACGCCCAGCAGCGAGGCCGAGACTGCGAGCACTGCGTCTGCGTCTACTGTTTCCACTGCGGAACCGGAAGCCACAAGCGCCGCCAGTGTCGAGACGCCGAGCGTGAGTGTACCAGAAGCGACAGGCCCGACATTGAGCACGGAGTCGACACAGACAGTCGAGAGCTCGACCGTGAGTGGCGCGACGCCCAGCAGCGAGGCCGAGACTGCGAGCACTGCGTCTGCGTCTACTGTTTCCACTGCGGAACCGGAAGCCACAAGCGCCGCCAGTGTCGAGACGCCGAGTGAATGAGTTCACAATCAGAACTACGCCAGAATAGACTGAGAGTTTTACAAGAGTAGGCCAAACTGCACAAGTAAAGTCGGAGAGGAAAGTACCGTGAAGAAGACCGAAGTACTGCAGCACTGCGTCTGCGTCTACTGTTTCCACTGCGGAACCGGAAGCCACAAGCGCCGCCAGTGTCGAGACGCCGAGCGTGAGTGTACCAGAAGCGACAGGCCCGACATTGAGCACGGAGTCGACACAGACAGTTGAGAGCTCGACCGTGAGTGGCGCGACGCCCAGCAGCGAGGCCGAGACTGCGAGCACTGCGTCTGCGTCTACTGTTTCCACTGCGGAACCGGAAGCCACAAGCGCCGCCAGTGTCGAGACGCCGAGCGTGAGTGTACCAGAAGCGACAGGCCCGACATTGAGCACGGAGTCGACACAGACAGTTGAGAGCTCGACCGTGAGTGGCGCGACGCCCAGCAGCGAGGCCGAGACTGCGAGCACTGCGTCTGCGTCTACTGTTTCCACTGCGGAACCGGAAGCCACAAGCGCCGCCAGTGTCGAGACGCCGAGCGTGAGTGTACCAGAAGCGACAGGCCCGACATTGAGCACGGAGTCGACACAGATGGTCGAGAGCTCGACCGTGAGTGGCGCGACGCCCAGCAGCGAGGCCGAGACTGCGAGCACTGCGTCTGCGTCTACTGTTTCCACTGCGGAACCGGAAGCCACAAGCGCCGCCAGTGTCGAGACGCCGAGCGTGAGTGTACCAGAAGCGACAGGCCCGACATTGAGCACGGAGTCGACACAGACAGTCGAGAGCTCGACCGTGAGTGGCGCGACGCCCAGCAGCGAGGCCGAGACTGCGAGCACTGCGTCTGCGTCTACTGTTTCCACTGCGGAACCGGAAGCCACAAGCGCCGCCAGTGTCGAGACGCCGAGCGTGAGTGTACCAGAAGCGACAGGCCCGACATTGAGCACGGAGTCGACACAGACAGTCGAGAGCTCGACCGTGAGTGGCGCGACGCCCAGCAGCGAGGCCGAGACTGCGAGCACTGCGTCTGCGTCTACTGTTTCCACTGCGGAACCGGAAGCCACAAGCGCCGCCAGTGTCGAGACGCCGAGTGTGAATGAGACTTCACAATCAGTAACTACGCCAGAAATAGAAACTGAGAGTTTTACAAGAGTAGGCCAAACTGCACCAAGTAAAGTCGGAGAGGAAAGTACCGTGGAAGAAGACCGAAGTACAGTTATTCAGAAAGAGACTGCCAGCACTGCGTCTGCGTCTACTGTTTCCACTGCGGAATCGGAAGCCACAAGCGCCGCCAGTGTCGAGACGCCGAGCGTGAGTGTACCAGAAGCGACAGGCCCGACATTGAGCACGGAGTCGACACAGACAGTTGAGAGCTCGACCGTGAGTGGCGCGACGCCCAGCAGCGAGGCCGAGACTGCGAGCACTGCGTCTGCGTCTACTGTTTCCACTGCGGAACCGGAAGCCACAAGCGCCGCCAGTGTCGAGACGCCGAGCGTGAGTGTACCAGAAGCGACAGGCCCGACATTGAGCACGGAGTCGACACAGACAGTTGAGAGCTCGACCGTGAGTGGCGCGACGCCCAGCAGCGAGGCCGAGACTGCGAGCACTGCGTCTGCGTCTACTGTTTCCACTGCGGAACCGGAAGCCACAAGCGCCGCCAGTGTCGAGACGCCGAGCGTGAGTGTACCAGAAGCGACAGGCCCGACATTGAGCACGAAGTCGACACAGACAGTCGAGAGCTCGACCGTGAGTGGCGCGACGCCCAGCAGCGAGGCCGAGACTGCGAGCACTGCGTCTGCGTCTACTGTTTCCACTGCGGAACCGGAAGCCACAAGCGCCGCCAGTGTCGAGACACCGAGTTTGAATGAGACTTCACAATCAGTAACTACGCCAGAAATAGAAACTGAGAGTTTTACAAGAGTAGGCCAAACTGCACCAAGTAAAGTCGGAGAGGAAAGTACCGTGGAAGAAGACCGAAGTACAGTTATTCAGAAAGAGACTGCCAGCACTGCGTCTGCGTCTACTGTTTCCACTGCGGAACCGGAAGCCACAAGCGCCGCCAGTGTCGAGACGCCGAGCGTGAGTGTACCAGAAGCGACAGGCCCGACATTGAGCACGGAGTCGACACAGACAGTTGAGAGCTCGACCGTGAGTGGCGCGACGCCCAGCAGCGAGGCCGAGACTGCGAGCACTGCGTCTGCGTCTACTGTTTCCACTGCGGAACCGGAAGCCACAAGCGCCGCCAGTGTCGAGACGCCGAGCGTGAGTGTACCAGAAGCGACAGGCCCGACATTGAGCACGGAGTCGACACAGACAGTCGAGAGCTCGACCGTGAGTGGCGCGACGCCCAGCAGCGAGGCCGAGACTGCGAGCACTGCGTCTGCGTCTACTGTTTCCACTGCGGAACCGGAAGCCACAAGCGCCGCCAGTGTCGAGACGCCGAGCGTGAGTGTACCAGAAGCGACAGGCCCGACATTGAGCACGGAGTCGACACAGATGGTCGAGAGCTCGACCGTGAGTGGCGCGACGCCCAGCAGCGAGGCCGAGACTGCGAGCACTGCGTCTGCGTCTACTGTTTCCACTGCGGAACCGGAAGCCACAAGCGCCGCCAGTGTCGAGACGCCGAGCGTGAGTGTACCAGAAGCGACAGGCCCGACATTGAGCACGGAGTCGACACAGACAGTCGAGAGCTCGACCGTGAGTGGCGCGACGCCCAGCAGCGAGGCCGAGACTGCGAGCACTGCGTCTGCGTCTACTGTTTCCACTGCGGAACCGGAAGCCACAAGCGCCGCCAGTGTCGAGACGCCGAGCGTGAGTGTACCAGAAGCGACAGGCCCGACATTGAGCACGGAGTCGACACAGACAGTCGAGAGCTCGACCGTGAGTGGCGCGACGCCCAGCAGCGAGGCCGAGACTGCGAGCACTGCGTCTGCGTCTACTGTTTCCACTGCGGAACCGGAAGCCACAAGCGCCGCCAGTGTCGAGACGCCGAGCGTGAGTGTACCAGAAGCGACAGGCCCGACATTGAGCACGGAGTCGACACAGACAGTCGAGAGCTCGACCGTGAGTGGCGCGACGCCCAGCAGCGAGGCCGAGACTGCGAGCACTGCGTCTGCGTCTACTGTTTCCACTGCGGAACCGGAAGCCACAAGCGCCGCCAGTGTCGAGACGCCGAGCGTGAGTGTACCAGAAGCGACAGGCCCGACATTGAGCACGGAGTCGACACAGACAGTTGAGAGCTCGACCGTGAGTGGCGCGACGCCCAGCAGCGAGGCCGAGACTGCGAGCACTGCGTCTGCGTCTACTGTTTCCACTGCGGAACCGGAAGCCACAAGCGCCGCCAGTGTCGAGACGCCGAGCGTGAGTGTACCAGAAGCGACAGGCCCGACATTGAGCACGGAGTCGACACAGACAGTTGAGAGCTCGACCGTGAGTGGCGCGACGCCCAGCAGCGAGGCCGAGACTGCGAGCACTGCGTCTGCGTCTACTGTTTCCACTGCGGAACCGGAAGCCACAAGCGCCGCCAGTGTCGAGACGCCGAGCGTGAGTGTACCAGAAGCGACAGGCCCGACATTGAGCACGGAGTCGACACAGACAGTTGAGAGCTCGACCGTGAGTGGCGCGACGTCCAGTAGCGAGGCCGAGACTGCGAGCACTGCGTCTGCGTCTACTGTTTCCACTGCGGAACCGGAAGCCACAAGCGCCGCCAGTGTCGAGACGCCGAGCGTGAGTGTACCAGAAGCGACAGGCCCGACATTGAGCACGGAGTCGACACAGACAGTCGAGAGCTCGACCGTGAGTGGCGCGACGCCCAGCAGCGAGGCCGAGACTGCGAGCACTGCGTCTGCGTCTACTGTTTCCACTGCGGAACCGGAAGCCACAAGCGCCGCCAGTGTCGAGACGCCGAGCGTGAGTGTACCAGAAGCGACAGGCCCGACATTGAGCACGGAGTCGACACAGACAGTCGAGAGCTCGACCGTGAGTGGCGCGACGCCCAGCAGCGAGGCCGAGACTGCGAGCACTGCGTCTGCGTCTACTGTTTCCACTGCGGAACCGGAAGCCACAAGCGCCGCCAGTGTCGAGACGCCGAGTGTGAATGAGACTTCACAATCAGTAACTACGCCAGAAATAGAAACTGACAGTTTTACAAGAGTAGGCCAAACTGCACCAAGTAAAGTCGGAGAGGAAAGTACCGTGGAAGAAGACCGAAGTACAGTTATTCAGAAAGAGACTGCGAGCACTGCGTCTGCGTCTTCTGTTTCCACTGCGGAACCGGAAGTGACAAGCACCGCTCCTTCGAATTTATCATCAGCAACTTCAACATCGGCGTTTTTTTCTCGAAGTTCAAACATTGATATTGTTGGCGTTACTGAAAAATCGGATTTAGTAACAAAGTCTTCTGTTTCGGGTATATTTTTTCATTTTTGGTGTTATATTCTTTTTTTATTTTTTTGAGAAGTTTATTTTAGTACTGTGATAACAATTTCAGTGTTGCGGCCCAGTCCCACTAGAGATTTTCTTTTCATGCCGGAAGTCGATTTCGGGGCAAGTTGTTTTTTTCCAGCTTTGACTGTTTTTTGAATAGTCGTAGATTTGACTCTTGTGTTATCGCCTTTTTTGTTGCAGAACGTTCGTGAAATCGCAAGTGAGTCAGTCACATCTGTTTTTTTCTAGCTTTCTTTGTTTAGAAACTTTATGATCCGCTGTTTTCTTTCAGTTACGGGAGAGCCAGACCAGGTTGATTATCCCTACCTGACTATTAACGATTCTGACAAATTTTCCAGATTGACCTACACTCCATGGTCGGAGGTATGTGCTGCTAGGTGATATTATTGTCATGAAGTCAAAACCACTGAGATCAACTTTTATCAACACTTCTGCATTTTACCCATCCCAAAGTGCATGTGCGACCACAGCTCCAACGAGAGCTATCAGACCAGGGAAATCATCTGCGTGAGCATCTTCAACGAGTTGCTGCCCACCAGGACCTGCATGGATCAGCTCACCGAGGATTTCGCTTCGGATATGCTGCAGAGCTGCAGCTACAGGGACAACTGCGACCCGCTTGGAGAGTCCACTCTGCACTGGGTGCCTGGAAACTGCAGCAGAGCTCTGGGTCTGCGGATCATGACGCCGTCTTGTCGAATCGGCGATCGCCAGGTGCCACTGAGCTTCTGCCGCAGCCAGGATGAGGGCCCCGCCTGGAAGAGCGTTCAGTGCGACCGGTCTAATCGGGTTAGACGATCTCAGGCGGCGCCCCGGTTACTTGGTAAGTGAATTTTTGTGCATCTTCTTTCAGTTGCTATTGCTTTTTCTCTGGTGTGCTTAAGATTTAAAGCTCCGGCAGATGCAGGGTTTGGAGCTTTAGTAGTCATTTTGAAATATCAGTAGCTAATGAAGCCTTGTCCACACCACAGGCTACGAGCCCTGTCTTCAGGAGACTGGAGGGTTCAGCGGTGTGCAATCGATGCTGTCCAACACGGCGAAGACCGCCCGGCATGCCTTTGGCTACTTGCCAAACGACGGTAGTTGCGCCCCCTACGAATACTCGGTTGCAGGTAACGGCTCGGCAAATCGCTTTGACACGCAAGAGATGTGCGAGAAAAACTGCTTGGACCGATTCAAAAGTAAGATTGACTTCAGGGTCTTGAAAACACTATTAAATTATAATTTAACTCTTAGTGCAATTTCTCGTCAACCTACGAGCATGGCATGTGCATTGCTTGCGAAAACAAAGACTGCAGGTTCGTGCTAAGTTAATCAGTGAACCATTTGAACCAGAGAAAGTTTGCTAAGTCCCTCTCTTCTATCTCTCAGAGGATTTGAACTCGCGCTGCACAATGACCAGCGCAGCTCAGGCCTGCTTGGACTTCTCAGCAGAGACGACAGACGTGGGCAGCGTCCAGCACTACCGCTACTCGGCCAAGATAGGCGCCTGTCTGCCCGTTGCGCTCAAGGAAAGCCCAGAGTGTCAAAGCCTCGTTGGAAAAGTCAGCTTCTTTGTGGACAGAGTCACCTGCAGCGAGACTTGCGTCAGTCAGGCCACGGACAGCATTGTGCAGGGTGAGTGCGTGGCTGGTGGCCTGGGACAGCATTGTGGCATTATTTTATCTCTGTTCCTAGCAAGCTGCTGTACATGTTAACGGCTGCATGTTTAACCTAAATAACTAAAGTTAACGACTGAAGCTACTCGTAAATGGAACAAATCTGTCCGTCTCAGACCGCTGCTTCGCATCCTTCGAAGTGGACTCGGACGCGAGGCACTGCGAGTTCCCGAGGGACATGTACTTTTACAGTGAACAGCACAGGGCGTGTATTCGCCGCACAGTCTGCCCGAACGATTCGCTGGCTGGCAACAGCTTCGG
The DNA here is from genome assembly GCA_002269645.1 of Macrostomum lignano. NCBI lineage: Eukaryota > Metazoa > Platyhelminthes > Macrostomidae > Macrostomum > Macrostomum lignano. Next base: position 172,001 of record NIVC01001294.1, on the reverse strand, counting down.
CAGCCTGGACGAGTGCAGGCAGCACTGCATGCCCGAGTCGCTGGCCGGTAAGGGCTTTGGGGTGCCAGCTTGGTCTACTAAATCATGATGGCAAAACTTTTAGGACTTTATTGCACCCTAGTTACACAGAGAATGTATTTTCTGGATGGATGTCGTTACATTTAGATCGAGGGATTTTAGCTGAGAAGTTGCTTTGTCCTTCATTCATGCCGAGGTTCGGACGATCGTCTTGCGACCTGGCCTTTATTATTGCGTTCGTTGCTGTTTGCATTTCTAGCTCTTATTGCTAAGGTCGTGCAGTTCATTCATGTTGGTTCTGGGGACAAAATTGTTTTGAGGTGATTTTTACCCGAATCGGGGACGGTGGGTCGACATGAGGCGCTGATAGTATAGACATGTAGAGAAAATAAGACAAAAAAACTAGAGAATACAATAAACTATATATATTTAAATTAGAGTTAAATTGAATAGACAGAAGAGGCGCAGGGCCCAAACCGATATACTTATATGACATTAAACTTTGGGGTGCAAGATAAGACAAGGGGGTGGAGTGCGCGACTGAGGAAAGAGGCAAGAATGGAGAGCCAATCAGAACGCAGCAGGGGAGAGAGAGATAAGAATAACAAGATTGAGCTAGACAGAGAGAGAGAGAAAACAGAGTAAACAGAGACAAGTGAAGGTGAACTAAAGAAATGACTAGGAAAGTCGCGACAAGACATGTAAAAGGGTTTATTTGTTTAAATAAAGAACAAGGCAGTTGCTATGCGTCAGTGTATTCTTAGTAGACAGTTTTCATTCGATATTATTTAACCGGCAGATGTGTGCAGCCTGCCCATGGATGAAGGCTCCTGCCAGGAGAGTCACGTCCGTTTCTTCTACGATGCAAATGAGCGCACCTGTCGCGAATTTGTCTACAGCGGTTGCCAGGGCAACCGGAACCGCTTCCTCGGATTGATGGACTGCGAGCGAACCTGCGGCAGCACTGCGGGATCTGGCGCTCAACAAGCCGCGGCGCGCAGCGGCGGCCCACTGGAGTCCAGCAGCCGCCGCCATTCTAGCCGGTGGGTCGGCGGCCCGGCGCCGCTGCTGCTGCCAGAGTCCAACTTCAGCAGCGTCTGCCAGCTGCCACCATCCGCTGGCTCCTGCCCGATGTCTGACCTTGTGAGGCTGACCCGCTACTTCTTCGATGAAAGGACCGGCCAGTGTCGGACATTTAAATTCACCGGCTGCGGAGGCAACGCAAACAACTTCGAAACTGAAGAGGACTGTCACTATGCGTGCCTGAATTTCAGTGAGCTGATGGAGTTGGTGAAGCTGTTAGAAATCTTGGAGCAGTAGTAGTCATATTACAGTAGTTAGTGCATTGGAGTTTACGTGCTCAGTGAGATATTTTCAGCCAAGAAGAGACTGAATTGCAAAGAGCAGTAGGTGTAGCAGTAGCTGTAGCAGTAGCTGTAGCTGTAGCAGTAGCTGTAGCTGTAGCTGTCGCTGTAGCTGTAGCTGTAGCTGTCGCTGTAGCTGTAGCTGTAGCTGTAGCAGTCGCTCTAGCTGTAGCTGTAGCTGTAGCAGTAGCTGTAGCAGTAGCTGTAGCAGTAGCAGTAGCAGTAGCTGTAGCTGTAGCTGTAGCAGTAGCAGTAGCAGTAGCTGTAGCTGTAGCTGTAGCTGTAGCAGTAGCTTTAGCAGTAGCTGTAGCAGTAGCTGTAGCTGTAGCAGTAGCTGTAGCAGTAGCTGTAGCTGTAGCTGTAGCAGTAGCTGTAGCTGTAGCAGTAGCTGTAGCAGTAGCTGTAGCAGTAGCTGTAGCAGTAGCTGTAGCTGTAGCTGTAGCTGTAGCAGTCGCTGTAGCTGTAGCTGTAGCAGTCGCTGTAGCTGTAGCTGTAGCTGTAGCAGTAGCTGTAGCAGTAGCTGTAGCTGTAGCTGTAGCTGTAGCAGTAGCTGTAGCTGTAACTGTAACTGTAGCAGTAGCTGTAGCAGTAGCTGTAGCAGTAGCTGTAGCAGTAGCTGTAGCTGTAACTGTAGCTGTAGCTGTAGCTGTAGCAGTAGCTGTAGCAGTAGCTGTAGCAGTAGCTGTAGCAGTAGCTGTAGCAGTAGCTGTAGCAGTAGCTGTAGCAGTCTCTGTAGCTGTAACTGTAGCAGTAGCTGTAGCAGTAGCTGTAGCAGTCTCTGTAGCTGTAACTGTAGCAGTAGCTGTAGCAGTAGCAGTAGCTGTAGCTGTAGCTGTAGCAGTAGCAGTCACTGTAGCTGTAGCAGTAGCAGTAGCAGTAGCTGTAGCAGTAGCTGTAGCAGTAGCTGTAGCTGTAGCTGTAGCAGTAGCTGTAGCTGTAACTGTAGCTGTAGCTGTCGCTGTAGCTGTAGCTGTAGCAGTCGCTGTAGCTGTAGCTGTAGCTGTAGCAGTCGCTGTAGCTGTAACTGTAGCAGTAGCTGTAGCTGTAGCAGTAGCAGTAGCAGTAGCTGTAGCTGTAGCTGTCGCTGTAGCTGTAGCGGTAGCAGTAGCTGTAGCTGTAACTGTAGCAGTAGCTGTACCAATAGCAGTAGCTGTAGCAGTAGCTGTAGCAATAGCAGTAGCAATAGCAGTAGCTATAAGAATGCTTACTATTTTTTGCAGGAGCATCCCAGCCGTCTTGCCAACGGCCGCCAGCCTGCACCGACAACGATAATCCAAACGTCCAGATGGTCACCCGCTGGCAGCTCGGCGATCCAACTTCAGACTGCGAAGAGGTGTCCGTCGCGGCTGTCTGCGCTGCTCGACATTCTCAGCAGCTATTCGCTAACCGTAGGGACTGCCACCAGCGCCGGGCCCTGTGCTCTGGCCGATCGGCCTCGGTGGACATGCTGCAGGACCGCTGCCAGCTGCCGCCAACGCTGCCCTCCCAAGAGTCGTCGCATGCATCCTCAGCCTACGTCAGCTATTTTTTCGACGCAAGCGACGTCACCTGCCGCGATTCGGTGGTGCGTGGCGTAGGTCGCAAAGGCATGAACTTTTTCGTGACCTGGTCGGATTGCAAGAGGCACTGCTACCCAGAGCTTCGGCAGCGCGTCTGCTACCTGGCGCCCGACCCGGGGCCGTGCGGCGAGTCGCTTCTGCGGTTCAGCTACGATCCAGACACAGGCAGCTGCCAGGAGATGCGCTACAGCGGCTGCCTGGGCAATCGAAACCGCTTCCTGAGCCTGGCCGAGTGCCACAGTGTGTGCGAGACACCGCTGTTAAACGACCCATGCCTCCACCCTGTCTCGGAAGGTCGCCTGTGCGGCGGTCCCAATCCACTTCTGGCCCAGTCGTGGCGGTACTACTACAACTACGACACCAAGCAGTGCAGCCGCTTCCTGTACAACGGCTGTGGTGGAAACCCCAACAGGTTCGGCAGCTACCGGGAGTGCCAGGCCAGGTGCGCACCCGAGGCCGACACGCAAGCGATTCAAACTGCAGGCGCAGTGGCTTCGGCTCAGAGGGCTAAACGATCTATCATTCAACACCAAGCGGCACTGCCGCCGAAAACTTGGAATCCGGAAATTTGTCATTCCGATATTGGCGAGGAGGCTCCAGCACCCGGCCGAAGTACTCGCAGTGTCTGTCCCACAGAGCTCCAGCGCGACGTCTACAGCTTCAGCGCCGCCAGCCGGATGTGCAAACGCGTGCAGGGTAGAAAATTCTGCTCGGCCGGCAACTCCACGCTCCGGGGCAATGCTTTCTTGAGTCTCAGCGACTGTGAGAATCTCTGCCCTGTAGAGAGCAAACGTGAGCATAGCCTTGATTTTTTTCTCAGGAAGTTAATTTGCCCGTAAGTTTTAGCCGTATCGAGAATAGCATATTTTTCAGAATGCAGCCCGAGGCTGGACGAGTGCCCGGCAGACTGTCCCTACGGCAGACACCGGCGATTCACCCTGCCCGAGTCCGGCTGCCGCGTCTGCCGCTGCCACGATCCCTGCTCTGCTGCGGGTCGCTGTGGATCGTTGGAGCGGTGCAGGGTACACTGCAGTGGCTTGCAGTGCGCTGAGATGAAAGTCACCTGCGAGACCTGTAAATAATTCCTACGTTTATAGCTCAGGATGGTCCATAGTGAGGTCGCTAGCCAGTGGAATATTAATGTCAAGGACGGATTAGCATGTCTAGCATGTTAGCGGTAATCCTATAGTGTTTAAAACGCAATATCCTCTACTTGCAGCTCGCACTGCGTCCCCTCGCGTTGACTCGAAGGACGAAGGATCGTCCGGGTTCGTAACAGCAATCGAAGGACAGCCGGTTCGATTGGCCTGCCGCCGCGCAGTTCGTCTCGGGACAGAGCCGCAGTCTGAGCCTTTGGTGGCAGCCGTCGTATGGAAAAAGGACGGGTGCGTTTTTGGAAAGCGCGTACAGATGAGTTGTTTTAAAAAATTTCACCAGCTGTAAGGGTAAAATAGGAGCGCATGATATCCAGTGCAAGCGTTGGAAAAAGTCGCCAAAAAGGCTTAGCGGAACGGCCGGAGGCAGAGAGAAGAAGAAGCAACAATTGCAGAGCACGAAGAAATATCCTACCGCCCTGTATTAGCAACATACCAAACGCGAGTATTAGAGCGTGTTCATTCTATTTCGTGCACAGCACGCTTTTAAAACTCGTAAACCTTAAATGTGAAGCGCCGTTCAAAACTTTCTACAAAATACCATCCGATATTTGCTAATTATCGCAGGATTTCAATCGGACTCAGCGATCGAGTCAGTCTTGACGACGACAAGCAGCCGTCTGACCCGCCTGGTAGCGCCCTGTGGTTCGCTCACGCCGAGCTCTCTGATTCTGGCGTCTATCGTTGTCATGGTAACGGTGACCTCGTATTCAACACCGTCCGACTGAGCGTGCTCTCTCCGGCCAGAATTACTGGAGTGACGACTTCCGGCCTGCCGTTGACGAATCGGAACCAGACTGCGCTGCTGGTGTGCGATGTCCGGGGCCAGCCGCCGCCCACGGTGCGGTGGTTCCGATACGACCAGCTCCAGCTGGGGCCACTGGCTGAGGTATTCCTTTTGAAGAGGGTCAACGATTTATTAAAAGTGGGAAATATCCCTATTAAGTATTTCTTGAGTATTTATTCCCGTATACGCTCGTAATTCAAGTTCTTTGAGTATTTCAGTGGGCTTAGATTTTGGATTTAAAGAACACTGCAGTCGTGAGAAACATACGAGTATAGGTTTTGTAAAGAGCGTAAAGAGGTTTTATATCAAAGGTTTAAAATTTTATAAGCCGCAGTTATTAAATTTCCGTTGCTTAATGCTACTGAAAGGGAACTTCGTTGATAACTTGTTTATCCTTACAGAAGTTGTCCTTAAGCAGGGCACACTGACAAGAGCAAACATACGAAATCTTTTAATTTTGTCTTCTTTAGCCCTAACATTAAAAACCCTATACTAGTAACCATAACCGTAACAAACCCAGCCCTAACCCGAAATATGGACCTGGTTTCTAGGCCTGGATTTTAGTGATCTGGTGAATCGGAGTGGTCCAAATCTTTTTAAGCTCCTAAATAACGTATTTACGGTCGTTTGGTTTGGGTTTATTTTATCCTGTCTAGATCCGGGTCGAGTCAAAAACATCCGGTCGAAAAATTCGGGTTAATATTTTCCAAGATTGTGGAAAGAATCTCACTCATCCTTATCGTCATTCTCATCGCGACGCGCAGGGTGCCAGGCTGCGCCTAACAGCTCAACCGGGCGCCGAGGGTGTGTACCTCTGCCAGGCTGGCAACAGCATCGGCCTGCCGGACTCTCGCACGGTCCTAGTCCAGTACCGCGAACCCCTCTCCGGCGCGGTGGCCATGGCAGCCGCCAGCACTGAGTCCACTTCGGTTGAGCTCTCCGTCGGTGACTCACTCCTGTTGACCTGTGCGTCCCTTGGCGGCCACCCGGCGCCGTACTGGACGTTCTGGTACAAGGAGGTGCCGGGGCGACCGCAGCCGACGCCGATTGGCGCTTCAGGCCCGCTACGTCTGGCGGCTCTGCGTCGCGAGGACGCCGGGCGGTACTTCTGCCGCCTAGGCAACGGGCTGGAGGCGGCCGAGTCCAACCACGTCAATGTAACTGTTCTGTCGAGTAAGCATTGAGCTATCAGGATATTGACATCGGGATGGAGTGCCTGTTTGAAAGTATTACGCAACTACTACTATGCATATTTCTAGCGTATGACTGAAAACGTGACCAACATATAGAGGTCATTAAAAATTCTCGAGACCGATGCAATCACCGTTTCAAACATGATCCAATTTGCAGAGTGTCAAACAAGTCGATGCCAGCTTAAGTGCCGCTACGGCTACGTGAATGACGCTAATGGCTGCCCAACGTGCGACTGCGTGTCGCCCTGCGGCGCTGATGGCGCAGGTAGTGGCGTCTGCCCCGATGGTCAGATCTGCAAGGCAGTCTGCCCCAGCTCCAGCATCAACTGCAGCAACTTTGTCATTCGATGCATTGCAGGTAATTTCAGGTGGAAGAGCTGAAGTACTAAACCAAGGATACAACAACTTTTCCATTACGGGTGTTATAAGTACAACTTAAAGACTATCGCGAGTGAGTTGATTGGAAGTCGGCATGCACTGCGTGTAGCCTAGGATGGAGAGCGAGCGGCCTCTTTGATGTAGCATAGCTAGGATGGAGACTCGGAGAGGCGGTTTCTTTGATGTGACCTTTTGAATTTAGAAAAAAATTGAAACAAAATTTCTAGAGCCTAAAGTGAGTACTATCAACTACACCAACCAACATTTGACAGTAACCGCTAGCTCGAACTCGACGGACAGAACTGGCTTATTGGTGCAACTGAAGAGGTGATGCAATCTGCTGTGAAGTCACATTTTTTACTGTGAAAGCTAATTTCATCGCGCATATAAATAATTCCTTTGACAGTTTGCAATTTTTTAAGAAATTTAAATTTCCGTTTTTGTACATTCTTTTCTATTCCCTATCCCTATATAGCTGAGGCAATTCACACAGATGTACACCCGAGTCCTTACAACTGTACACTGGAAGCCTAAGAAATCGATAAAAGGGTGACGGGGCGGGCGGGGTTGCCCTGACGCCAGTGTGTTAAAGAGAGCAGCGAACTGTTTACTATCTGGCCTAGGGTAAGGGGATTGCTTATGTCATATTAAAATTAGCACTGGGACTAAGTATGGTTTAAAGTTATCTTTTGTCGAGAATATGATAAGAAACTAATAAGCTATCCTGGAACATTTATACCATAGCCAAACTTGACGCTTAATGCATATTTGGCTCAAAATATCTCTTTAAGTCATGGATACTTTCATAATCAGCCCTAACCTAATCAAATAACGCATTGATTCTACTCTGCAAGCCTTTTTGCTATCCGTGCCGGATTTTGAAATACCTCTATTTGTTTGGTAGCGCTGGATTTTACACGCTATTTTCAAACTATTAGCATACTGCAATTCCTTTCCTATAGCTATTGTTTACTAGCTATTCTGCCAATATCTGCGATACAATACTTAGATATTACCACAAATTCTAGAACAACTAGATATGCCACTCGCAAAATGCGTTCATCTACTCTATCAAGACGCAAAATTAACGTTTTTGCTTTGAAATTTGAACTTTGCAGCTTGGCTTCCCTCTTGCCCGCTTGTGCGTCTGACTTTAACAGCCAAACCAAACTCTCTCCTTAATTCAATCTCATTGGCTGAGCTAGATTGGGCCTGCCCCATACATAAAGCTGGGTTTCGTCCGTCTAACTTTGACCTCTCTTCTCTCTGGGCTCTCATTGGCTGGGCTAGATTAGGCCTGCCCCTAGACTGAGTTTCGTCCGACCTGCGTTCACTTGTGTACGGGAGTACGACGTTTGCTTGCGGGAAGTTTGCTTGTCGAGCTTTGCTTGCCGAAGTCTGCTTGCCGAATTTTGCTTGCGGAATTTGGCCGTTTCTGAGGCCAAGACCGGCCGAGGAAGGGAAGGAAATTTTAGGTGCCGCATCAAATTTAAGTGACAATGCGCAGACAAACTACTGAAAAAAAGAGTAGACGCTATTATTTTTTACAACTTCAAATTCGAGTGACACATCTAGATTATCTAGATAGTCTAGTTAGTGTGTACTGCTAATATTTATAATTTGTTTATGCTATACAGCCTATTGCTGAATCGTAGAAATCATTTTTTGAAGCAATATAAACTGCATGTACGTAATTTCCCATGCTTGTAACAATTAATAAATACCAGCGATTGAAATTTGATTTTGCCAAACAGAAATTGCTTAGATTTATTTATTTATTTATTCGGTTATAAAATATTTACATTACGTTTAATGTATTCGCAGGGTTCATTTACTTCGCAGGGTCAAATTATGTAAAAACGCTTGTCATGCAGAAATAATGATTGAGATCCGGGAAACATACTACTCTACATTTGACTGCTAGAAATTCGCTGCCGATCCAAAGAGGGGAAAGGAAAAGGAGAAGCTCTTAGAAAATGAGCGATGAGAGAAGAGAGCAGAGTCGAGAGATGGGATAAGAGAAAAGGCAAAAGATAAGAGGAGAGAAAAGGAGAGAAGAGGGGAAAGAGGAGGGGAGAGAGGGGAGAAGAGAGAGAAGGGAGAAGAGAGGTAGAGAGAGAGAGAAGAGAGGTCAGGGCGTGTTTAAAAAAATCAAAAGACTAATTAATTTAATATGGGCTACCGGTTTCGAGCCTCTGGGCTCTTCGTCAGGCCAAAAAATCTGTGTGTCATGCAATGCAAGTTGGTCTTTTAAGTATTATTTTTCTTAGTCTGATAGAATTGATGAGTAGTTGTACATATGAGGGATGTACATTTAAAACCCTGTTTTGCCTAGCTCTAACTTGTCCCAGAGGCTTTCCACCATTCATTTTAAACGACAGTATATTTGTTATAAAAATTGTTATTTCGAAGTACTATACGATATGCGATACTATACGATTAGATGAAATGCCGGTATTGGGGGTAGGAGCATAAAAATCAATATTGAGCGTACAATTAAGCAGTTTGAATAAAATAAAATAAATGACACGTGAATAAATATTGTACTTTAATAGGGTAAAAATAGCGCATTGGTTAAAATGATTAAATGTTTCCTGGCTGAGACTTGAACTTATTGGGAGCCAGGAGGCTCTGTAAGTTACGTTGCCGTGTAAAAGCGGGCAGTATGCGGGAGCCTGGTTTATTTTGTAGCTTATCAAAGTTTTTAGCAATCTCGTTGGCAAGCCAGACCGTAGATGGGTGAAAAGGAAGGACCATTGGGATGGGTCGGAGAAGATGATTGTCGACCCTGATGTTCGTACCTGGCGGTTTGTCAGTCCCTAGTTTTTTAATCCAGATTTCTTCCCTTAGTTCGATTTTGTTGTTATTAAGAACTTGTTCGATAGCAATGGAGACAAAGTTTGCAATCGAGTGATTGGGGGTGAGAAAGTGCTCTGACCCCGAAGTTACGACTCTCCTGTTAATATTTGACCTGTGCTGGTTCATTCTATCTCTCATTGTTCTTCTAGTCATCCCTACATAGAAGATTTTCCCAGGGTGGCACTGGTTGCAGGAGATGCCATAGATGATGTTCTTGGAGCCACAGGACAGGCTCTGAGAGATTAAAAAACCAGAAGCCGGTTTCAGTCCCTGGGCGGAGAGAGCAGGCGGTGAGTGGGTGCAGCATTTGCAGCGGGATGACCCACAGGGATGGAACCCTTTGGGAAGCAGACCCAGATTGGTCGTTGGTCCTGCAGTCCAGTTCATAAGTATGAGGACATCCTTTTTGCAGTTTCTAAGAAAAATCTTCGAGTAGCCTAATTGCTTGAGTTCCGATTTTAAAGAATTGAAAGCATCATTGAAAGACTTGTAGTCATCACAGATACGAGCGTACCGAAGGATTTGGGATTTTACTACCCCCTTGAAGGTGTGTGACGGATGGAAGGACTGTCGGTGCAACAATCTATGAGTGTCTGTTTCTTTTGAAAACAGTTGTGCTGTGAAGCGGTTTTCAGCTTTCCTGATGGTCATGTCAAAGAAACTGACCTCAGTTGATGAGGAGCTGACGGTGAGTTTGATGTTGGGGTTGATTGAATTTAGGTGTACAACAAATTCTGTCAGAGTTTCAGCCGGGTGGTCCCAGTGAATGAAGATATCATCTATGTACCTAAAATAGATGTTCGGCTTATAAAGAGCAGTTCTCAGGGCAGTTTCCTCCCAGAGGCTCATGAAGAGACAGGCATAGCTGGGCGCAAATATGCGCCCCATGGCTGTACCTCTAAGTTGTAGGAAAATCATTTTGTCAAATTCAAAGTCATTCCTGTACAAACACAATTCCAGTAGCTTTATTATTTCAGCATCCGGTCTAATGGGATCCGGGTATCGGTTAAAGAATTCCTGGATCGCTGCAATGCCCTGATCTATTGGGATCATGGATTACAGACTCTGGACATCACAGGTTGCCAGAGTCGAACCTTCCGTGCAGCTTTTATCCATAAGGTGTGCCTTGAAGTCATAGGAGTCCTTAATGAAAGTGGGTTGCGCTTGGGCAATCGGTTTTAGAAAGGGGAGAAGAGAGAGAAGGGAGAGAGAGAGAGAGAGAGAGAGAGAGAGAGAGAGAGAGAGAGAGAGAGAGAGAGAGAGAGAGAGAGAGAGAGAGAGCTGAAAGTAGACACAAACCTTGTGAAGTTTCAAAAGACCCGAGGACCGGATGAAGAGGCTTAAAGGGCCGCATGTGACCCGCGGGTTGGAATTTACCGACTCCTGCCCTAACTTCCAAGACATACAGCTCACCATAACTCGACAGTGAAGTCACATGGCTTGCGGTCAAACGCTCTGTTGTTTACACAGTGGCATTCAAAGGGGCGCAACTTGTTATTTGATTCTATTAGAGTAGCATAAAATATACATTCACATGGAGCAGCATGCTTATTAGAACCGAATAATATATCGATAATGCTCTTCAAACAACAGACGTGTCCCAAAAATGGGATAAAACTTAGTCCGCTAACCATGAGCGAGCAGTTTTTTGCCTATGTTTATAATGAAAGCGTTGAATTACATGTAGGGCAACGGGCTGAACTGCTCGCTCTCACTGTTTAGCGCAGTATTTATGTGTTCATGGGATTTTACAAGAGAAGGGAAGTGATTCTAGAAGTTTTCGGCGATCAGCACCTGCAGTCGCAGCAGCACGACTCCTCGTGCCCGTCAATGATGCAGCATTCATCAGGAGCTGTCCAATTGAAGCAGAAATTACAGTCGCAGCAGCAGAAGCATTCGTTGCTGCAGCAGGCGTGCCAGCTCGAGTGCCACAGAGGCTGATGAAGGATCAGATCTTGCTGCAGCAGGCGCTGGTGCAAGAATTCGTTCAGCTGCCTCATCTCACAGAGCATGTCGCAGCTGCTGCATTCGAAGCTGCTGCAGCGATCGGCATCGGAACCGGCTGTCCTGACGGAGTCCAGCCGCTCTTGCCGCCGACTTCCTGCAGCAGATTTCTTGCTGGTGCTTGTAGCAGCAGCAGCAGCAGAAGAAACATGAGCAGCATCTGGGACCGTTGAATATCGCTGCAGTCTGTCGAATGAGACCTTCGAGGTCAGCAGTGGGAAGTTTGCTGTGCGATTCGATAACAATTAAGTGACATGCACACATGTACTTGAAATTTGAAATATTGCGTATCTCTTGGGTGTCTTTGGACTTCTGGTCTCTCACTACTAAGGCTCTATAATAGCTCGCAACTTCAATTACCAATGTGAGAGCCAAGTAACTAAGGCGGCAAATTCGACTGACTTTTCCTGATGATGCAATCACTTGATATTAACTTACTTATAATAAATATTATAATAAATATTAACTTATTTGATGTTCACAAACACGAGATGTTTGTCTTACAAGGAATAAAATATAAGGAAGATGCTCCGGGTAAGAACAGAAGGTTCAATCTATTGTAGGGAAAGGATTGGCTGTCGGTTTATCAGTTTTGGTAATTAGATTTGAGTACTAACTGTTTCAATCAAAAGTGACTCTTAAACAGCGAATGAGTTGGGAGATGAGAAGGTGAGCTAGCAGAGAGCTAGATAGAAGAGTGGGGGCGATAGAGCTTCTTGCTTGGTTTTAACATTTTTTACAGCACTTTTCAGTCTTTCGCATTAGGTGGTACTGTACATGACTAATTTTCAATTTCTGAGATTGGGGTCGTGTCCTCAGCTTTTGCTTGCTGGAGCCAAGGACTACTTAAGTAGGACGGAAAATCTCGTTCTTGGAAAGTTTTTGAAGGCAGGTTTTCCCGAAAAAAGACACTACGGAGATGGGAGTTTTCATTTTTAGCACAAAAATTGTTATTGCCTTTGATGTGAGGCAGATCCAGTGTTCATCTTTTGATATGCTGTGCCTTTCTTATTGCTCTATCGATATTTATAAAGCCTTTCGTTCAGAAAATTAAGATTGTATGTTAAGTTTTGATCCTATACGAACAATTGCACATGTCCTGTGTGTTATGTTTTGGGTATGAATGTTAGATTACGGCATAGCCGTCTGTGCTGCGCTTAGTTCGTATCTGCAGCTCTCGTATATTTAGCTTATAAAGACATAAAGCTAAGGTCATAGACAACTTAATTCGGTCTGTCTGCGACATCCCTTTTTTTCCAAAAAGAAGTGTCATACGCATGAATGGATGAATGAAATGATAACTGGCATTGTCAGTTAGTTCAGTTTGAGTGCATATAATTATGTAGCCTTGTAAAATTGAGTTGGCTTCACTTCACGTCCATATCGTGTAATGTATTTTGTTCCACCAGATTTTCCAGAATCCAGCTGCGAATTGTGTACTGTATCGGATGCATGAGCGTCTGAGCTGTAAGTCTGAATCGTTCCATTGTTAGAATCCTGATTAGGTAGTTGAATCCTTGAATACTCTGGTATGGTCTGCATTCTGCGGTCTGTATTGCGCTTTGCCAGAAATCTGCGATTTCGTCTGAATTCACGACCTGTAGCAGTTCGAACTTTGTATGACCTGTCTGGGTCAGTGACATCGGGTTTCACGATTTCTGCAGGAATCCATTGTCTTCGATCTTCTTGCATCCACACCTGATCTCCTTCTTTAAACGGTCGTAGGTCTCGTGCAGTGCAATTGTAGTAGAATGCCTGTTTACTGTTCTTCTCTGCCAAAATCTCTAGTTGACGTTTTGTCCAGACTTGTCTTGGTTTCAGCTGTTCAATGGGCAGTGGCAGTTGATATCTGAGCTTTCGTCCCATCACTAGCTCAGCCGGTGTCGGTAGCCCTCTTTCAATTGGCGTATTCCGATAGTGTAGTAATGCACAATTTATATCTTCTGCTTTGTTTAGAAATCCTTTAACTGTCTGAACAGCTCTTTCTGATAGGCCATTTGATTGTGGATATTTTGGCGACGATGTCCTAATTCGTATACCTTTCTGTTCAGCAAACTCTTTAAACCTGTTGGATCCAAATGGAGGTCCGTTGTCACATCTTATCACTTCTGGAGTACCATAGGTAGTAAAATATTGTGACAGCTGTTTTATGACGCACTCTGCTGATGTTGTCGTGATCTTATCAGTGCAGATCCATCGACTTAACCTGTCAACCAGGACAATGTGTGTTTCCCCTTTCCAATAGAAAATGTCAGTTCCACACTCTTGAAATGGATACTCAGGTATTTCAACCATTTTCATGGATTCTTTTTGATGAAAAGCTTGGTAACTTTGGCATTTTTCGCATGAAGAAATGTATTGCTCAATATCATGGCGCATTCGAGGCCAAAATACAGATTCAGTAGCCTTCATCAACGTCTTTTCCACGCCTTGATGACTTTCATGGAGGATTTGAAGCATTTGTCTTCGCATTGCATCAGGAATGAATATTTTGCTGCTCTTGTATATGAGTCTGTCATTCTCCATCAGTTCATGCCGAATATTCCAGAATGGCTTCAGTTCTTCAGCTATTTGGGATTTGGCATCTGGCCAACCCTCTCGAATCTGGTCCTTTAGCTTATGACATAAATCGTCAGCATTTGTGTGGTGCTGGATATCCTTTAGCAAGTTGTCTGGTAGGCATACACGAGCTACTCCAAGTATTTGGCACTGAATGTCATCATCAATATCATTGGATGAATGTACGGATTTGAGATAAGCGCGGCTTAGTGTATCCGCAAGGTATAGTTCTTTTCCGGGTACATACGTCACATTGAGATCGAATTCTTGAATTTTCAAAGCTAGTCGCTGCAGTCGAGCTGATAGTTCACTCAGTGGCTTTTTCATAATGAATTGCAGGGGCTTGTGATCTGATTCAACCTGTACGTGCCGACCCCATAAGTATTGTCGAAATCTGTGACATCCAAAGACTATTGCCAAGAATTCTTTTTCGATTTGAGCATATTTCTTTTGAGCAGGAGTCATCGATGACGATGCGTATTCAATGACGTGTCCGTCTTGCATCAAAGCGGCTCCGAGTCCATCTTTACTGGCATCTACACTTAGAATGACACTCTGATCTGGGTTAAATTGTCCCAATAGTGGAGCTTTGCACAGTGATTCCTTAATTGCTTCATATGCTTCTTCCTGCCGTTTTCCCCAGTTCCACGCTACATCTTTTTTCAGTAACTGTCGCAAAGGTGAAGCAAGCGCTGAGAAATTTGGTATGAACTTCGACAAGAAGTTTGCGCTGCCGATGAATCTTTGTAGTTGCGCGGCTTTTTCAGATATCTGGGAGTAACTGTGCGGATGCGGCATGTCTTTGATGCTTCGTATCTTTTCCGGATCGATCTTGACTCCTTCGCTGGTTAGAATATGTCCTAGGAATTTCAACTCTCGCTGTCCGATTTTAGCTTTGGTCTTGTTTAGCTTTAAATTCTTATCCTTGCACTGCTATAGCAGTTGCCTCACCGAGTCATCATGCTCTTTCCTTGTTCTGCCCCACACGATTATATCGTCAATATAGTTTGCGGAGTTTGCAACATGACTCGTGATCTCTTCTCTGATTTTTCTCTGATATGCCTCTGGAGCATCCTTCAATCCGAATGGCAGTCTGTTCCACCTGTAGACTCCGAAAGGTGTATGAAATGCGGTTAGAAGAGAGCTTTCATGATCTAAAGCTACTTGATGAAATCCTGCTGTAGCATCAAAAGTTGAAAAAAACTTTGCGCCAGTCATCTTGCTAATCATTTCATTATATGATGGAATTGGGTACCGGTCTCGAATGATGAACTCGTTTAGACTTTGCGGATCGAGACAGAGACGCACAGAACTGTCAGGCTTCCACACAACCACAACGTTGGATACCCACTCCGTGGGGTGCGAACACTGGGAAATCATTCCTTGCTCACTGAGGCGATGCAGCTCATCTCTTAATGCTTTCAATGCTGCAAACGGAACTTTTCTTGGACCCTGAACTCTGGGAACAGCGTTCGTCTGTAAAACTATGTGGTGTGTTCCTGGCAGACAACCTAGCCCTTCAAAGACATCGGCGTATTCTTTCAAAATCACTTCCTTTGTAAGTGGTTCTTCCGATACCGGTACATCCTGTTGAACAGCATGCAGTATCCGTATCAGTCCGAGACTCTCTGCTGTATTTGTCTCAAGCAATGGCATATTATCTTCAGCAATGACAAAGAATTTTGCTTGAATTTCTTCATTCTGGTGTCTGAGAAGCAGTTGAATTTGTCCCAAAACTGTCAGCCTCTGTTTGTTGTACACAACTAACTGTGTGCTTCTATCCTCTCGGTATTCCTTCTTGGTAATCTGCCTAAGTCTTTTTGCAGACATAATGTTAACATCGGCTCCTGTGTCGATTTTAAACGAAATCAACTGACGATCCTCAACCAGTACACTCGCGATTGTCTTGCTGTTCGTGCGAGCGGTCTTATTTTCATTATTTCCAGCCATCTGGTCAGAGCTAGCAACTGAAGATACAGCCCATGATTTTGTTAAGCTGCCTCCTGTGTCTTCGTCATTTTCGTCATCATGTTCATCTACCAGTCTGACATGTCTTGTAGGGTTATTTCGAAACTTTTGCTGACACATGGCTTTAAAATGGTTCTTTCTTCCACAATTACTACACATCTTTCCAAATGCAGGACAGTGCTTACTACCAAAGGTGTGCTGTTTTCCGCAGTATCTGCAACTGGTTCTGCCCTGATGCGAGTCCTTGCGGGAGCCTTGGGAGGAGTTTCTTACTCGGTTTCTCTGGTGCTTTGCTGTGGGTGCCATTTTTTTAACTGTGTCCACACTTGGTCTTGGGTTTTCATACGCCTTACCGATCATTTTCTGTGCTTGCACTTTGGATGCTTCACATGCTCGACACAATGCGATTGCCTTCTCGAGCGTCAGCTTGTCCTGTTCCAATAGCCTCTCCCTGACCGAAGGATTGTGCACTCCATACACGATTTGGTCTCTTAGAATTGCATTTTCGATTGTTTCGGATGCCATTGGCTTTGCAAAATTGCATTGTTTTATGAGTGTTCGCAGCTCGCCAAGATAGTGATCGAATTCTTCGAATTGCTGCTGTGTGCGCATTCTGAACTTGTATCTTTCGAATGTTTCACAGTCCAGCGGCTTGCAGAATTTCTCAAATGCGGCAACAATTTGGTCGAATGAATTACCTTCAGTCAAATCTAGCGTATCGTAAATATCTCGACCTTGTTCACCCAATGCCGTGAGGAGAATTGCTGTCTTGACCTCGTCGGCCTCTTTTTCTCTCTTAGTCGCCGTGAGGAATAGTTTGAAACCGTTGATCCACTTTCGCCATTTCTCGGCTTTGTTTTCATCAAAGGAAAATGGTGCAGGCGGCTTTAGGCTTCCAGAATCAGCCATATGTATGCTTTAGTGGAGCTCGAATTGAAGTTGCACTTTTACGGTTTCCTCTGACACCATGTTATGTTTTGGGTATGAATGTTAGATTACGGCATAGCCGTCTGTGCTGCGCTTAGTTCGTATCTGCAGCTCTCGTATATTTAGCTTATAAAGACATAAAGCTAAGGTCATAGACAACTTAATTCGGTCTGTCTGCGACACTGTGCCTAAAAACCATTAAAATGGCACGGCTCTGCTCATTGGTTTTATGAATCTATTTTATCATTCTTAGCTGACTGTGTTACAGATATTTGTAACAGAGATGATAAAATAGATTCATAAAACAAAAGATTCGAACTGCATGTGCAATGCATTTTATGATTTTTATGTACAGGAAATGTACCTAGGATAAAAAATTAACATAGAACCCTAATTTTCTGAACGAAAAGCTTTATAAATATCAATAAAACTATAAGAAAGGCACATCATATCAAAAATGAACACTGGGTCTGCCTCCTATCGAAAGCAATAACAATTTTTGTGCTGAAAAAAACTTCCTATCTCCGTAGTGTGTTTCGGCGAACAGTTGCCTTAAAAAATTGCCATAGATTTCGAATGTTGCGTCCTTCTGCTTAAGTTGTCCTGGTAAGAATCCGATTTCATTAACGACTGCTATAAGCCGGTATGCTGCTGCACCCTTCTCGGCCCCATTGATTGGCAACAAGGGTTGTGCAAGTTGATTGATACACAATTCAAAACTAATCCCAATCTCGATTGCACAGTCACAATATTGGTCAGGGGCTTGTCTGTGACCGGATGCACATCATACAGCTACAAAGCTGTTTGACAAACTCGATTCACATTAATTTGGGACTAAATTGGATCGAATCTCGGCTCGTGCAATAAACGCCTTTTCAGGGGCACCCCCAAGGCACAGCTAGGGAAGTGTACATGCCTAACGATAAATAAAGTTAGCTAGGGCCGCTGTACACTCCTGTGTGTTTGTTCCTGTGCGTATGACTGCTTAAGTAATGCTTGTGTGCCTGCTCAGGGGAGTCGGCGGAATGCAGGGGCAGCAATGCCTCCTCGCCAGTTGTCACAATGTCGCTTAAATTAAGTGCGCCAGGGTGTACAATGGCCCTGCCTCTAATCTAGAAAAATGACCAGTAGTTTATGAAACTACTGAGAGTTTGTGGGCGTGCGATTCGAACCCAGTTGCCTGTACATACTCTGCAGTTGACGCGTTGAGTCGGATGCATAGATCTCTACAGTATGTTCACTGAGCAGCTGACTGCATGCAATAAGGAAGACGAATATATGGGCCAAGGATGTCTACCGTCACCTGCAGAGCGATGTGATAACCTCCTACGCATGCACCTAAGGCATTCGCATGCTACGAGCAACATGTACGCTTCAATTTCCAAGCACCTAAAGGAGCAACAACCAAGCAGTCAAAGCTTTTTACCCTCATTCCGTGCAATTCATCGTCCGGCGCCTGCGCCTCAGTCTGATGTGCCGAGCTGCGCTGCCGGCACATGCTACTACTGCTCCGCATCGGGGTCGAGTAGTGCAAACCGGTTTTAGCCTTCGATTTCTGATTGGATGTCATTTCTGAGATATTGTTGGCTTGTGGCAACGCTGTGTGGGAGGCAGCAGCCTGGCAGGGTATTTATGCCGGAGGCTGTTCCGCACCAGCAAGCCAACTAAGGCAAGACAGGAAGTCCAAATAAGTGAACCGAAATTCCAGTCAAAGAGGCTGTCACGTTCATTAAACAAATTTATAATAATGCGCGCTTCTGTGGGTAAGGAAATTGCAGAAGCGCCGATGCTCATTAATAGATTTATTTTCTTCCGAGACATTGGCAGCCATTAACAAGGGCTTAACAAAACAATCACCACAAGAGAATTCCGAAAATTCACTGGCAATGAATTACACAGCAAAAAATTACGCTACAATGAAAGAGCGAACCATCCAATATGTAACATTTATTAAGTTAAACTGTGAATTGTCCATTTTTTGGGGTTCTTTGTGGTGGCTAACAACGTGAAAGATGGCAGGGTTTCAATGCAGGTCAAGGGTAGAGCGGTGGAAGGGTTGGGGGTAGAGCGGTGGCCTACACTGAAGGGTTGGGGGGGGGGGTGGAGCGGTGGCCTCACTGAATGTTGGTGGGGGGGGGGGGTGAAGCGGTGGCCTACATTGAATGTTGGTGGGGGTGGAGCGGTGGCCTACACTGAAGGGTTGGGGGGGGGTGAAGCGGTGGCCTACACTGAAGGGGGGTGGAGCGGTGGCCTACACTGAAGGGTTGGGGGGGGAACGGTGGCCTACACTGAAGGGTTGGGGGGGGGAACGGTGGCCTACACTGAAGGGTTGGGGGGGGGAACGGTGGCCTACACTGAAGGGTTGGGGGGGGGGTGGAGCGGTGGCCTACACTGAAGGGTTGGGGGGGGGGTGGAGCGGTGGCCTACACTGAAGGGTTGGGGGGTAAAATTAACCCACAAAAGTACATGGCTGTCCATTCATTGTGCTAAGATGCTCTGCCCCACCAGCAAATGTCGTGTGAGGTTAGATCATTCGCTTCAAATAAAAATTATTTTTACACTGATTTGAAGGCCTGTGCGCGTAAAAGTGCAGTTTAAAATCTGGCTACAGCGGCAAAAGATGAAAGCCAAGGAAGCTGAGATTTAGTTAGTCCGATAAATCTTAGCAAGCTTCGAGCGTTAATCTGCAATAAAGCCGAGCAAATTCCGTTTAATGTGACTTAGCCGACCAGAATGGCTTTAGCATTCCGAGAAGAAACGAAGAGAGATTAATCAACTGCTGATCGAAGTTTTACAGATAAATATGAGATAATCACAAGTATGCAAGGCGAACACAGCATGAATGCGCGCGAGGCATTCTGTAGAAAATGATTGGCAATCCAGCGTCACGTGACACGCGCGGACAGCATATTGCACGGGTTGCTAAAGAATTTTCGGAAAGCCTGTGGGATGAGAAAGCTATGCTAGATTGCAAAAATTGAATAGAAGAACATAATGTACTTTTAAGTCCTATTAAAAGCCACAGCTCTTATGCAGCTCTACAGACGAATCTATACGTAAAGATTCCATTTATAAAATTACTTTTCGATACATATCGGCAGCAGAGTTCACGCAAACAAAACAAATAACCGTATGAAAATTACTAAATAAACAGACTGACTGTGCCATGAATACGAAAGCTGGAACATAAATCTTAATAAAAATCTTAATAAAAAAAATAATTTTTTGCTACTGGCGCGGACTGCGCGGAGGTCCCAAGTTCGATAGCCCGGCAGCCAAGGAGCCGGAAACCGACGACGGCATCGAAGGCGGCACCGAGCGACGCATCGACTTGGCGGCCCGGCGAGACGACATTCGCAATCGCTGAGCGACAGACAGGTCGAAGTCTGCGGATTTCCGTACGAATCAATTGTGATTTTTTAGTTGATTTCACTCATTTGCATAACATATTGCACGGTCATATTGATTTGTACTACTAGTAGTAGACAAATTCTGCGCGTGCAGTAATTTTCCTACTGGGCCAGTCAAGACACTGCTGAATTTGCCAATCTATTTAGTAATACAACACGCAAAGCTGACATGCGGCATGAGTGGCCAACAGGCACAGAATGCAAGACATTGACAGTCTTTTTAAACACAACATTTATAAATTGCATTTCATAAACATACAACTAAAAAACAACACAAAACTAGGCAACAAGGATATAAAATAAACAATAAATGAACAACACCAACATGCCGAGATGCTTATTGATTTGCTGTCTCCTGTGAAATCTCACTAAACTGCCTACTCAGGCTAGTAGTAGTATAGGCAAACTAGTGAGCTTATTTCTAAATTTGAATTGTTTTTAATGACGTCATCATTCTCTAAATTTGGCACAACTGCAGGACATCATGCTGGAAGTAAAAGCTTTTATTATATTACACTAACTTGTTGTTTAGAAAGATTTACCAAACGCGCAGCTCAAAGTCCAGCTACAACAGAGAAGGGAAATTATTACATAAATAGCATTTTAGTTAAACATTTTAGCTAGCTAGCAGCTTTGCTAAGAACTCAAGTAGTCTGCGTCGCAATTTGTCGTTATTTTTTCAGCCAAAAACAAAAAACAAACCGAGTAAAGCTTGAAAAACCGAAAGACAGGCCGCCAAGCCCTGCTAGCAGCTTATTGCTTTCTACTACTAAAAGTAGGCATTCTACTTAATTATATAATTATAGAGCTGTTTGAGAGGAAATATTCGCCAGAGGCAAAGGTAAAACTGTAAATTGTACAACACCGATAGAGAATAAATAGAGCTGCAAGGACAACCGCTGGTAAAAGATAAATGCTGCTTTAAAAAGTCATTACCAAGATTATAAGGCCAGTTTTCAGCACCTCACAGGCTCTGATCATGCGATGTGCCATCAAAAGCAGGACAGGAGCCAATTAAGGTTTTTGGGACACCTGTTAGTCTTGTAACTTTGCTTTGTTGCCAGGGGCGTCGCCATGGATTTTAGGGGGGGGAGGGGAAAGCCAAGCAAAGCCAAGAATTTTTCATGTACATGTACATTACTATAAGTAATATGAGTATTCTATATTATACATTTAGTATAGTTGGACTAGCGCACAGCAACCCTTGGGGGTGGGCCTGAATGCATTTATAAGACAATCATTTTGGCGCCGCAGGCACTCATTTTAGCGCCGCAGGCACTCATTTTGGCGCCACAGGCACTCATTTTGGCGCCGCAGGCACTCATTTTAGCGCCACAGGCACTCATTTTGGCGCCGAAGGCACTCATTTTGGCGCCGAAGGCACTCATTTTGGCGCCGCAGGCACTCATTTTGGCGCCACAGGCACTCATTTTGGCGCCGCAGGCACTCATTTTGGCGCCACAGGCACTCATTTTGGCGCCGCAGGCACTCATTTTGGCGCCACAGGCACTCATTTTGGCGCCGCAGGCACTCATTTTGGCGCCGCAGGCACTCATTTTGGCGCCGCAGGCACTCATTTTGGCGCCGCAGGCACTCATTTTGGCGCCGCAGGCACTCATTTTGGCGCTGCAGACACTCATTTTGGCGCTGGAGGCGCTATTTTTTGTCGCCCTGAAGCAAAATGATTGATTTCCATAATGGGTCACAAGGAGGGGTGGGGGGACAAAGCATTAGCATGTCCCCCAATAGCTTTTACTGGGGGGGGGGACACATGTCCCCCGGCGGCGACGCCCCTGCTTGTTGCCGGGCCTCCATTAGCAT
>NIVC01001294.1:112500-147500 GCA_002269645.1 Macrostomum lignano | reverse complement strand
CCGCACCAGGGACGCCAGCACGGGCTCTGCCACCATGGCGCCGGTGAACAGCGGCCCGAAGAAAGGCACCTCGGCCTTTTTGTCAATCTCGATGCGGTACAGGCCAGATGGCAGCGGGTACACCACGATGATGACGTCACCGAACTCGGTGGGCATTGTGCCGCGCCGGTAGTCGCGCGAATGCTCGGACCAGACGATCATCACCTCGTCGTTGCCGAGGTGTTTTGTTTTGCGCAGCTGATCCTCGGCGCCGCCGGCCGTGGGCATTCTGGTGCTCACGTGGAAGAATATTTCGCTGGTTGAATCAGCGTAGTAAGGGGCCGTGGTGCCGCACTTGCCGGAGGCGTGAAAGCCGCCCATAAAGCCAGCGTGATTCGCTAGCGACACCTGTGTGTTCGATGGTTGAGGACGGAGATGAGAGAATGCACAGCTGGGGAGATAAGAGAGATGAGAGAATGCACACCTGGGGAGATAAGAGAGATGAGAGAATGCACACCTGGGGATTAAGGAGAGATGAGAGAATGCACACCTGGGGAGAAAAGAGAGATAAGAGAATGCACACCTGGGGAGATAAGAGAGATAAGAGAATGCACACCTGGGGATTAAGGAGAGATGAGAGAATGCACACCTAGGAGATAAGAGAGATAAGAGAATGCACACCTGGGGATTAAGGAGAGATGAGAGAATGCACACCTGGGGAGATAAGAGAGATAAGAGAATGCACACCTGGAGAGATAAGAGAGATGAGAGAATGCACACCTGGAGAGATAAGAGAGATGGGGAATGCACACCTGGGGAGAAAAGAGAGATGAGAGAATGCACACCTGGGGAGAAAAGAGAGATGAGAGAATGCACACCTGGGGAGAAAAGAGAGATGAGGAATGCACACCTGGGGAGAAAAGAGAGATGAGAGAATGCACACCTGGGGAGATAAGAGAGATGAGAGAATGCACACCTGGAGAGATGAGAGAATGAGAAAAATGTACACCTGGGGAGACGGTAGAGAGGAGAGAATTAAGACTATATAGAACGAACCTCCCAGCCAAGGGCGCCCACAAATCGTTCAAAAGCCTCCGAGCCGCGGCAGTTGGACAGGATGCTACTCTTGTCCTCCTGGCCGTAGGCAACATAAACCACGGCCAGTTTGTGCGTCTCGCGGCAGGGCAGACTGTCGAGATGCTTCAACTCCCTGGCTAGCTGCGCGGTCTTATCTAGCAGGCACAGGTGCTCCCGCCGCTCCCAGGTGAGGAAGCCCAGCTGATTGACGAGATGCCGGCATTGGTAGAAGGGGCTCATCGGCTCCTGCACAGCGGCCGGGGCCTCCTGGGCCGGGACGGACAGCAGCGAGTCGCGAGTGCTGGCGATGTGGGCGCTGTCGAGCCGGTGCTGGGCGGCCAGCTGCTGACTGACCTCCTCCTCAATGGCGGCCACGAACGGGTCTCTGGGCAGGAGGTGTGGCAGTACTGAAAATTACTCTAATAAAACACTGCTCTAAAACCACGAGACGTTCCGGCACAAGTCGCCAATAAAGTCGTCTAACGACTCTGGCAGAGTAATTGAGCATTGAGTTATGTTTGAAGCGAAAGCTGAAAGTTGACCGACTCTTATACGATTTTACAGCTCACGTGACGCGCTTGTGACGCAACAGTCCCCTCACCGTCGCATTTGACGCGTTTGAGTTGTTAAAAAGTCACAAGAGTCGCCCCAGAGTAGCTAGAGTCACTGGAGAGTTGTTTGCCGATGAAGCACCTCACCCTCAGTCACCAATGAATCACAGCAAGTGGGGGAAGCTGGATTTTCCGATGAAGCACCTCACCCTCAGTCACCAATGAATCACAGCAAGCGGGGGAAGCTGGATTTTCCGATGAAGCACCTCACCCTCAGTCACCAATGAATCACAGCAAGCGGGGGAAGCTGGATTTTCCGATGAAGCACCTCACCCTCAGTCACCAATGAATCACAGCAAGCGGGGGAAGCTGGATTTTCCGATGAAGCACCTCACCCTCAGTCACCAATGAATCACAGCAAGCGGGGGAAGCTGGATTTTCCGATGAAGCACCTCACCCTCAGTCACCAATGAATCACAGCAAGCGGGGGAAGCTGGATTTTCCGATGAAGCACCTCACCCTCAGTCACCAATGAATCACAGCAAGTGGGGGAAGCTGGATTTTCCGATGAAGCACCTTACCCTCAGTCACCAATGAATCACAGCAAGCGGGGGAAGCTGGATTTTCCGATGAAGCACCTTACCCTCAGTCACCAATGCATCACAGCAAGCGGGGGAAGCTGGATTTTCCGATGAAGCACCTTA
The DNA here is from genome assembly GCA_002269645.1 of Macrostomum lignano. Classification (NCBI taxonomy): domain Eukaryota; kingdom Metazoa; phylum Platyhelminthes; family Macrostomidae; genus Macrostomum; species Macrostomum lignano. The sequence goes on along the minus strand of NIVC01001294.1, from coordinate 145,189 downwards.
CCCTCAGTCACCAATGCATCACAGCAAGCGGGGGAAGCTGGATTTTCCGATGAAGCACCTTACCCTCAGTCACCAATGAATCACAGCAAGCGGGGAAGCTGGATTTTCCGATGAAGCACCTCACCCTCAGTCACCAATGCATCACAGCAAGCGGTGGAAGCTGGATTTTCCGATGAAGCACCTTACCCTCAGTCACCAATGAATCACAGCAAGCGGGGGAAGCTGGATTTTCCGATGAAGCACCTCACCCTCAGTCACCAATGCATCACAGCAAGCGGGGGAAGCTGGATTTTCCGATGAAGCACCTTACCCTCAGTCACCAATGAATCACAGCAAGCGGGGGAAGCTGGATTTTCCGATGAAGCACCTCACCCTCAGTCACCAATGAATCACAGCAAGCGGGGGAAGCTGGATTTTCCGATGAAGCACCTCACCCTCAGTCACCAATGAATCACAGCAAGCGATACTCACTTAGGATCGGCCGGCACATTCAGCGGTACATTGGGCGCCAGCAGGCACTCCGGGCTGGTCTCGCCGATGTGCACCAGCAGTCTGTCAAGAAAGTCAGTCGTCTCGGACTCCTCCGTGCCAGCATCGTCGATACCCATTGAGGTCGAAAGTTCATTGGCTTCTTTAGCCGAACCTTCCCAGCTTCCATCCGCTGCCTCCGCTGGGCTGCCGGACTGAAACGCCGGGCCAGTTGGAAACGGCAGCGGCGGCCGCAGTTGATAATCCGGCAGGGCCTTGGCAACGGTTGCCGGGGAGAGCTGGCCAAGCAGGCTGTCCACAGCGTTGCCGGGCCCCTTCGGGCAGTACAGCAGGCTGAACTCCCAGACGAATTTGCCGCATATCGATCGCAAAATGGCGCGGGATAGCGTGGCGCTGGAGAGTGGCGCCGAGGCGCCGGCGCCAGTGGAATCCGACGGCGGATTGGCGGTAATTTCCACCAGGCTGAGCAGCAGCCGATTGTCTATGGCCAGAATCTGCGGAGGCGAGATCGACGCATGGATGATTAACTGCATCTAATAGTATTTCAACAGCAACAAGAAACGCAAAAGCTACTGCAGCTGTCTTTGGGATGAAAAATGCCTCGTCAGCAAATTAGCTGAGCTAACCTGAGTGTTGGGCTGATTCAGCACCTCCTGGCTGAGGTCGCCAAGGTTGAAGTCCAGATCGTGCTGCTCGGAGACTCCGCAGTCCAGCCTGGTGGCCCCGGCCAGGCCTTTGGGAAACTGGCCCAGGTGGTTCACCAGGTGCTGCTTAGCCGAGGCGGCGCGCAGCGAGGCGAGACGGGCGGTCGAGTCCAGGGACCCGGCCCGCCAACAGGCCTCCAGCTCGCTCAGCACCGACATGGCCTCGAACACGAGTCCGCGGGGATGCGAGTCGTGATAGTCCAGCAAGCCAGGCATGGGCAGCACCATGCACCAGCTGATCAGGCAGTCCACCAGGCTGCACAGCAGGTACCGCGTGCCGGGCGTCATCGCCGACTTGGGGTCCGGCTCTGCGGGATGGGGCAGCGATTGGAGCCTTGTTGAACAGACAGACAGACAGACAGACAGACAGACAGACAGACAGACAGACAGACAGACAGACAAGCCTGCAGTCTGGGTGTTTCATCTTTTCCATCTGTTCGGCCCCGCCTCGATCCCCGGCACCAGCTGGCCGCAGCACTCGTCTCCCTGCACTGCGGCTGGCCCTACCGGCCCTGCGCGACCTCGGCAAGCCTGCGGCTCCCCCCCCCCTCCTCCTCGTTGTGATCTGCGATTCAGCTTGACTTTCGGCCAAGAATTATGCACGAAAAATCGCAGTTATTCAAGCTTTGGGTAGGAGAATTCAATCCATACCTCTTGAATTTGCACTGTAATAGACTGTGACAAGGTTTTTTATTAGAGTGACACAAGCGCCGGTGAATTGATAAGTAAGTCTCTTCAAAGACAGACAGACAGACAGACAGACAGTCAGACAGACAGACAGACAGACAAACAGACAGACAGACAGACAGACAGGCAGACAGACAGACAGACAGACAGACAGACAGACAGACAGACAGACAGACAGACAGACAGACAGACAGACAGACAGACAGACAGACAGACAGACAGACAGACAGACAGGCAGACAGACAGACAGACAGACAGACAGACAGACAGACAGACAGACAGACAGACAGACAGACAGACAGACAGACATACAGCAGCACTCACTAAACAGGGTGAGCGAGTGCCGCACAGCCTCGCCCAGCGCCTTGACAACGTCCACGTGGATCTGCGGCAGCGCGGTGGCCAGCTGGCCGGCCAGGTTGGACAGCACGGCCAGCAGGTCGGCAGCCAGCCGAGCGGACTTGGCCTGTAACGTGGTCGCAGGCTTCACCACCCGCAGCAGCTGGGCGAAGCACTCGCGAACCCGCAGCACGTACAGCTGATCGTTGAGCGCCTCCTCCTCAGGCGAGCAGCGGGCCGCCAGCAGCTGGTAGGCGAACAGGGCCAGGCTGCACATGGCCAGGCTGCGGCTCTCCTCGGCCGGGTCCGCGCTGATCACCGAGTCCAGCACGCGCAGCACTTGATCGGCCATTCCCGGACACTTGCACAGCCGGAGCGGCCATGGCGACGGCTTCCGGTTGCTGTCCTCCTCTCGGCCGGGGTCCAGGTAGTCCAGGGCCGAGTCGCCGAAGTACACCGGGAAGGCCAGCAGGGAGCCCACGGCTGCGATGGCGGTCACCCGGCAGCGGACGCGGCGGTTGGCGGTGGCCGAGTCGCTGATGCTGATGGATTCGACTGAGCAGATTTGCTCGGCGCCTCTGCGGACAGCAGATTGAACGTAAGGAGGAGCCGTCAGTCAGATTTGTACTTTCTAATGGACCTTGAATTTCAATACCCTGATTATTCACTGATTCACTGATTCACCGTTATAGACTCGAAATACAAGCGCATTAGATTCCTGACTTATGTCCATTCACAGACTCCTGTGACTAATTCCCATTAACAGATTCCTGTGACTAATGTCCATTCACAGATTCCAGTGACTAAATGACCATTCACAGATTCCTGTGACTAATGTCCATTCACAGATTCCTGTGACTAATGCCCATTCACAGACTCCTGATTCATGTCCATTCACAGACTCCTGATTCATGTCCATTCACAGACTCCTGATTCATGTACATTCACAGACTCCTGATCCATGTCCATTCACAGACTTCCTGTGACTAATGCCCATTCACAGACTCCTGTGACTAATATACATTCACAGATTCCTGTGACTAATGCCCATTCACAGACTCCTGATTCATGTCCATTCACAGACTCCTGATTCATGTCCATTCACAGACTCCTGATCCATGTCCATTCACAGACTTCCTGTGACTAATATACATTCACAGATTCCTGTGACTAATGCCCATTCACAGACTCCTGTGACTAATATACATTCACAGATTCCTGTGACTAATGCCCATTCACAGATTCCTGTGACTAATGTCCATTCAGATACTACTGTGACTAATGTCCATTCAGATACTACTGTGACTAATGTCCATTCACAGATTCCTGTGACTAATGTCCATTCACAGACTCCTGTGACTAATGTCCATTCACAGACTCCTGTGACTAATGTTCATTCACAGATTCTTGTGACTAATGTCCATTCACAGATTCTTGTGACTAATGTCCATTCACAGATTCTTATTATTAATGCCCATTCACATACTAATGTTACTAATGCATATGCCCATTCACAGATTTCCCCGAAAAAATCCCCAATTCAAGTGCTACGCCTCCCCCACTCCAACGAGCCATACCATGTTCAGACACCAGTCCCTGGTCACAATTTCCGGGCCCAAACTAAAACTCAGCAAACTGCAGCGCACCTGATGAAATCCAGGGCCAGCAGGTGCGAGCAGGGCAGCGGGGCGCTGAAGAACGCCGGGCCCGCGTGCTCCATGACTTCGTAAACTGCGGCGAGCTGGTCGCAGCCGGACAGCACCGAGTGCAGAATCCAGTAGAACTGGGCTAGGTGCTTCGGCGACACGTCGTTGTCATGGCGACGAACTGTGGCCCGGCAGAGCAGCCGGAGAGCCTGCAGTCGAGCCTCCTGGAAACGGGAGACGGGCAGGCGGCAGGCGGCCAGGAGCCACGGCACGATGTGAGCGACAGGCGGGATGAAGGCGGGCGCACCGCGGGGCGGCCGTCGCCGAGGTCGCACCAGCAGCGGCGGCAGCGAGGCGGACGAGCCGCTCGACCGGACACCCCCGCTTCGTCGGGACCGTTGCCGACGTCGCACACTGTCGGTGGCGCCGTCGGCGACATCGTCAGTTTCCACGTCGGCGTCGTCAGCTCGATCGTCGGGGTCGGAGGCAGCGGCAGCGTCGTCGAAGTCGATAGCGTCCTCGTCAGCGGCCGGGATGTCCTCGGCACCGGTGAGGACGGCGCCGCCAGCGTCGGCGGTCAGCGTTGACACCATCGAGTCGCCGACTCCGTCCGCCTCGTCGTCTTCTTCGTCATCGTCAGCGTCGAGTTGATCGCCGCCGGTTTCGTCTGCTTCGTCGGACTCGTCAGACTCTGCAGGTGCATTTTAGTAGTATAATTAGTAGTATAAATAAGTGCAAAGTAGTATAAATAAGTGCAGTAGTGTCGCAGCCCGAGTGTGTGAGGGCATTGCGTCAACTTTAACTTCAAGGGACTTGGGCGAATTAATTAGAATAAGTTGCAAAGAACACTTGGACATTGTTATTACAATTTTAGCATTTGTCGCAGACTTTCTTAGTCATCTGAGTTACCCAGTCTAAGTTGGGGGGGGGGGCGTAGCCAAGTGGCGCGGCGCTCTGGTATGCCAGCGGCCCAGGCTCGATTCCAAGTGCAGTCACATTAATTCGGGGCTAAATTGGAATCTCGGCTTGGCTCTGCTCGTGCAATTAACGCCTTTTGAGGGCCAACCCCCAAGGCACAGTAAGTTTACATGCCTAACGATAAATAAAGTCAGGGCCGCTGTACACTCCTGTGTGAGTGTGTGCCTGTGCGTATGACTGCGTAAGTATCCTGCTCAGGAGAGTCGGCGGCATGGGCAGTGATGCCTCTCGCCTTAACAGCAGTTTAATACGGAGCAGCGCTCCCCTGCCATGAGAAATGGCGATGCTTCTGATCGGAGTGGAACTGCCAGCACTGCGTTTTATGACATTCGCTGTGAGTTGTTTCTACCACTTGATACACCATTTCCGGGTACGGAGGGTGGTACGGAGGGTAGAGAGGGCAGAGTATGGAGGGTACGGAGGGTACGGAGGTTATGAAGGTAGGGAGGGTAGGGAGAGGGGTAGGGAGCATAGGGAGAGGGGTAGGGAGCGTAGGGAGGGGTAGGGAGGGTAGGGAGAGGGGTAGGGAGCGTAGGGAGGGTAGGGAGGGTAGGGAGAGGGGTAGGGAGCATAGGGAGAGGGGTAGGGAGCGTAGGGAGGGGTAGGGAGGGTAGGGAGAGGGGTAGGGAGCGTAGGGAGGGGTAGGGAGGGTAGGGAGAGGGGTAGGGGAGCGTAGGGAGGGGTAGGGAGGGTAGGGAGACTATCGGAATTAAATTTTAGAACAACTATTTTAGAGCCTGGCATTGGACTCTAAGCTGTAACTTGGCTCACAGCGCTCTGAACAAGCGCAGCAGGCAGCTAAAACTCACGCGAACTCCGGCGCACATAGGTGAAGTCCTGGTTCAGCCTCAGATACAGCAGCTTGTCCAGCATATTGCCCAGGTGAGTGTACACGTCAGCTAAAATAGCCGGCTCTTCGATAGAGTTTACGTCGCCAAGGCAACCGATCATTCTACGCCAGAGAAGAGCAGATGACAGAGTGTGACTGCCGCTACCAGACTGATGGCTGAAAATAGCAAAATAGCAAGATGGGAGTGGGCTTGGGGCCTCTAGTGCCTTCCTGGTCACTCTAGTGTCTTTCTGGTCACTCTAGTATCTTTCTGGTCACTCTAATGTCTTTCTGGTCACTCTAATGTCTTTCTGATCACTCTAATGTCTTCCTGGTCACTCTAATGTCTTCCTGGCTACTCTAGTGTCTTCCTGGTCACACTAGTGTCTTCCTGGCTACTCTAGTGTCTTCCTGGTCACACTAGTGTCTTCCTGGTCACTCTAGTGTCTTCATAGTCACTTCAGTGCCATCCTGGTTACTCTAAGTGTCTTGCTGGTCACCCTAGTGTTTTCGTGGTCTCTCTAGTGTCTTTCTGGTCACACTAGTGTCTTCCCTGTCACTGTACATTCATCTCCCGCAACCTCAGCATCCTGCTCAGTTCCAATGAGCAGGCAGTCTCACAAGCAGAAACTTACCCAGAAGCTCCGCCAGTAGAAGCTGAACCAGCAGCAGCTGCACCTGTCGCATTTCCCGACATGGAAGCAGCTGAGGCAGCGGCAGTCGCAGCCCCGGCCGGAGCGGAACCGGGCGCTTCTTCGGCCAGAGCCAGCGGAGCAGCGACGGCGGCGGCGACGGCGGCGGCGGCGGCGGCGTCGCTACTGCTGTTGAGCTTCTCCCGGCTGAGCCGCAGCGCGGCCGCAGTCTTGGTGTCCATGCTGCTGATCAAGTCCTCCTCAACAGCAACGGCGGTAGCTGCCGCGGCAGCTTCCGCGACATCGCCGACAGCCGGACCCGAAATCGGCGGCTCGTCGGGACCGCCAACTCCGACGTCGACGACCCGGCCGCCGCTGCCGCCGCTGCATTCGCCGCCGACGTCTTCAGCAAGAGCTGACTGGGAGTGCTCGGACGGAGAGGACATCTGCTGCTGGTGCTGCTGCAGGCGGCCCAGGCGCTCCTTCGCCAGCATGACGTACTCATCGTTGGCGGACTGGTTGGACACGGTGTCCGAGTCTGCCGGCGCCGGCTGGTACTCGAACTCTTCGGCGATCTGCGGAACAGTTTAGGCGTTGAAATTGAAAATTGCTTTGATCTGTTGCAGCATTGTGGGGAGCATCGGGTTCCTAAGATATCCAGACAGGGTCCAAACAAGAGGACCCTGGGACGATGGGGCAGATCTTGAGGACCCTGGGACGATGGGGCAGATCTTGAGGACCCTGGGACGATGGGGCAGATCTTGAGGACCCTGGGACGATGGGGCAGATCTTGAGGACCCTGGGACGATGGGGCAGATCTTGAGGACCCTGGGAGGATAATGCAGATCTTGGGGACCCTGGGAGGATAATGCAGATCTTGAGGACCCTGGGAGGATAATGCAGATCTTGGGGACCCTGGGAGGATAATGCAGATCTTGAGGACCCTGGGAGGATAATGTAGATCTTGGGGACCCTGGGAGGATGGAGCAGATCTTGAGGACCCTGGGAGGATGGGGCAGATCTTGAGGACCCTGGGAGGATGGGGCAGATCTTGAGGACCCTGGAAGGATGGGAGCAGATCTTGAGGACCCTGGGAGGATGGGAGCAGATCTTGAGGACCCTGGGAGGATGGGAGCAGATCTTGAGGACCTTGGAATGATGGGGCAGAGCAGGATGGCGACCCCAGCAAGCTGTTCAGCTCACATTGTCGTCATCCTCGGCCGATGCAAAATTGTCATCCTCATCGTCGATCATGTGCGGCGACGGCTGCGGACAGCCGCTGCCGACGGAGCTTTCGGGTGCCTCCGGCGACTCGAAATGCGTCGGCAAGAGGGCCGCGTTTGCCGATGCTGGCGCGGGCGTCTGACTGACGCTCCCAATCGGCGGCCTCGGCGAAGGCGACGACGAATCGGAGGCCGTCTCCGGCGACTGCGGCGACAACGAAGGGCCGCAGTTGAAGCCACCACCGCCGCCGCCGCTCTCGCCAATAAGCGGCCGCGTCTCCGAGCTCAGCGATGAAGCTCCCCGAATGCCCCCGGCGCCGCCGCTGACGGGAGTGCCGGCGGGTTCGAGCGACGTCTCGCGCGTATTGCCAAGGCTGCGGGTGACCTGCTGCGGCTGCTGCTGCTGCTGTTGGAAGCCGAACTCGGCGGTTGAAGCGGCCGAGATGGACTCCGAGTCCGAGTAGCTCAGGATGGCCGACGGTGCCGCGGCAGAGGCAGCAGACGCGGCCAGAAGCTTCTCGGCGGCGGCGGAAGCAGCGGCACCGGACGCGGTCATCAGCAGGGTGGCCTTGGCCGCTGGGGCTGTCGAAGCTGCCGTCGACGCCGTCGGCTGGGACGGCGACGGGCTGCCCTCGGTGAGCTGCTTGCGAATGGAGCTGCTGTTGTCTGCGGGGCGAAAGGAGGGCCGGCGTGGCAGTGCTGGGATTGCCGCTGCAGATATGCGACTTCAGGATGCGGTTTGGGAGTAGGAAGCGGCCAGATGCTGAGAGGGCCTGGGAGGGTGGCGGTCGGGCACTCAGAGGGCCTGGGAGGGTGGCGGTCGGGCACTCACAGAGCCTGGGAGGGTGGCGGTCGGGCACTCAGAGCCTGGGAGGGTGGCGGTCGGGCACTCACAGAGCCTGGGAGGGTGGCGGTCGGGCACTCAGAGCCTGGGAGGGTGGCGGTCGGGCACTCACAGAGCCTGGGAGGGTGGCGGTCGGGCACTCAGAGCCTGGGAGGGTGGCGGTCGGGCACTCACAGAGCCTGGGAGGGTGGCGGTCGGGCACTCAGAGCCTGGGAGGGTGGCGGTCGGGCACTCAGAGGGCCTGGGAGGGTGGCGGTCGGGCACTCAGAGGGCCTGGGAGGGTGGCGGTCGGGCACTCACAGAGCCTGGGAGGGTGGCGGTCGGGCACTCAGAGGGCCTGGGAGGGTGGCGGTCAGGCACTCACAGAGCCTGGGAGGGTGGCGGTCGGGCACTCAGAGGGCCTGGGAGGGTGGCGGTCGGGCACTCACAGAGCCTGGGAGGGTGGCGGTCGGGCACTCACAGAGCCTGGGAGGGTGGCGGTCGGGCACTCAGAGCCTGGGAGGGTGGCGGTCGGGCACTCACAGAGCCTGGGAGGGTGGCGGTCGGGCACTCAGAGCCTGGGAGGGTGGCGGTCGGGCACTCACAGAGCCTGGGAGGGTGGCGGTCGGGCACTCAGAGCCTGGGAGGGTGGCGGTCGGGCACTCAGAGGGCCTGGGAGGGTGGCGGTCGGGCACTCAGAGCCTGGGAGGGTGGTGGTCGGGCACTCAGAGCCTGGGAGGGTGGCGGTCGGGCACTCAGAGGGCCTGGGAGGGTGGCGGTCGGGCACTCACAGAGCCTGGGAGGGTGGCGGTCGGGCACTCAGAGGGCCTGGAGGGTGGCGGTCAGGCACTCACAGAGCCTGGGAGGGTGGCGGTCGGGCACTCAGAGGGCCTGGGAGGGTGGCGGTCGGGCACTCACAGAGCCTGGGAGGGTGGCGGTCGGGCACTCACAGAGCCTGGGAGGGTGGCGGTCGGGCACTCAGAGCCTGGGAGGGTGGCGGTCGGGCACTCACAGAGCCTGGGAGGGTGGCGGTCGGGCACTCAGAGCCTGGGAGGGTGGCGGTCGGGCACTCAGAGGGCCTGGGAGGGTGGCGGTCGGGCACTCAGAGCCTGGGAGGGTGGTGGTCGGGCACTCAGAGCCTGGGAGGGTGGCGGTCGGGCACTCAGAGGGCCTGGGAGGGTGGCGGTCGGGCACTCACAGAGCCTGGGAGGGTGGCGGTCGGGCACTCAGAGGGCCTGGGAGGGTGGCGGTCAGGCACTCACAGAGCCTGGGAGGGTGGCGGTCGGGCACTCAGAGGGCCTGGGAGGGTGGCGGTCAGGCACTCACAGAGCCTGGGAGGGTGGCGGTCGGGCACTCAGAGGGCCTGGGAGGGTGGCAGTTCCACACCAGAGGATCTGAGAAGGCGGCAGCCCAGCCCGAGAATCGGCAAGTGCCGGTGGCCAAAACCTCAAATTCAGATTGCCACAAAAGCAAACAAAAATCAAACAGCAGCGCACCCTCGATCTTCTGCAGCGAGAAGCTGTCAGCGACGCCAATGTGCCGCCCGCCGGGCCCAGCGGCTGCGGCCGCCGCCGCAGCTTCCAGTCCAGCCAGGCGACCGCCGCCGCCCCCGTGGCTGTGCTGATGCCGCTGCGGGGTGCCGTGGCTGCTGCCTCCGCCTCCGCGGCTTCTGTCTTTCTCTGTAGAAAAAGCAGAAAAAAGCGCAGGAAATGACGGGACACATGCAAAAAGTTTGAGTTGAGTTCAAAATTGAGAACCAAATGCTTGTAGCAGACCTTTCCGCTTGACGCGTTTCGGCCCGGACACCAGCCGGTCCATCGGCAGGTTCTGCAAGTCCAGCTTGTAGACGTCGCTGGCCAACTTTTTAGTGCAGAATTCCAGGGTTTTCTGTAAATTTTTCAGAGAGCGAATGGGTTCATCAAATTGGCATTGCGCGTACCTACAATTAGTCTGTGCTCACATTCCACTCGATAATGAGCGGACTCCAGCGAGTCAGCTTGGACAGCACTTCGACTAGGCGGTCCCACATGCAATCGCTGATGTTGGAGTAGTGCAGCGCGTACAGCCAGGTGGTGAACAGCGTCTGCGTGGGAGTCATAATTTGCATTCGTAATTAGTTGTCTTAGTTATTGGCACTTTAATTACTACTCGTGTTTACCCAAATCATCTTTCTCACGGTAACTCTAACTCACTAACCCTTTTAACTCATTCTCGAGCCATCGCTCACTCACTCACTCACTCACTCACTCCCTCACTACTCACTCACTCACTCACTACTCACTCACTCCCTCACTACTCACTCACTCACTCACTACTCACTGACTCACTCCCTCACACTCACTACTCACTCACTCACACTCACTCACTCACACTCACTCACTCACTCACTCACTCACTCGCTCACACTCACTCACTCACTCACTCACTCACTCACTCACTCACTCGCTCACACTCACTCACTCACTCACTCACTCACTCACTACTCACTCACTCACTCACTCACTCACTCACTCACTCACTCACTCACTCACTCACACTCACTCACTCACTCACTCACTCACTCACTCGCTCACACTCACTCACTCACTCACTCACTCACTCACTCACTACTCACTCACTAATCACTCACTACTCACTCACTCACTCACACTCACTCACTCACTCACTCACTCACTCACTCACTCGCTCACACTCACTCACTCACTCACTCACTCACTCACTCACTCACTCACTCGCTCACACTCACTCACTCACTCACTCACTCACTCACTACTCACTCACTCACTCACTCACTCACTCACTCACTCACTCACTCACTCACTCACTCACTCACTCACTCACTCGCTCACACTCACTCACTCACTCACTCACTCACTCACTACTCACTCACTCACTCACTCACTCACTCACTCACTCACTCACTCACTCACTCACTCACTCACTACTCACTCACTAATCACTCACTACTCACTCACTCACTCATTCACTACTTACTCACTTACACAATAAATTCATCCTTTTTCCCCGAGCCCAACTGATGTGTAAGCGGTGTCGGTCGCCCCAAAGCTTGCATACTTTGAACACAACGAGGCATTGGCTATCACCGCTTCATCCGGAATGCTGATCTATGCCAGAGTAAACAAATAAAACGCGCATGGCGGACCCAACAAATCAGATTCAACTCTGTTAGCTGTGCGAGTCCGCAGTGCAATCTGGCAAAACTAATATTTCAGTACAGCAAAACAGTTAAAATGTAGGATCTCAGAAAGCGAACCTGCAAAAAGTTGTTAGCAATCATGGCCGCCACGGAATCTTCCGATCTGGGGTTGGAGTAGAGCTTGCTGGCGACCGTGAACAGCACGTTCAACAGCTGGATCCTGCGCGCCGGAGTGTGAATGTGAGGAAATTCCCATGCTATTCCATTATAACATTCAAGATCATATCGAAAGTACCGATAGTGAATTGCTTATCTAGCCATTCATGGATGCAGGAATAGAATGGATTACTAATCTAGCCATTCATGGATGAAGGAACAGAGTGGATTGCTTATCTAGCCATTCATGGATGAAGGAACAGAGTGGATTGCTTATCTAGCCATTCATGGATAAAGGAACAGAGTGGATTGCTTATCTAGCCATTCATGGATGAAGGAACAGAGTGGATTGCTTATCTAGCCAATCATGAATTAAGAAATAAAGGGGATTGCTAATCTCACTAATCACTGATGAAAGAAGACAGGGGCTGCTGCTCTAGGCGGAATGTTGGAGGCCTACCAGGTGGGCTGCTGCAGGTTGTACAGCTGCATGAGCGCGTCATGAGAGGTGGTGTTGGCCATGCGGGCCATGGCCTGCTGCATGTGAATGACGGCGTGGCGCAGCATCTGCAGCATCTTCTGTGCGACCAGCAGGAGGTCCTTGCGCTGTTGCGGCTCGCGGGTTGGAACGAAAAACACGCTGGCCGAGTTGCTGAAGAACACCTGGGACGGGGGTGCATACAAGGGGTTGTTTGATTGACAGCTCAGCGAGTAGCACCGGGGTTTTAGGTATCCAGACGAGGTACTTCAAAACCTGAGGATCTGGGAGGCTGGCCCAGCAACTGAGGATCTGGGAGGCTGGCCCAGCAACTAAGGATCTGGGAGGCTGGCCCAGCAACTGAGGATCTGGGAGGCTGGCCCAGCAACTGAGGATCTGGGAGGCTGGCCCGGCAACTGAGGATCTGGGAGGCTGGCCCAGCAACTGAGGATCTGGGAGGCTGGCCCAGCAACTGAGGATCTGGGAGGCTGGCTCAGCAACTGAGGATCTGGGAGGCTGGCCCAGCAACTGACACTCTGGGAGGCTGGCCCAGCAACTGAGGATCTGGGAGGCTGGCCCAGCAACTGACACTCTGGGAGGCTGGCCCAGCAACTGAGGATCTGGGAGGCTGGCCCAGCAACTGAGGATCTGGGAGGCTGGCCCAGCAACTGAGGATCTGGGAGTGCAAACCGGCAGTGAAGCATAATGAAAATGGCAGTCAAACTGCAGAATACGGCTACCAAATATGCTCAGATGTGGGAAGGTGGTGGGAGGCTGTTCCGGCTGAGTCAGGCTTCAGTCAAGTGAATGATGCAACAGTGGCGCGCACCTGTACAATGCAGTGATAACCGGCTTCCACAGGAGCTGCGGCGGCTTGCCCGCCAGACTCGTCATCTACAACGGCAGTCAGGTAGGAGTCGCTGCGCACCGACCGCCGGCCTGGCGAGGACTCGCTGGGCGGTGTGTGCGTGCTCCGCGCGTCCTCCTCGGGCTGCGGCTGGTGGGTAATGATGGGAATCTTGAGTCACTCTGTAGACCCATGAATCACTTTAGACACTACTGATCCGAGTCACTCTGGAGATCAATGAATCACTCTGGACACTATTGAGTCACTCTGGAGATCAATGAATCACTCTGGACACTATTGAGTCTCTCTGGAGATCAATGAATCACTCTGGACACTATTGAGTCACTCTGCAGATCAATGAATCACTCTGAACACTATTGAGTCTCTCTGCAGATCAATGAATTACTCTGGACACTATTGAGTCACTCTGCAGATCAATGAATCACTCTGAACACTATTGAGTCTCTCTGCAGATCAATGAATTACTCTGGACACTATTGAGTCACTCTGCAGATCAATGAATCACTCTGGACACTATTGAGTCACTCTGCAGATCAATGAATCACTCTGGACACTATTGAGTCACTCTGCAGATCAATTAATCACTCTGGACACTATTGAGTCACTCTGCAGATCAATGAATCACTCTGGACACTATTGAGTCACTCTGCAGATCAATGAATCACTCTGGACACTATTGAGTCTCTCTGCAGATCAATGAATCACTCTGGACACTATTGAGTCTCTCTGCAGATCAATGAATCACTCTGGACACTATTGAGTCACTGGAGATCCTAAAACCACTAGAAACTTCTTGCATTGGCAGCAGAAGGCATTCTTGAACAAATCGTGGCGCCTAATGACGCGACGCTCCCTCACCAGCATCTGGTGCTCGCTGGCGCTCTGCGCGATCCCCGGATCCAAGGCCGGATTCGGCAGCTGCGGCTCCATCATAAACGGCGGCCGCTTTGAGCCCTTGGCGCTCAGCCAGCTGTCATAAGCTGCAACCACCGAACGAATGGTGTGATGGAACTCAATAGGGAATAGGAAAGCCTGCCTAAACAGCTCGTGCACCAGGTTGACGCTCGATCGCCTGCTATAAAGAACATCGCGCACGTTGGCGATCTGAGTGTCGGTGAACCGGTGCTGCAGGGAGCTCGAGGCCGCGCCGCCCGCCGCAGCTGAGGCGGCCCCACCGGGATCGTTGGGGTCCGAGTTGTTGGTGTTCTGGCTGGACAGCGTGCTGGCGTTGCTGCCTGGCACTTCGTCAGGGAGCATGGCGCCAGCGGCCGCGGCGTGAACGGCGGCGGCGTGCACAGCGGCGGCGTCGGCCGCGTCGGCTTGGTCGCAACAGCCCGCCGAGTCGGTCGCCGAGGCGCCGCTGCTGCCGCCGACGCCGCTGCTTCCGCCGCCAATAGACGAGGAAGCACCGCCGCCTCCGCCGGAACTGCCAGCTGCCGATGCGGCCGAGCCGCCAGCGGAAGCGTCCCCGGCGGCCGATCCGGTTCCACCGGAAGTTGTCAACGCGGAACCGGCGGAAGCGTTAGACGCTGTGTGATCTTTGTCTCGCTGCTGCTTGCTGCGGGCGATGGAGATTTTTAAGAGGCGATTTATGGACAGCTGTTTCAGGTATACTTTAATATTTCATTCGTCCTGATCCCCCCTGAGATTTACTTCTAATCCTTCACTGTTTTTCACTCCTGATCCCCCTGAGATTAACTCCTGATCCCTAGCTGAAATTCACTCCTGATCCCCCTGAAATTAACTCCTGATCCCCCTGAAATTAACTCCTGATCCCCCTGAAATTAACTCCTGATCCCCCTGAAATTAACTCCTGATCCCCCTGAAATTAACTCCTGATCCCCCTGAAATTAACTCCTGATCCCTCGCTGAAATTCACTCCTGATCCCTCGCTGAAATTCACTCCTGATCCCTCGCTGAAATTCACTCCTGATCCCCCTGAGATTCACTCCTGATCCCCCTGAGATTCACTCCTGATCCCCCTGAGATTCACTCCTGATCCCCCTGAGATTCACTCCTGATCCCCCTGAGATTCACTCCTGATCCCCCTGAGATTCACTCCTGATCCCCCTGAGATTCACTCCTGATCCCCCTGAGATTCACTCCTGATCCCCCTGAGATTCACTCCTGATCCCCCTGAAATTCAATTCTGATCCCCTGAAATTCACTCCTGATCCCTCGCTGAAATTCACTCCTGATCCCCCTGAGATTCACTCCTGATCCCCCTGAGATTCACTCCCGATCCCCCTGAGATTCACTCCTGATCCCCCTGAGATTCACTCCTGATCCCCCTGAGATTAACTCCTGATCCCCCTGAGATTCACTCCTGATCCCCCTGAGATTCACTCCTGATCCCCCTGAGATTCACTCCTGATCCCCCCTAAGATTCACTCCTTAACCCCCTGAAATTCAATTCTGATCCCCTGAGATTTAATTCTGATCCCCCTGAAATTCACACCTGATCCCTCCCTGAGATTCACTCCTGATCCCTCCCTGAGATTCACTCCTGATCCTTCCCTGAGATTCACTGATGACACACCCTTCACAAATACGACCGGATTATCCCACCCTGCACAAATCCCACATACCCGTTGCGTCCAGCCGCCTCCTCCTTGTGGACAATAACAAACCGAGTGAGCCAGTTGAGCACAACCGTCTGGTACGGATAGAGGGAGCCCTGCAGAAGCCTGACTTCGCCGAACTTGCCGTACTCGCTGAGCACCCGCTTCCAGTCGTCCACCTCGGCAATGACCAGCTGCCTGGAGTCGTAGATGCTGAACTGACGGTTTAGCCGAGGAAACAGCGCGTCAATGTAATAGCGCTGGAAGCTGCGGAACAGGTAGGCGAAGCAGTCCCTGTGCTGGCGGTGGCAGTCCTGCTCCCATAGGATCTTGTGCGTCTCGCTGACTATGCAAGTGAGCAGGTGGTCCAGCAGATCCTCGGTCTGATCCTTTGGAGTCTCTGACTCTGGCGCGGACGTCTTGGACAGCATGGGGCTGAGCTCGACGGGGTTCACGCCGCCTCCGCCGCACTGGTTGGGGTGAGAGTGAGATTGTTGAGCTGTGCGGTAGTGCATAGCGGGATGTGAATACAGCGCTGGACAGACAGACAGACAGACAGACAGACAGACACAGAGACGGACAGACAGACAGACAGACAGACAGACAGACAGACAGACAGACAGACACAGAGACGGACAGACAGACAGACAGACAGACAGACAGACAGACAGACAGACAGACAGACAGACAGACACAGAGATGGACAGACAGACAGACAGACAGACAGACACAGAGATGGACAGACAGACAGACAGACAGACAGACAGACACAGAGATGGACAGACAGACAGACAGACAGACAGACAGACAGACAGACAGACAGACAGAGACAAACAGACAGACAGACAGACAGACAGACAGACAGACAGACAGACAGACAGACAGACAGACAGACAGACAGACAGACAGACGGACAGGCGTGAAGCGACAATAGAGTCAGACAGACAAATATACATAGACAGATGGACAAACAGACAAACACACAACAAAAGATAGGCAGACGGACAAGTAAAGACAGAAAAGTCAGCAAGGACAGCAAAGTGAGTACAAGACACTATTTATAGAATCAGCATCAGTATATTGATATTCAAAGGCGGCAGCCACAGCCAATTCTCTTACCTGATGGTGGTGCTCACCGCCGCCGCTGCTGCTGTTGTTCGGCGATCTGGGTGGCCGGGTGCCGGCGAAGGCGACAGCAAAGGCTCCGCCGGACAGGGGGCACTGCTCTGGGGTGAGATCGCTGGCCAGCTGAGGCACCAGGGCGGCGAACATTCGATGGCACTCGTTTGGCGCGGGCTCATCGCCGCAGCCCATGATCTGGTAGAACATGATGAACAGCCGGACGCCATCCTTCCTGGTGCGCAGGGCGTTCTGCGAGTGCAGCAGCTTGGAGAGCAGCCGGCCGATGCAGTGGAACTGCCAGCGGCGGCGAATCAGCTCGGGCAGGAAGATGAGGATTTTCTGCGGGTGAGAGGCCGCACGGGAAAGTCAGAAGCCATTCAGGTCAGGCTGCTGGGTGGGTCAGGCTGCCGGGTGACTGGGTGGGTCAGGCTGCTGGTGACTGGGTGGGTCAGGCTGCTGGTGACTGGGTGGGTCAGGCTGCTGGGTGACTGGTTGGGTCAGGCTGCCAGTGACTGGGTGGGTCAGGCTGCTGGGTGACTGGTTGGGTCAGGCTGCCAGTGACTGGGTGGGTCAGGCTGCTGGGTGGGTTGGGTCAGGCTGCTGGTGACTGGGTGGGTCAGGCTACTGGGTGGGTTGGGTCAGACTGCTGATGACTGGGTGGGTCAGGCTGCTGGGTGATTAGTTGGGTCAGGCTGCTGGTGACTGGGTGGGTCAGGCTGCTGGGGACTGGGTGGGTCAGGCTATTGAGTGACTGGTTGGGTGGGCTAGGCTGCTGATAAATTAGTTATGTTACTTGTTAGTTATACTTTTAAGATAATAATTACCTCAAAAATACAAATTGCAGATTCCAGCTCTTCTTTGTGGGCCTTGTTCACTAGTAAGAAGAAATGGAAAAAGTAACAATTTTTTTATTTTAATTAATAAAGCTCAAAAATTAATAAAAATAAAACCAGAAAAAATTAATTAATTAATTACCTCTTTGCTTCAACTCAGCTTCGACTTGAATAAAGAAGTCATAGAATAGGAAAAATATAAGTGAATAGTTTGCCTTGAAGAACTGCTGTGCCTCAATTTCATTGGTATTATCTACAAAACAAAGCAAAAAATCATCCAATTAGATATTGCAAACAGTAACTAAAAATAGACAGGCAATAATATTTATAATAAAGAGGTATAAAAATTACTAAGAAAGGTACAGAATTTTATCATAGCTCAATATACTCATAATATCAAAAGATCAAAATATTGAATAAAATTTTAAATGAAATCATCTTATAAACAAGTTTTTTAATATCTAATTATGAATAAAATGAATAAAAACCTTTTTTTGAGATCCAACACTTCTATTGAATGCAATAATTTTCATATACTAGAATATTTTTTTAGTAGATAGTATAAAAAATATTGCAACTTATTTGTCTTGGCTTGTCTTGGCTTTAGTAAACAATGTGACATTGCCCTAGCCCCCTGAAAAAAATAGATCTAGATCTGCAATAAGCACTTCCGTTTATAACTTGCAGGAATTCAAACTTAACGAAAGTTGAAACAAAAACAGAAAATACCGTAGCTTACCCAGAAAGTTTTTAAGATGCTTCAGACGCGTAGCACTATCCTTCTTGTGCTCTAAGACCTTCTGTGTCACTCTTTTGGAATCGAAACGATTTCTGTCGTTAGGCCGCCGAGAAAACATGGTGATTCAAACTTTGAGACTCCTACTCTTAGGGATCAAATATGTAAAAAAGAATCCAGATTTAGATACCAAAATGACTGGGTACTGAGTCCAACGTCCACGTCCACTTACTCCACAATTCACACAAATCACCCTTGAGTGATATGCCAAATTTTTATTTTAAAACAAGCACAAAGATTTAGAATTCAATTTCATTAAATTACCGCAAAAATAATATTCTAGAGAGTACATATTTTGACTGGATTTATGGTTTTGATACAATATTTAATGATTTTTAATAATTACACCTATCTCAATTCAGCAAATGTTTCTTAGAAAATAATAAATCCAAAACCTAAAAAACGCACAATAACAAATGTAGCTGTATTTAGGAACAAAGAGTTTTTAATATTGTTATATACAGAGCCAATAAATTGCCAATTTTTTTTCAAATATATATTTTATTTTTGTAAATTGAAAGCCATTTTTTACTTCTACAAAACACAAATTTTAAAGCGCGAAAGAACGAAGTTTTATTTGCGAATGCGCCTTAGTCTCAGCTCATGTTCTGGTTAGGCCTATGCCTAGGCCTATTATATTTTGCATGCAATAATATTTTAAGGTTTATTATATATAAGGTCTGGTCTGATAGTGCCTGCCTGTTGTTGCTAATACTCAAAAACTGCTGATTGCTAATAATATATTTTTAATTTTCATTTGTCAATTTAGGCCAGCCAAGGCCTATTCAGACTGGTTTCAACCCACTTTGTCAAAGGAATTTTTGGCGAAATTCAGTAGGCCCCCTAATGGCAAAAAACTTTTGCAGTGACCATTTCATGGCAATGTCACTTGTCTTGCCAAACTGGTCATTTTCTTTTGCCAAAATGTACATCTATTATCTTTATAAAAAAATTATATATTATGCTAATAATTGTTTTTGGTGCTATCAATTTTTCTGCTCCAAGGTCTCTACCACATTTTAGTTTGGAAAATCTTAATATATTCCTTTTATCTGCCACACAAAATACTAAAAGCAATGTCAATATATTTATCATTATCAATTATTAGTTCAATAAATAGTTATAATATTAGTATTTATTATATTATTGTTTATGCTTAATATTCAATAAAGTATAATTATACTTTTTTATATAAATTGCAAATTGCATAAAAAAGTTAGCTTTATACTATAGTATATGTAATTACAGTTTACTTTTATTTTCACAAATTCATTTTGTCTACTATTTTGTTTATTAGTAACAATTTTGAATTCTCTAAGCTAATACATATTACTTGGCAATGCTGCAAGTTGCCCAAAAAGTTCACTTATTAATATTGTTTATGATTGCAGCTCTGTATAGCAGACAGTAGGCTCTGCTAAAGTGCAAATTGTCATCAGTTTGGCACTAGCTGCAGGGTGCTACACTACATTCAGCTGGAGATTTCTAGTGATTTGTTACTTCTAACAGCACAGAAGCAAGCATGGAGCTCAGATTTTCACTTCAACCAAGGCCACTACTGTTGCTAGCACAGCTGCTCTTGCTGAGCTTGAGTCCTGAGTTCGCCTCAGCCAGCCAGAAGTACTCAGTTGAGCCCATCGGCTCGGGATTCTTCAAGGAGCAGCAGCCGCAGCTTCGCCAGCAGCCAGTTGGCGGCCCAGACTCCCGCGAGTTTGTCATCACCAGTCTGGCTAAGAACCCCCGGGTCCGGCTGGACTCTGGCCCATTCTCAGCCACCCACTACGTGCAGAGCAACCTGCACAATCAGCTGTCCGCCATTAATCTCACTCATGTGAATTTTCAACCGTCTGTGCACTTCATCAGCTCGCACCTGGAGCCGCCAGAGGGTTCGAGATCGCACACGGCTCTGTACCTGCTGGCTCATATCGACCCGACGCCCGAGCCCGCCAGGTTGAATCGCAACGCCAGGGTGTGCTTCGAGGTTCACGTGCGAGCTAAGGCGGACGGTAAAACTGAGGTCAGGCTGGCTGCTTTTTAGGGTAGATTTTGGGTAGCAGTCTGCTTAGATGCTCGCTCGAGATTTTCTTTTGAATGGAGCGAACTTTGCTTGAGGGAAGTTGATGCATGTACACTCCAAGCCCCTAAGGAGAGTGAGAAATTCGCCCTAACGAGGGTGAGACATTCTCCCTAAAGAAGTGAGAACCGCCCTAAGAAGGGTGACATTCGCAATAAGGAGGGTGAGCCATTCGCCCTAAGGAGGGTGGAACATTCGCCCTAAGGAGGGTGGAACATTCGCCGTAAGGAGGGTGGAACATTCGCCCTAAGGAGGGTGGAACATTCGCCCTAAGGAGGGTGGAACATTCGCCCTAAGGAGGGTGGAACATTCGCCCTAAGGAGGGTGGAACATTCGCCGTAAGGAGGGTGGAACATTCGCCCTAAGGAGGGTGGAACATTCGCCCTAAGGAGGGTGGAACATTCGCCCTAAGGAGGGTGAGCCATTCGCCCTAAGGAGGGTGGAACATTCGCCCTAAAGAGGGTGGAACATTCGCCCTAAGGAGGGTGGAACATTCGCCCTAAGGAGGATGAGACAATAATTGGTTCTATCCTTCAGGCAAAATATTGGAAACATCAATTAATGTTAATTACTTTAGCATGAAATTATTCACCTATCAACCAGGTGGGCTATTGCTCCATACCTGTCGGCCGGCACGAGTGCGTCGTCACGGTCATACTGAAGGCGGGCCTGGCCCACCAATACACCGGGTCGGTCTCGCGAGTAGAGGCCACCTACAATGCCTATCTGAGCCTGCAGGGCGCCAACACCCGCTGCTACATGTCTGACCACTCCGCCATACGACTACACGAGGAGGCGCGCAGCGTGCCGGGCAGCCTGCCTGTGGTGTCGGCTAAGCAGGTTGAGCGCGAGATCGATAACGACCTGCGGGTTGTCTACCGGGAGCAGCGGCTGAAGCCGGGCAATGATCTGCAGGTATTTTATTAGCATTACTAGTACCATCTGTTTTGGGGGATCCTCATCCCGCATCTGTCGGTTGTCAGGGCTCTCCCAGATCCCCAGTTGCTGGGTCCGCCTCCCAGATCCTCAGTTGCTGGGCCAGCCTCCCAGATCTTCAGTTGCTAGGACAGCCTCCCAGATCCTCAGTTGCTGGTCCAGCCTCGCAGATCCCCAGTTGCTAGGCCAGCCTCCCAGAGTGTCAGGTTGCTAGGCCAGCCTCCCAGAGTGTCAGTTGCTGGGCCAGCCTCACAGATCCTCAGTGGCTAGGCCAGCCTCCCAGATCCTCAGTTGCTAGGCCAGCCTCCCAGATCCTCAGTTGCTGGGCCAGCCTCCCAGATCCTCAGTTGCTGGGCCAGCCTCACAGATCCTCAGTTGCTAGGCCAGCCTCCCAGATCCTCAGTTGCTGGGCCAGCCTCCCAGATCCTCAGTTGCTGGGCCAGCCTCCAAGAGTGTCAGTTGCTGGGCCAGCCTCCCAGATCCTCAGTTGCTGGTCCAGCCTCGCAGATCCCCAGTTGCTAGGCCAGCCTCCCAGAGTGTCAGGTTGCTAGGCCAGCCTCCCAGAGTGTCAGTTGCTGGGCCAGCCTCACAGATCCTCAGTGGCTAGGCCAGCCTCCCAGATCCTCAGTTGCTAGGCCAGCCTCCCAGATCCTCAGTTGCTGGGCCAGCCTCCCAGATCCTCAGTTGCTGGGCCAGCCTCCCAGATCCTCAGTTGCTGGGCCAGCCTCCCAGATCCTCAGTTGCTGGGCCAGCCTCCAAGAGTGTCAGTTGCTGGGCCAGCCTCCCAGATCCTCAGTTGCTGGTCCAGCCTCGCAGATCCCCAGTTGCTAGGCCAGCCTCCCAGAGTGTCAGGTTGCTAGGCCAGCCTCCCAGAGTGTCAGTTGCTGGGCCAGCCTCACAGATCCTCAGTGGCTAGGCCAGCCTCCCAGAGTGTCAGGTTGCTAGGCCAGCCTCCCAGAATGTCAGTTGCTGGGCCAGCCTCACAGATCCTCAGTGGCTAGGCCAGCCTCCCAGATCCTCAGTTGCTAGGCCAGCCTCCCAGATCCTCAGTTGCTGGGCCAGCCTCCCAGATCCTCAGTTGCTGGGCCAGCCTCACAGATCCTCAGTTGCTAGGCCAGCCTCCCAGATCCTCAGTTGCTGGGCCAGCCTCCCAGATCCTCAGTTGCTGGGCCAGCCTCCAAGAGTGTCAGTTGCTGGGCCAGCCTCCCAGATCCTCAGTTGCTAGGCCAGCCTCCAAAATCCCCAGAGAACAAGTGTTAAAACTTTCTAGCTTTCTCCTACCATTTCATTTCTGTTGACCTTAAAATGATTTTGCTTAAATGCTCAAATCGCCTTGCAGGTGGACGTCCTGGTGAAGGAGTTCTCCAAGATCGTCACCTTCAACCTGGAGGTTCAAATTGAGCCGCCCGGCGCGGCCGCCGTGTTCGACCACGTGCTGCTGAGCCAGCGCCAGAACTGGATCACCCGCTGGTCCATCGCCGACGGCAATCGCAGCCTGAGCGTCAATGGCACAATTAGCAACGAGTATTACAACGCCAAGCTGTCTACAAAGAGTCTAATCTGCACAGTCTTTGTCCGAGCCCTGGCCGGCGCGGCGGACGCGGCCGCATTCGCGTCGGATCGGGTCCGCCTGCGCTGGTACGTCAAGAAGACCAGCGAGCGGGGCGGCAACTGGGTCAACAGGCTCGCTGACGAGCGGGCGGCCATCGGCACCGAGCACCGGCTGTACGATGGCGTCCGCGGCCTGGTGGCGGTGTACAAGGAGGCCGACCTGCTCAACCTGGCCGCCATCTCCGGCGAGTTCGCGCGCAGCCAGCTGTGGCTCTACGCTGTCAACGACGCTCTGGTGCCGGAGCGAATCCACACGGCCAACTGCTACCACAGCAAGGAGGAGGTCATCAAGGTGGGCAAGCGCTGCGAGTACGTGTTCTTCAATGGCACCGAGCGGTCCGGCGGCGACGGCGCCACCATCACCGCCAAGTGGCGCTCGCACACGGCCGAGTTCGCATTCAACGTGTACTATCCGGTGTTCCCGCTGCGGGTCACCCTCACCGACTCCGAGCTGCAGCGCATTCGCGGCTGGCGAGTCCCCCGGCTGTCTCTAGCGTCTGGCGCCGGCGGAGGGTACGCCTACCTGCGCTCGGCGTCGCGCCAGCCGTCATCCTCAGCGCTGCGACGCAGTCGGCGCTTCGGTCGACGAGCCGGCCGGCGACGCGGTGGAGGCGGAGTTCATTGCCGGAAGAAGTTTCAGGATGCCAGGGTGCAGGTAAGCGAGGCTTCTTAATCGGCTGTCGCAACGCTCCAGCGGGTTGCCGCCCCACTGCCACCCTCCAGCGGGCTGCCGCCCCACTGCCACCCTCCAGCGGGTTGCCGCCCCACTGCCACCCTCCAGCGGGCTGCCGCCCCACTGCCACCCTCCAGCGGGTTGCCGCCTCTCCACCTGTACTGGAGACGGAGCTCCCGCAGGCTGTCAATCACCACCCCCCATTTGCAGGTGTTCACTCGATTCATAATGCGCAGCCAGAAGGCAGGCGGCGCCCTGCTGTCGATACCAAAATTCAGCGGCGGCGCAGCGGCCCCAGCCGCTTCCTCAGCTTCGTCTATGTTTGCCGACACCCCGGCCGAGCTGCCCGACCAGCACCAGCAGCTGCTTGACGTCACCCATTTTGCAGTCGGCCGCCTGACCGTCAGCGACTCCCGTGTCGCCGCCCTGAAAGGCAGCACCCTGGAAGGCGTTGGTCGCGGCCGCGCCTTGGTGTCCGTGGCGGAGCCGCGCCGCGGCAATGCCAGCCTGTCTGTCGGCACGGGCGGCAGCGTCCGCATCGACAGCGTGGAGGCGCACTTCGTCACCAACCTGTCCGTGCTGCTGATCGGCGACCAGCTCATGGGCCGCTACCTCACCGCTCATATCAGCAGAAATTTCGAGCGCTACAATCAGTCTGGCTACGTTCGCATTGTTGTCAGATTCACCGACGGCACTGAAGCAGCTGTGGAGGATATTGATCCCGACTACATCACTGTGCAGGTGCGTTGATTGCTGTCATACACTGGTGCGCCAATTCCAGGCACAGAGTGAATGCCCGATAAATACTCATTGCCGCTGTACACCGTGTGAGCCGCTGATTCGATTCCCGGCAACGGCTAATTTGTTAAACTCACCCCCACCCCTGCCCTTCAGGTCGTCAGCTACAATGCCTCGGCGCTTCGCCCGCTGGACCGCAGCCTCCGCACCAACTGGCCCATATTCCATGCCATTGCCGAGGCGCCCGACAGCGCCCTCGTCACTGTGCGCCTGCTGCAGAGCGACTTCTGCGGCGGCGGCGGCAGCCGAGGCAGCGGCCGGCCCCTGTTGAAGCCGCCAGCCACGTCGCTGGTAGAAGTCCGCGGCCGCATCAAGTTCCCCAGCCGCCGCGACAGTCCAGCGTCGCCTTCATCGACATCGTCCGGTTCGTCGAATTCTCCGCAGCGGCCGTCGCCGCCTCAGTCGCCGCCAACTCTGCGCTCCGGGGCGGGCGACGTTGCCGCTGCTGGCGACGGCCGGCAGGCACCCAACCTGAACCTTGACTCGATCCTGGCGTCCTCGTCCGACTACCACCAGCTGTTGCCAGGCGACGCCTCCGCCTCGGCGGGCTCTTCGGGCAGCACCGGCTACAGGTCGAGCAGGAACGGCTACGGTGGGCAGCAGCCACCCGACTCCGGCGGCAAGGACGACAGCCTGAGCTTCGGCGACGGCGGCTCGCGGTCTGCCTCCTCCGCCGGCGGAGTCAGCGGTGGCAAGCCAAGGCCGACAGCTCGCCGATCGCCCTTCCAGATCGGCATGTTTGTGCTGCTGGCCATCTTCTGTCTGGCCGTGATGGTCTTCTTTGTCAACTTTGCCGTCATGTGCGCCAGGTGGGTTCCGGTTTCGATCCAACTGCCTTCTGGTTAGGAATTCCCCCACTATAGCTAGGAATTCCCTCACTATAGCTAGGAATTCCCCCACTTTAGCTAGGAATTCCATAACTGTAGCTAAGAATTCCCCAACTGTAGCTAGGAATTCCCCCACTTTAGCTAGTGATTCCCCTATTATAGCTAAAAACTCCCCTGCAAATTAGAAATTCCCCCATTATGGCTAGAAATTCCCCTTCCTAGTTCATCACCCCCTCCCTCCTCTCTGCCAGCAAGTAGCTCTACCCTTCATCACTACCGTGTTGCCATGCAGATACCGGAAGCACCGCCGACTCCCCAGCGCCGATTCAAGCGACGCCGCGCATCGCCAGCAGCAGCCGGCGGCTGAGCATCAGCAGCAGCAGTTTCAGCATCTGCTTCAGCAGCAGTCGCCGTTGCCTCTGCACGGCAGCAGCCTGCAGTCAATGCAGTCGCCCTCCCTGCTGCTGCAGTCCGGAGAGCGCAGGTCGCCGCCTTCGTCTGTCGGCGCCTTCCAGCAGCAGCAGCAGCAGCAGCGCCGAGGCCCGCTGCAGCCTGGCGAAGAGGAATACACAGACAACAACTGGGTGTGGGTGGGCCTGGACACCCTGCAGGACAAGAAGCTGTGCAGGGACGATGGCACCATCTATCGGCACACGAAGTTCATCCAGCCCGTCAGATCCGCCCTCGCCGCCGCTGTCCCGCCGACTTCGTCTGCAGCCTCTTCTGGCCTGGCGCCGCAGAGCCCTGCGGATTCCAGCAGTCACCTCACCACGTTTGGCCGGCAGGGCGGCCCCGCGACTGCTACCGTGGCTTCTCCGGGAGCGTCGGTGGCCGCCGCTGCCGGCACCACTTATCAGGGCCAGGAGTGCTCCATTCGCATTGTGGCCAATCCGCTGGAGAGCCTGCAGCCCGCCAGGCTGACACCGCGGCTGGGCACCTCGTCTATGCTGGGGTAGGCTGCCTGTCTGCTGCGGTGTCATCGGCTGTTGTGTTGATTATAGGGCTCAAAACTGCTCAAACTGGATCTGGGAACGCGGCCGCTGTCCCCCATGGATCCCTCCAGTCAGACTGCTGCTGTCCCCCATGGATCCCCCCAGTCAGACTGCTGCTGTCCCTCATGGATCCCCCCAGTCCGACTGCTGCTGTCCCCTCTGGATCCCTCCAGTCAGACTGCTGCTGTCCCCCATGGACCCCCCTAGTCAGACTGCTGCTGTCCCCCATGGACCCCCCTAGTCAGACTGCTGCTGTCCCCTCTGGATCCCCCCAGTCAGACTGCTGCTGTCCCTCATGGACCCCCCTAGTCAGGCTGTTGCTTTCCCTTATGGATCCCCCTAGTCAGACTGCTGCTGTCCCCCATGGACCCCCGAATCAGACTGTTCCTGTCCCCCATGGACCCCCTAGTCAGGCTGTTGCTGTCCCCCATGGACCCCCTAGTCAGGCTGTTGCTGTCCCCCATGAACCCCCCTAGTCAGGCTGTTCCTGTCCCCCATGAGCCCCCCTAGTCAGGCTGTTCCTGTCCCCCATGGACCCCCGAATCAGACTGTTCCTGTCCCCCCATGGACCCCCGAATCAGACTGTTCCTGTCCCCCATGGACCCCCTAGTCAGGCTGTTGCTGTCCCCCATGGACCCCCTAGTCAGGCTGTTGCTGTCCCCATGAACCCCCCTAGTCAGGCTGTTCCTGTCCCCCATGAACCCCCCTAGTCAGGCTGTTCCTGTCCCCCATGGACCCTCGAATCAGACTGTTCCTGTCCCCATGGACCCCCCTAGTCAGGCTGTTCCTGTCCCCCATGAACCCCCCTAGTCAGGCTGTTGCTGTCCCCCATGAACCCCCCTAGTCAGGCTGTTCCTGTCCCCCATGGACCCCCCTAGTCAGGCTGTTCCTGTCCCCCATGGACCCCGAATCAGACTGTTCCTGTCCCCCATGGACCCCCTAGTCAGGCTGTTGCTGTCCCCCATGGACCCCCTAGTCAGGCTGTTGCTGTCCCCCATGAACCCCCCTAGTCAGGCTGTTGCTGTCCCCCATGGACCCCCCCCAGTCAGACTGCTGCTGTCCCCCATGGACCCCCCTCCCCCAATCAGACTTCCTGTCCTTCATGAACCCCCCAGTCAGGCCGCTACTGCCCCCCTAGACCTTTGGGACTCTAAAATTAGATAATTAGAGCTCATATTAGACAATTAAATATTTTTCCCTCAATAAATCATATCTGCAGCAGCCGTCAGCACTCCCTCGCCATTGACGGCTCCCTGCCGCGGCCGCCGATGCGCACCAGCAGTCGCCGTCTGAGTCCGGGAGCCGCTGCGCCGCCGTCATCGTCCATGTCGCCCTCGCCGGTACCGGCTTTGAACCCGTGCGCCACTCCTCGCTTCTCGCGCCAGCTGCCGCCGCCCTATTCGGCTTCGTCGTCGTCTTCGGCTGCCGGGATTCGAACCGGGGACCTTAGCTGGAGTCAGAGCATGCGCCGTATGGACTACGGCCAACTGTTGGCTTACTTTGATCACATGAAGGAGACGGCCGCTTGAAACTTTGTATTCCAGTATGTTTGACTAGGCATTGTTCTGCTCTGGTGTTGCAAGTTGCTTTAGCCAATGTCTATGGCCAAAACCGTGTCTGGGGGAGAGCATTGAATTTATGACACGACCAACCATATTCAGCCCATGCTTCAACGATTGTCTATGGCCAAAACCGTGTCTGAGGGAGAGAGTGTTGAATTTAAGGACACGGCCAACCATATTCAGCCCATGCTTCAACGATTGTCTATGGCCAAAACCGTGTCTGAGGGAGAGTGTTGAATTTAAGGACACTGCCAACCATATTCAGCCCATGCTTCAACGATTGTCTATGGCCAAAACCGTGTCTGAGGGAGAGTGTTGAATTTAAGGACACTGCCAACCATATTCAGCCCATGCTTCAACGATTGTCTATGGCCAAAACCGTGTCTGAGGGAGAGTGTTGAATTTAAGGACACTGCCAACCATATTCAGCCCATGCTTCAACGATTGTCTATGGCCAAAACCGTGTCTGAGGGAGAGTGTTGAATTTAAGGACACGGCCAACCATATTCAGCCCATGCTTCAACGATTGTCTATGGCCAAAACCGTGTCCGAGGGAGAGCATTGAATTTAAGACAAGACCAACCATATTCAGCCCATGCTTCAACGATTGTCTATGGCCAAAACCGTGTCTGAGGGAGAGAGTGTTGAATTTAAGGACACGGCCAACCATATTCAGCCCATGCTTCAACGATTGTCTATGGCCAAAACCGTGTCCGAGGGAGAGCATTGAATTTAAGACAAGACCAACCATATTCAGCCCATGCTTCAACGATTGTCTATGGCCAAAACCGTGTCTGAGGGAGAGAGTGTTGAATTTAAGGACACGGCCAACCATATTCAGCCCATGCTTCAACGATTGTCTATGGCCAAAACCGTGTCTGAGGGAGAGTGTTGAATTTAAGGACACGGCCAACCATATTCAGCCCAGGAAGCGCAGTGTGTGTGAGCAAACCAGGCTTCACTCTTGGCAACTGTGATTACATCCTGTTTGTAGGTTCATTTCCAGCTTCCATTAGCAGGGCGGGCATGCCTTGTCCGAATTTAACTGCTCTGTGTCCTAAATCCTATGCTCTGTCTGTGCCCTAGACGGTGTTTTAACCATAGACGAAAGTAGTAGCATTGGTAGTGTCTAGAATGAACCCTAATTGGGTACTATTTGAGAGATTCGCGATTGAAATGAATTCAATATAAACTACTGATAACCTTGCCAACGTATATTTGATTAATGCTTGTATTTTCCCTACAGAATCGAATTAGATATTTCTTTTGCGTTCAAGTAGTTGCTGTCCGGCTTCGTTCACCCAAAATTTTCTTTTTTTTCTACTGCTTTAGCCCATTTTGTCAGAGTTTCAGCTGTTTCATTTCTAAGTCGAAAATGTTTCATTTAACTGTGCAATATTCTCTGTTTTGCTCCGGCATTTAGTCTCCTGTGTCTCCTATTATATTAATATTAATGTTTTTATTTTTAATGTCGTATTTATTAATATTTACAAAGCAATAGGTACCTATGTTAACTATATATTTTCTCTAGTCCTAAAATTATATTAGTATAGCTATGAAAATAATTTGTTAACGAAAACTTTCTTTTATAATAAGACTGTCATGTTTACAGACAATTTTTTTAAATTGTGAAATCGAATGCCATTCGTTCCGATTTCCTAATTATACAAACTCCCCGAGAGCTTACAGTCAGCGGTAAGTCCCTGCTGTGTTCAACTGCCGCAGTCTCATGTCATTATTGGGTTTATTAATGCATCTCGCACACCTTCTACACACTTAATGACCTCTTTTCACAGTTTAATGCAAATTTTGCCTCATTACATTTGCCGCTAGTCTAATCTGTGTTGTGAATCTGTGTTGTGTCACTCCCTGTCTACCTACCTGTCTGCCCACCTGTCTACCTACCTGTCTACCTCCCTGCCTGCCCACCAATCTGCCTAACCTGTCTATCTACCTGTCTGCCCACCTGTCTACCTACCTGTCTACCTCCCTGCCTGCCCACCAATCTGCCTAACCTGTCTACCTACCTGTCTGCCCACCTGTCTACCTACCTGTCTACCTCCCTGCCTGCCCACCAATCTGCCTAACCTGTCTATCTACCTGTCTACCTACCTGTCTGCCTACCTGTCTACCTACCTGTCCACCTGTCTGCCTAACCTGTCTACCTCCCTGCCTGCCCACCAATCTGCCTAACCTGTTTACCTACCTGTCCACCTGTCTGCCTAACCTGTCTACCTACCTGTCTACCTCCTTGCCTGCCCACCAATCTGCCTAACCTGTCTACCTACCTGTCTGCCTACCTGTCTGCTCACCTGTCCACCTACCTGTCTCCAGCTTGTCGTCATTGCCAGGTGTAAATACGCTCTGCACAGATATCAATTTCTGCGCTCTTCTCTTTTTTTGTGTTCAAATTCGAACCAGTTTTTCCTCAGAAAATTTTTTTAATTATTGCTTGAGCTCCGATCTATTATCCCCAGACTCTGCAGAGCCTTTTCCATTTCCTTTTATCTGCGTATTTGTTTTGACTCTATTAGAAGTCTTGCGTCAGTACACGACCTCGCTATCCAGATAAAATGCCTGTTTAACGCTATTGTTAACTGCTAAAGTTTGTCTGTTAGGTCAAGAGGGTTCGAGTTCAGTAATAATATACAAACATATGCGATTCAAAGTCTGTATATCGCTTCTTATAATTAATAAATTAATCATTAATATGCTGCCGCAATGCTTCACGGGCAAATACTGGAAAATGATTTCTTCTGCTCTTTTGTGCCTTCGATTTTATTGATTTCTCTCTCTGCTCCTTTTTTGGAGCGGACTCCGCTGAGTAGGGCCTGCTTAGTCTGCACTTTTACAGCGGTGGCCGGTGATCGAATCCCTGATCATTTGCTCCTCGTCTTCCCCATCCGGCTTGGCGTCTTTTGATCGACACGACACGGCAGCAGAGCTGGCGGGACTGCGGGGAACACGAGGGGTGGGATATTATAGCAATCTGAAGCCTCCCTTCCCCCCAGTCTCCCTGCCTCATCTCTGTCACCATTAATTAGTCGGCCGGCCAGAACAAGCGATCGCCTCCGCTGCCCTCAGCTTCAGTCCCGAATCCGTTTATTTGTCCCTGCAGCCCCTCACCTTCTACATTCGCATGTGAGGGGGGGCTGGCACCGACACCTTTGCACCTCTCCCACTGCCCTGTCCCACTGCCCTGTCTGTCTCTCAGGGCTGCCCCGCATGCAGTATTCATGCGCAAAAAACTCCTGTTCACTTTGTTTGGGCCAAGTAGGCCTTGAACGAGAACATCTTCCCTATAAACCCTGATTTTTTCTGGTGTACTTTCGCCAAGCCCAATGGGAAATGGCATCCGACTCTCGTAATGCGACGTCCCTGGTTCGATTCCCGAACGGGGCGACGGGGCGAAGAGACACTCCTGTCTGCTGCGGGCCCGGGGCCTGAGGTGGCTAATAAGTTCAAGGGCCTTCTATTAACCAACCATTTGCACCATTTTATCCTTGCAGGCTGCAAAGCTTCTCACTTCTTATCCAATATAAATTTCGAATCAACAAACCGTTTCAATCAATTTTAACGTTGAGCCAAATTTATGCAGTGCAATCCATGCGCTGCCAGCTGCTGCTGTAAGATGGTCACATTGCGGATGCACTTGAATCCAAATACAAATCCAACTGCGCTGTTTTCGTTTCGAATTTACTCGAGTTTCCATTTTGCGAATTTATCTGGTTAAGCGCAATTTTTCATAATTCATTTTACGAGTAGCTTTTAATGGGGATTTTAGATGTCAGAAAAATTCGTTTAAAAACTTCCTTAAAACTTTTTACAGCTCCGAACTTTGCTATTTTGGTAGCCCCTGAACAAAAACTGAGTTTGGTTTACCTTATTGCGGCTGCGGTTCGTCCTTATCTACTACAGATTTTACATTAGCTAGCTCCTTCCCTTCTCCCCCCGACTGTACATCAGCTGGCTCCTCCATCTCTGCCCCAAATGTACACTTGCCAGCTCTTCCCCTCTGCCCCGACTGTACATTAGCTAGCTCCTTCCCTTCTCCCCCCGACTGTACATTAGCTAGCTCCGTCACCTCTGACCCGACTGTACATTAGCTTGCTCCTTCCCCTCTGCCCCCGACTGTACATTAGCTAGCTCCGTCACCTCTGACCCGACCCGACTGTACATTAGCTTGCTCCTTCCCCTCTGCCCCCGAATGTACACTGGCAAGCTTTGTCCCAAACTGTGCATCATTTTTCCTTGAACTCAGCTATTCTTATTGATGCTAGTTAACTCTCTATCAAACTCTATTCACGCGTCAAGGTAGCAGGATTCAGGGAGTTAGCGCTCCAACTAATAAATGCGGCAATATTGATGGCCACCAGTACCGTCTGTGTAAACAAAGCAGCGCACAATGCTTAATGCTAGAAAATAATCGAATAACTGCTGATGTGCTTCATCATATTTGGACGCGCCAGTATTTGGTTGCCAAGGCCTATTATAGAGCCGCATAGACGGACAGAATCCATCCCTGACTGGGGTGTAGAAATGACGAAAACAGTCACGTTTCAAGAATCAAGATAATGGTCTTAAGCCGGACAAGCCTGCAGTCTGGGTGTTTCATCTTTTCAATCTGTTCGGCCCCGCCTCGATCCCCGGCACCAGCTGGCCGCAGCACTCGTCTCCCTGCACTGCGGCTGGCCCTACCGGCCCTGCGCGACCTCAGCAAGCCTGCGGCTCCCCCCCCTCCTCCTCGTTGTGATCTGCGATTCAGCTTGACTTTCGGCCAAGAATTATGCACGAAAAATTGCAGTTGTTCAAGCTTTGGGTAGGAGAATTCAATCCATACCTCTTGAATTTGCACGGTAATAGACTGTGACAAGGTTTTTTATTAGAGTGACACA
>NIVC01001294.1:0-110000 GCA_002269645.1 Macrostomum lignano | reverse complement strand
AGAAGGTCGATCTGTCAACCTGTCACTCCTCATCCATTCAATCTAGACTCTGAGTTATTTCCCAAACAACACTAAAAAAGAACTGCTCATTTGAGAACGGAAACAACCGCCACGAATAAGAAGACGCTGAATGGAGCAGCGCACAGGGGGAATTGGTAGCCACAGCCCCTGACAATGGCAGTGGCTTCACGGCGACAGTGCTTGGCAAGAGACTCCTGGCGCCGCGCAGTCATTGAATGACTCAGCGGGCACACAGACTGCCGTGTCAGGCTGGCCGCAGACCCCCAGCCCCGGGGGGGGGCGGCAGACTGTGGGGGGCCGTCAGTTCGCAACTCCTCGGCAATTGTGGCTGGGCAGCTGACGGGCTGATAGAGTTAATAAATAATCATTTCTGGCCGCTGCAGGGGACGGAGGGGCGCCCCAATCGCTGTTCAGAGTTAATAATAGGTGGCGGGGCTCTTATCCTCAATTGATTATTGCCTGGCTAAACTGCTTGCTTTTAGAATTACAATGGGGGAGACGGGGAGGTGAATGAGTCACCGCCGTATCCTGGCCGGTGCACCTGGCGGAATCGGGTGGAATGTCGCCTGCGCGCCTCAGTCTGCGGTTTCCGCTAGCAGCAGCAGTAGCATGCAGCTTGGCTGCAGTAAGTGAAGCTCAATGAAACTCTAGCTGAATTATTGAGGAAATTTGATTTACCAAATGTGGTCTTGAATAGCGCTAGATCTAGATTAGCAAATCTATAAGAATAGAACAGCAGATCAGGAACTCAAACTTAAGACAATTGAGACTTAAGAGCGGATGACCTCTAGACGAACCGAGAAACCGATCCAGGTGAGAATATCAATGAGACATCTGGATTATAAGGGGTTCTCTCAGTGGCCATATGAGTAGGCAAAGATGTAGATCGACATCGACAGCTCAAGTGAGCACGGCCTTTGAGCTTTGAGTCGGCATCGCCGGGGCACGGAAGACCGCCTTACGCATGCATTCACAGTGAATGGCGCCCGCAATAAAGCCATACTTAATAGCATTGACTGCTCAAGGAAGAGGTGGGAGCTGCTCCCCTTGCCCCCGCGGCGACAGTCTGCAGTGAGGTGCATTGCTGAGCACAGTGGAGCAGCCCTCTCTCGGGTTGAGTTCCACCCCCCCCCCAGAGTCGCTGAGTAGAAAACAATGGCCTGGTCTAAAAATAGCAAAAAGCCATTTGGGCATAAAAGCTGGGATCTCCTCTCCTTCTTTTCTACAGTGCAAAAATACTATTTGCCAATTTCTGACTAGAGCGATGACTCATCCCTCAGTGTGGCTTGAGTAGCTGTTGAGAACAGCGAGCTTCAGGTGAAAACAGAATGAAAGCTCAGAGCAAAACCTCCTTCCTGGGTGGCAAGGAATTCTCGTGAATTTCTATTCGCTTGCTATGAATTGGCTTCGATGCTTTTCATCCTCTTCTAAAATACAAGAATGTAAACAGAAAAATTGCATGAAAGGCATAGGGTAGTGAGGAGGGAGATAGGGTAGTGGGGAGGGAGATAGGGTAGTGGGGAGGGAGATAGGGTAGTGGGGAGGGCGATAGGGTAGTGAGGAGGGAGATGGGGTAGTGAGGAGGGAGATAGGGTAATGGGGAGGGAGATAGGGTAGTGGGGAGGGCGATAGGGTAGTGAGGAGGGAGATGGGGTAGTGAGGAGGGAGATAGGGTAGTGGGGAGGGCGATAGGGTAGTGAGGAGGGAGATGGGGTAGTGAGGAGGGAGATAGGGTAGTAAGGAAGGAGATGGGGTAGTAAGGAGGGAGATAGGGTAGTGAGGAGGGAGATAGGGTAGTGAGGAGGGAGATAGGGTAGTAAGGAGGGAGATAGGGTAGTGAGAAAGGAGATGGGGCAGTAAGGAGGGAGATAGGGTAGTGAGGAGGGAGATAGGGTAGTGAGAAAGGAGATGGGGCAGTAAGGAGGGAGATAGGGTAGTGAGGAGGGAGATAGGATAGTGACTAGGGAGATAGGGTAGTGACAAGGGAGATAGGG
This sequence comes from Macrostomum lignano, assembly GCA_002269645.1. Taxonomy (NCBI): domain Eukaryota; kingdom Metazoa; phylum Platyhelminthes; family Macrostomidae; genus Macrostomum; species Macrostomum lignano. The sequence goes on along the minus strand of NIVC01001294.1, from coordinate 107,985 downwards.
TAGTGACAAGGGAGATAGGGTAGTGAGAAAGGAGATAGGGCAGTAAGGAGGGAGATAGGGTAGTGACGAGGGAGATAGGGTAGTGAGAAAGGAGATAGGGCAGTAAGGAGGGTGATGGGGTAGTGAGAAAGGAGATAGGGCAGTAAGGAGGGAGATGGGGTAGTGAGAAAGGAGATAGGGCAGTAAGGAGGGAGATAGAGTAGTGAGAAAGGAGATAGGGTAGTGAGAAAGGAGATAGGGTAGTGAGAAAGGAGATAGGGTAGTGAGAAAGGAGATAGGGTAGTGAGAAAGGAGATAGGGTAGTGAGAAAGGAGATAGGGCAGTAAGGAGGGAGATAGGGTAGTGACGAGGGAGATGGGGTAGTGAGAAAGGAGATAGGGCAGTAAGGAGGGAGATGGGGTAGTGAGAAAGGAGATAGGGCAGTAAGGAGGGAGATGGGGTAGTGAGAAAGGAGATAGGGCAGTAAGGAGGGAGATAGAGTAGTGAGAAAGGAGATAGGGTAGTGAGAAAGGAGATAGGGTAGTGAGAAAGGAGATAGGGTAGTGAGAAAGGAGATAGGGTAGTGAGAAAGGAGATAGGGTAGTGAGAAAGGAGATAGGGTAGTGAGAAAGGAGATAGAGTAGTGAGAAAGGAGATAGGGCAGTAAGGAGGGAGATGGGGTAGTGAGAAAGGAGATAGGGTAGTGAGAAAGGAGATAGGGTAGTGAGAAAGGAGATAGAGTAGTGAGAAAGGAGATAGGGCAGTAAGGAGGGAGATGGGGCAGTGCGGGACGGAATGGCAAACAGAGAGCAGGCAAGGTTGCTAGCCAAAGTCTACTAGAAGATGCGCAGGTTAAAGAACTGATTAATTAATCGCCAGTGCTGTTACATGATTTAGCCGTGAGATCAACATATTTCTGCTGCGAGTAGACGCTGATACCGATTGAGAAAGGCCATCCTTTCCAATTCCAATAAAATTAAGCAGGCCAAGCTGTCCAGGCCGGAACTTCTCAGGAGAAGCAGCAAAATGAAAGTCTAATTTTTGCCCCTCTCGATGATGCGCTAGGAAGCTGGGAGGGGATGGGAGCATTTTTGCACTGCTAGATGCGCGATGGAAATGCATTGCTGGTAGCGAAGGACTTTGGGGATGTCTTCAGTGGCTCAGCCCGGGGGGAGGGGGGCAGAGAGCTCAGCCTGGACTCTTTCCAACTCCGGCGGGAGATCTCATGACCGGCCGGGGCTCCCTGCTTTCTCCTTAGTTGAGGCTGCGAGCAGACTTAGGCTTGGGAGAGGGAGTGGCGGCTGTGTTGGGAAGAGCTGAACTTCTCTCTGCTGCCCGCGGCACGTGATCTGGGGGGGGGGGTTGGCCGCTGCCGCAGGGACCGCCTGCCGCCTTGCATGAACGGCGTTTGCAAGCTGGGGACTGGAGATCAGTGACAGACAGATGGACAGACAGACAGACAGACAGACACATAGACAGACAGACAGACAGACAGACAGACGGACAGACAGGACAGACAGACAGACAGATGGACGGACTCACAGACAGACAGACAGACAGACAGACAGACAGACAGACAGACAGACAGACAGACACTAAGACAGACAGACAGACAGACAGACAGACAGACAGACAGACAGACAGACAGACACTAAGACAGACAGATAGACAGACAGACAAACGGACAGACACTAAGACAGACAGACAGACAGACAGACAGACAGACAGACAGACAGACAGACAGACAGACACTAAGACAGACAGATAGACAGACAGACAAACAGACAGACAGACACTAAGACAGACAGACAGACAGACAGACAGACAGACAGAGAGAGAGACAGACAGACAGAAACAGACAGACAGACAGACAGACAGACAGACAGACAGACAGACAGACAGACAGACAGACAGACAGACGCTAAGACAGACAGACAGACACTAAGACAGACAGACAGACAGACAGACAGACAGACAGACAGACAGACAGACAGACAGACAGTCAGACAGACAGACAGACAGACAGACAGTCAGACAGACAGACACACAGACAGACAAACAGACAGACAGATAGACAGACAGACAGACAGACAGACAGACAGACAGACAGACAGACAGACAGACAGTCAGCTAAGTATGAAAGCCGATCATTAAGGCATAAACCAACTATGGTTTATTAATCAATCCATCTATGGATATAAACAAAATCGATCCTATCTCAAAGCTTCACTTCCCTCAGGGCATTTTTGGCCCTTCGAACTGTTATTTTTAAACCTCCTCAGCCTCTTTTAACTCCGCTTGGCGGATGTCTCCTCCATCGATAAATCCTGCTCTCGTAATCACTTCTCCCAGCATGGAACAAGAACAAAACAAGCTGTACAAATAAAAAGAACAGGTTGTACTTAGCCAACTTAACATTTTCGACGCTAGAAGTTCCATTAAATGCGACTCCTATCGGTGCGTCCTTGATGGCGCCGTCTTTAGCGCCCTTAATGGCGCCGTCTTTAGCGCTCTTAATGGCGTCCGCTTTGGCTGGCACCATTCGAGGCATCATGCTTCGAAAGCAACCCCCTCCCTGTGCATTCAGTCTGCCCAGCGACCCCAAAATCGGACAGGCTAATATTTGCTAAAATGTAAGTTTTTGCTTCGCATCAGCGCACGCCGGGGAGCCCCACGGCGGCACGGGACACACTGTAATAATTTGTGCACCGGGAATGCCGCTGGCTCAGTCCGTTTCTCACTCAGCAAACAATTAATTAATAGTTGGATCGAGTTCCTCCAGAGTAAACAAAGTGTCTGGTCTGGGTTTTGTACTTTTGGACTCAGAAGCGGCTGAGAACTTCGGTCGGCTCCAGTGATGGTGCTGGATGATTCTGTGCAGCTAAGCATTGAATCTAAAATGAGGCAAGCCGGCTACTGATCCTGATTGCATTAACTGCATATTGTAAAAGTGCATTACAATACGATTCGATGCCTCCGCACCATATTTAAATGATCGATAACCTTCATTGACCCTTTGATAGTACGCCGCATAAGCCTTTAAAGGGGCATCGCTACCCTCCACAGCACTTACGGGCGTAGAATGGTCATCGCTACCCTTCCTGACCAGGGAGTTGCATTGAAGCTTGCCACTAGATCGACTTTTCCATGGCACCAATGCTCAACAATGCAGGGTCGCGACAATTGACTTTGGCACGATCCAGAACTCAATTCATTTCGCTGCTCTTGCAATGTTTAACAATGAAAAGATTATTTTCATTCCGCTTTTGGTTCTGACGGTTTGACTGACAGGAAGGGTACGTTTTGAAGCAACGCAATGAGGACATGATCGCGTTAGGTAATGCAGATATAGTGAATAAGACTGCAACAGAAACTTTGACTTAGTTTTTTGTTTGGTTGTTGGCGCTTTTGAGGTTAGCGTTTGGGGTTGGCGGTTTTGGGGGGTAGGTGATTTCGGGGGTTGGCGGTTTGGGGGGTTGGTGATTTCGGGGGTTGGCGGTTGGGGTTGGCGTATTGGGGGTTAGTTTGTTGGGGTTTGGCTTGTTGGGAAGTTGGCGTGTTGGGGTGTTGGTGCGTGTTGGGGTTGTCGTGTTGGAAGGTTGGCGTGTTGGGGATTGGCTTGTTGTGGGGTCGGCGTGTTGAGGGGTTGATGTGTTGGCTGGTTGGCCTGTTGGAGGGTTGGTGTGTTGGGGATTGGCGTGTTGGGGTTTGACTTGTTGGGGTGTTGGTGCGTGTTGGGGGTTGTCGTGTTGGAGTGTTGGCGTGTTGGTGGTTGGCTTGTTGTGGGGTTGGCGTGTTGGGGGCTGACGTGTTGCGGGGGTGTGCGTGTTGGAGGGTTGGCGTGTTGCGGGGGTGGGCGTGTTGGAGGGTTGGCGTGTTGCGGGGGTGGGCGTGTTGCAGGGTTGGCGTGTTTGCGGTTGGTGCTGGCGGGTTGGCGCGTTTTGGATTGGAGCAGAGGGCTGCCAAGAATCCCTACTATTTCACTTATTACTTTTTCTTAAAACACTCCTGACGAAGCCTTGTCTCAATGCTCTGGGAATCTTAAAATAAAATATCCCCAGAAACAAGCTTCAGGATCGCTACCGGCTTTACCAAGAAGGCAGATGGTAGTGTTTTAGGTGCTCTGGTGTTGCTCTAATTAATTATTCACGACTTGCTTACTGGCCACGTTACTCAATTTTCCTCCGCATTCAGGTTGAGTCTGTCGGGCGGTAGCTGAAAATGAGCTGAGAGCGCCGAGAGCACCACATGGTTTCGCAGCTGGATAGGTGGAAATCGGGATATTTGATGGCTCAGCTGACTAGCAGCAGGGCTGGTTGAGAGAAGTTTCTGAGCACAGTAAAAGCGAAGATCATTGATTTTTATATCGTTAAATGACTCAAATATTTCTTGGTAGTCGTTGCATCAGATTTTTGGCTTTGTCTGGGGCTTACTGTGTGTTTAATGTTAGTCTTACTCATTACTTACACCAGCCATTAGCTACACCAGCCATTAGCTACACCAGCCATTAGCTACACCAGCCATTAGTTACACCAGCCATTAGCTACACCAGCCATTACTTACACCAGCCATTAGCTACACCAGCCATTAGTTGCACCAGGCATTAGTGACACCAGCCATTAGCTACACCAGCCATTACTTACACCAGCCATTAGCTATACCAGCCATTAGTTGCACCAGGCATTAGTGACACCAGACATTAGCTACACCAGCCATTAGCTACACCAGCCATTAGCTACACCAGCCATTAGCTACACCAGCCATTAGCTACACCAGCCATTACTTACACCAGCCATTAGCTATACCAGCCATTAGTTGCACCAGGCATTAGTGACACCAGACATTAGCTACACCAGCCATTAGCTACACCAGCCATTAGCTACACCAGCCATTAGCTACACCAGTCATTAGCTACACCAGCCATTAGCTACACCAGCCATTAGCTACACCAGTCATTAGCTACACCAGTCATTAGCTACACCAGCCATTAGCTACACCAGCCATTAGCTACACCAGCCATTAGCTACACCAGTCATTAGCTACACCAGCCATTAGCTACACCAGCCATTAGCTACACCAGTCATTAGCTACACCAGTCATTAGTTGCACCAGCCATTCACTAACTCAAGGATACTGAATTAGCAAGAAAGGCTAATATAGTTACTTGCTGTCTAAAACTCTGCCAAACCTTTAATTCTGCTGTTAAGGCACAATACAAAGGCAGGATTAACGTGCACCAACTGCTTATCCGGCGATTCTCAAAAGTTTTGCGTGACGCCCAGCTCAGATCGTTGAGTCAGCTGTCTCCAGCTCAATCGATACTCATGCCTACAACCGCCGAACTCCAGCGCGAGCACAGATGGCCAAACTGAGACACACGAAAGCCCCCAGAACTTTGTCGTTTCGGCACGAAATGGCAATCGAGTTGAGAAAATTGAGATTTGCTCTCAGAAGTTGACCATCTCAAGTGGCTGGAATCGGCCGAAACCAATTCGAGACTTGAGCAACTTCTTCAAGACAACACGGAAGAAGTTCTCAACGATTCAGAGGCAACTCTCTGGCTTTGCCACTCAGCCAGCTCACAAGCAGGGGATTAGGGCAGAGCCTCCGCATCCCGGACACTCGGATCTGCCCCATTCCGCTGCCGATTGCGTAACAGCAATTTCTGATGCCCCGGCACCGAAATTCGGCCCAATTTCCTGGACAGAATGAGACACAATCGCGGCCTGAACTTGCCTCCCACCGGGGATTTCTGCACAGGGAGACGGATAGGGTGAAGAAGGGGAAAAAAGAGACAGAGCAAGCGATTGACGAGGGCAAGGGAAATTTGCGAATGGCATTAATTCCCCTGCATTCGAATTCGGGAGGTGAGACTGACCGAGTCAAGGGAGTTGGGGAGCTTCTCCGACTTTTCCCCTAATCTTCGCCGCCCTAATTTATCCCATACATTTAGGGGCGGCCTGACTCAATCATCGCGCTTTCCGATCAGTCCGACTAACCTTGATTTCCACGCAGCTGATGACCTCCGAGGCGGCTTTCACACCTCACTGAGCTCGCGCGAGTAAATGCTTTGCTCAATACGAGAGTATGCCCCCAGCTCTCCTTCATCATTTTGACTCTTTCTCTGAAAGAATATTCATATCTACTAAAGTATGCCGCCAGTATGCCAAATGCAGAGCTGCAACCACACTCATCAACTCCTTCAGTCCTTCAAAGGCCCATCTTTGGCGGCACAGATCAAAGACTCTCAGTAGTGAGGGATTATGAGGATGGAGGCAAGATCTGCAGTCACGCAAATCCTAGCCACTGCTGCACTGGCTTACCTGCAGGTTGCCAAGCTCAGGTGGGAAGCACTACAAATGCGGAGCGATCGTCCTACATATCCCAAATATCCCACAGTCCTGAGTCCTACGCGTGAGGCCATTGACACGCGAATCGCACTCAACTAATGCCTTCTTGTGTCCCTGTGTTCTCGCCAAATTTGAATATCGAGTGCTCTCCTTGGAACCCCGGGGCTCATAGCTTCGATATTCGGTTTCGTGTAGTAATTTTCATTTCAATTTGTGTATAAATTTTTTCCCATCTCGAGGCTGGCCTTCGAGAAGCCCCAGGTCCATATTCGTGCACGAGCCGCAGATGAATGCCTGTCTACATGTAATTCATTCCGTGCATGCCAATGCGCACAGTCGGGCCATTTCCTGTTTACAACTTGCCTTGACAGCCGTGTTGCCATGGCCTTTCCAGTTGTTTTAGCCAAGCAAACGGCCCAGAGAAGCCGCGTCAGTCGGCCGGCATCCGGTCGCAAATTGAGCTTGCCAAGCCGACAGGCAAGGGAGCGAATAGAATTACACAAGCGGTTGGGCGCGTCAGCATGTCACCTCTCTTTGTACGAGCGGAATTTTGCTGAAAGAAGTCGCCGAGATAATGGCCTTTGGGGCAGTTTTATTGCTTCATAATAATTTTTCCTGGGGGACAGAGGGCCCTCTTCATGCTGTTGCTAATTGCAGCAAAAGCGCAGTGAGTTATGGCTGTCTTCTCGCACATGCCAGAGTGCGGAGCCGAGTTACTGACCGATTGATAAGTATAGTTTAGGAATTGCATTCAAACTATGCTACTGAATTAGGAATCGTTAGTAGTAACTTGAGGAAAATATAAGCATAATTGCTACTGTTGGAAGGAAATCATTAAATACTGAGAGCATTGAAGCTTCAACAAGAGCTCGGAATAAAGATATTTTAATTCGACAGTCTGCAATTAAGTGTTCTGAATAATCCGGCTCCATCACAGCCTCCTGGGTCCGCTTAAACTAGACGGGCCGGGACCTCCAGGCAGACAAAGTCGACTTCCTTGGCATCGGCGAGCTCCCATTTGACGACCACGCCAACCTGGTCGGGTTAAACAACGGCAGGTGCAAAAATAAACAAAAACGGACAAGAGTTAGAGCCGTGGAGTCAGATACGACACGAATAAGCAGACAGAACTTGAATCAAAGACAGAATAGGATAAACTGGCATGAATCTGGAGCACTCACAGCTGGGTAGCTGCTTTTGACCTGCAGAGTTGATGTGTACACAGCCTGGGTGCCGGCCTTCAGCGGGCAAGCAGGTGCCATCGAGTCGCAGGCGTTCGTGTCGGGCAGCGGAAACGGCACGGGGATTTTGGCGACAATGCCGTGAACCACCGCCTTCACGCTGGTGCTGTTCTCGGACGGTGTGAAGGTGATTTTGATCTGTGCATTCGAGCCTCTAGGCAGCTCGCAGGGAATCTTCGGACACGGGGTCACGTCTAGACTGTCGATCTTGCCGGCTTTGGAGCCTGCGGAGGGTTTGGAATACAGCTAGAGAACCCTGTGAGCGACGGGATTCCGTAAAACCCATCATGGGTTAATATGAAATAGCCTACTACCGAGTAGCGAGAAAAGAGTGTGAAGCAAATCTCTATTGGCGTGTGCAAAGTTTAGAGTGGAAAGCAGTCATGCCCATTCCACCGACCCCCGAGCACGGGCAAGCACACGGATTCGCTCACATAGGATGCACAGCGGCCCTGATTTTCTCAGAGTGTCACGCATGCTTACACTGTGCACTGGTGGTTTGCCCTTAATATGCGAAAATTTCACCACAAGTCCCTGAAAATACATTTATGTACAAATCCAGAATTTAGTTAATCTCACTTAACCGTAAATCCAGTCCCTCATAAAAACCTTGGTACAACAGACGCGCATGAAAACAGAAGGGGTAGCAGCCCTCTAGGAGATTCAGAAGGGCAGCAGCCCTCCAAGCGCTCCAACCCCTCCATGAAACACAGTAGGGGCAGCAGCCAATGAAACAGACTTCAGGGGCAGCAGGCCTCCATGAAACACAGAAGGGGCAGCAGCCCTCCAGGAAACACAGAAAGGGCAGCAGCCCTCCAGGAAACACAGAAGGGGCAGCAGGCCTCCAGGAAAAACAGAAGAGGCAGCAGCCCTCCATGAAACACAGAAGGGGCAGCAGGCCTCCATGAAACACAGAAGGGGCAGCAGGCCTCCATGAAACACAGAAGGGGCAGCAGCCCTCCAGGAAAAACAGAAGAGGCAGCAGCCCTCCATGAAACACAGAAGGGGCAGCAGGCCTCCATGAAACACAGAAAGGGCAGCAGGCCTCCAGGAAAAACAGAAGGGGAAGCAGCTCCCTCCAGGAAAAACAGAAGGGGAAGCACATGCTTAGACCCCGTGACGCAGTGACATGGCAGTCAGCTTACCGCAGTCGACAAACTTAGTGACAGGATCGCAGACAACGCCGCCGATCAAAAGAGCCAGCAAAATAGCCACTGAACGAAGCATTGCGGCTTGCGAGCTAGAAAAAATTTCAGAAACTGTTAAGCAACGGATTCAACAGAAGCTGCAGAATCAGCACGCCTGCCTACCAATTGAAACAGTTGATCTATATAGAAGTGTTTATGCAGCGAGACAAAACTGCACACAGCTTACAAGTTAGAGAAAGTCTCTAATTGCACTGAATAACTGATGCAGTGTATTTCTAATCAAAAGACAGCATCTGTCAGCTTAAAAGTTTTAGCCAATGCAAGTTAAAACAACGCCAATGGTGTTCAGGAGGGTCAGGTCAGTGCAGACTGCAACTGTGGTGTCTCTAATTTACTTTACATAAAATGGGGCCACTTTTGACCGAATTGGATGGTACACTGATTAAACAAAACTCTCCGACTTTCCTAGAAACGAAAAACTCAGCACTTTGCTAGTGTACATGAGAATGCGCAATGTACATACCTGACAATTAAACAGTCAGTGCGCTGTACACTCCGCGTGAAGCGTGTGTAAAATGCTGTGGCTGCGTACAGTATTGTTGCGAAATATGCGAAGCAGAAGGCCGGCAGATTCGTCTCAGTGCTGATTGTTGTGAGACGATGTCGCCGAAGGCTTCGCGCTAGATCTCCGGCAACCATCAAATCTTCTTTCACCAATGATTTACATTGACTTTCCTAAATGTATCTAGCTAGTACCGAATACCGATGACGAAATAAAAGCTAGGGTTAGGGTTCATAATGAGTTTCTGATTGGTTTCTGTTGGGCGGACGGGTCTGTTACAGGGATTGCCCAAATCCCAATCCCGGGATTTTAAATCTAAATTTCCCGATCCCCGGGAAACATTTTTGTTTGTATTTTTGTTATTTTTGTTTTGTTATTGTTATTTTTGTTGGCATTTTGTGGATTTTAATGTGAAATTTGCAATGTAAATTTTGATATTTGGTTTACTTCTTAACTACTAATATACTAGTAATTTTATACAACTTAAATACGTCACTCACAAGATAATGCTGTTTTTCATCTACAAATAGATCATTAACTCTCGATCTACAATCAAAAATGTCAGCAAAAAACGTTTAGCCTTAAAAATTCCAACCCGGAAGCTTAAAAATCTGTATTTTTCTGATCCTGGGATTGGCCGAATTCCGGCGATTATCTTGTGACGTATTTAAGTAAGTAGTATAAAAGTAATAACTAGTAGTAAAGAAGCAAATCAAATATCAAATTTTAAATTGGAATAAATTTCACATTTAAATCTGTGACGCCGAGTTTAAAAAGACGCCACGCGACGTGAAGGCAGTTAACGGAAATTAGCGCAGTATAATAACTAGTTGTGAGTCCAATTATGTTCATATTACAACACTTCGTAAAAATAAAAACAAAAATTTGTCCCGGGATTCGGGACCCCAATCCCAGGATTGCAATCCCTACTGTAGGCTGCCCCCCTTCCACAAACGAAATAAAGCAGTTGATTAAACCAGTTAAGTTGAATTGAAAGTGCCGCAGTTAGACGGCTAAATTGGGTTAGAGAGCTAAGAGGGGTTAAAAAGGGGCCTGGCATGCTAAGCCTTGAGGGACCGATCGATAATCAATGTACATTTAGATAAGAGATAGAAGACGGACAGAGAGTAGATAAAGATAGGGACGCACGCAAGGCAGTGAGGCTTAGCCTTAAAGTGACTTTATTTTTGCTAAATTGCCGAATGCCTAGTCCTGGTTCCCACAGTGTATGATGGACATTAAAGGGAATATTTTATTAACAGCAGAGTTTATTTGTTTGGGTAGATTCTAGGGGTCACAAAATCCCGTATTCTGTCAATCCCGGGATTGATATTTTCCAGTACCATCCTTGTCATAACATTGTTATAATGTCATAAAAATGCTGCGACTGACATTTTTATAACGCTTACAGTTATGGTAGGAGCTATAGGGGTAATGCTAGGCTGGTAATGTAATATATAACATTATAACAATGATGTTATTATACTCGTAGTATATTAAATATTATAGTAGTATATTACTACTCGTAATATCAATGTATTGTAATATGCATATGTATAACATATATTAAATTATGTAATGTACGTTCGTACATGTATCACTGTGCAAAGCAATATGAATGTAAAAATTACATTCACAATCATAAACTACTACTGTCTGGGCATGGGCAGTGGGCATTCACGTTGTCAAGGTTGTCACGACATGCACGATGTGTTCAAAATTTAAAGTCAACGTTAAATTATTTAAACAAGACTGAACACAAACATCAAAGATTTTACAAAGTGGGCAGCGGAAAGTGGACATGGATGCATGTATGTTCCATATTTTACCTAACTGTCTTGCTAATTGCTATTATATCAGACATAATAAAAACATAGCATAAACTTTCCGGGATTGAATCCCGACCCTGTGAATCCCGGGATCCCGGAATCCCGGAAAAAGCCCTAAATCCCGGGATCCCGGGATTGTGACCCCTATAGTAGATTCCAAAAGCAAACGAGTTGGCCAGCAATCCAGCATGTTGCATCGCAAATTAAGTTGCTCCTAAACACTAATTGCTGGAATTCAAACATAAACAAGTACACTGTACGATATTAAGACGAATTCTGAAATATTCTAGAAGGGGGAAATACCGATTCGACGATTAAAATAGGACATATCAGAAATCGATGATTGTACCTACTGCAACGCCTCTATCTTAACAGAGGAGGGGAGAGAGAAGAGAGGATAGAGAGGATAGAGAGAGGACAGCGGGGGGGAGGAGAGGGCAGAGGAGAGAGAGGAAATAGGAGAAGGGAGAGAAGAGGGGAGAAAATAGAGAGGGGGAAGAGAGAGAAGAGAAGAGAGAGCTGAGAAGAGACATGAACCTTAAGCGGATAGGATTGCTATTGTGAAGTTTCAAAGGACCCGAGGGCCGGATAGAGAGGCTTAGCGGACCGCATTTGGCCGACTCCTGCCGACTCCTGATTTAAACGTTTCTGGCCACCTCTGTGCACTTGCCCGTTGCTACGCTCGATCATAATATGAAATAAATTCTTAATTTCGCTACGCTGAGAGAAACTAACCTTCGCAACTCAACTCTATTTTGGTGTTAGGAAATTCAAAAAATTCAAAAATCAAATTCAATTTTTTTACTGCGAAATATAAAGTTTCGGTCTTGAGATATTTCCCTGGCAAAGGGTGCCCAGGGCGACTTTCATGTTGCTAAGTATAGGTCCGAAGATACTACACAGTTCGAAGGCACGTTGCTATCGGGCCTTTCCGTTCGTTAATAAAAGCTCATGTTGTATGAATTTCTGCAGCACTCGTTGGTCTTCAGAATAGTAAATTTAAATAATCTGGCATTGCAAACAGTGTACACTATCTTTGTCTCATCTTTCACCGAACTATCAGTGAGCCCCATGTGCTGTAAGTGGCTGCGCAGTTACACTGTTCAAATGGTTATTCACAGTTTTCTACGCTTAATTTTGCTGCAAGAATTGAATGCTTGGACAGTATTGCTTTGAGCAGGCATAATAGCTAGCTGCATTACTTCTTTTCTGCACGTTGACTATTCGTAGATGGTCGTTGTGGCTGTACGCGTCGGAAGGGGGTCGCTTTGGTCCATTGTTCTTCGAAAATGCTCAGGGGCGGCTGCGGCGGCCTGAGCTTTCGTTTAGAGGCCACTGCCTCTCCGTCCCATCCAATTCTTGCGAGTTGCGACTTGCTTTTGAAATGTCTCGAATTGCACTAAATAGTTTTAACAGGCGAGCTAAAATGCAAGCAAAAATATGCAGCGTTGCGTTCTGGTGTGCAATGGGAATCGCGTGAATTAATGTTCCAGCTGTGATGGTAGTTGAAAGTTGAAAGAATGAGGCAAATTTTGTCCTTGGCCAAAATTACATACCATGGCTAAATAGATTTGGTATCAAGTAAAAATCAGACTAAAAGTCGAGTTTTAGAGCCGAGCAATCCTTTAAAATGTACTTATACAAACAAAGACAACCTAAAGTACATTACAACCTCGGGCAGTGCTAACAGGTTTCGATAACGCCGCTAGTAGTGAAACTTGGGGCAATCGAAAGACGGCTCCCATATGATCGATAACTGAGAGCCATTATTTACATCAAAAGTAATGCATACTCAGGCTCAAATATTTTGACGATTGCAATCAGAAAATCAGAAAATGGCCTGCAGACTGTAGTGGAAGAGCGAACAGCAGTTAAAATACCTAATAAAATATGCTCAAGTACATCTACGGATAATAGAATCGTAGAAACCACCAAACGGAGTCTGTTTTTGACAGCCACTCCTGCTTCATCTGGTGCCGGGAGAGCGACAGCCGCACTGAGATGTTTGTGTACAAAGGCATCGCCTGGCGACTGACGATCGTGTACGAGTTCTTTCTGAGCGCGTTCAGCCCGTCCTCATAGTGCCTGGCCCGCCAGGCCATAAAGTGCGTGTACCCGCCCTCGATGCGGACGGCCTTGGGGTGGCGCACCATCTTGTAGCGGCCGAGGGTGAGCGGCGGACGGGACACCAGCATGCCGGCCTCCATCGTGCGGGCGCTGATGTCGTCGTCCTCGTTGCCCCAGCCCCAGTACACGTTGGAGAAGCCGTTGATGCGGAAGAAGTTCTTGCTGCTCATCGCTGCACACGACCGATGGGAAGAGAACTGCTTTTAATCCCGCTTACTAACACGTCAAAACCATACATATCGGCATAGCTACTCACCCAGCACAGCGCCGAGGTAGTTGTAGAACATCACGTGATACCGCATCTCGTCAATGGCGGATGCCAGGTGCCTGGCGTTCTCATCGCACAGGTACACATTCCGATCGTGCTCGGGAATCATGTCCACATCGTGGAAGATGAAGCAGTCAAAGCTGGCCAGCTTCAGTGCCTCCACCACGCCAACATTTATCAGCATGCCTCGGTTGAAGGGCTCCGGTCCTGTCTGGGTGATGCGGCAGAGAAGATTTTAAAAGCTGCCTCTTTACCTGCTCAACTCACTGCTCACCTGCTGAACTGCTGAACTTACTTCTTAATTCTTAACTTCATTGCTCACCTGCTCAACCACAAACACAGTGTACTTGATCAGCTGCCTGCTCAAATGACTGCTCACCTGCTCAAGTTACTGCTTAACGCATTGCTCACCTGCTCAACCACAAACACAGTGTACTTGATCAGCTGCCTTCTCAGCATCCGATGCAGCCGGTTCAGCAGCAGCCGCAAGTGAAAGTCCCGATTCCTGAAGGCCACCATCACGGCTACGTGTTGCAGTGGGGTACAGTTTGATGGAGCCCAGCTTCCGCCAGGACGCAACCTCATCTGTGCCGGAACTTCGGGACCAGCCAGAGCAGTCTCCAGATGATGCAGCTCAGGTGCATTATGCATATCTATTGGCTGCAGCTGGAGGCTGTCCCGCCGCAGGTAACAGCGGCCCGACTTCAGCCTGGAGTCGTCGGCTGGCCAGTCTTCAATGAAGACGTCCGGCTCTGAGTAGCGGCACCTGCTGCTGTAGTTGAAGAGGGCAAACACCCACAGGCACAGGTACAGGCACAGCAGCAGGTAGCGGCCCGCGACAGACATGTGCCTGCTGACGCGTATCGGGTACCCGCGGCAGAACATGGCGGGGTAAAGAGCTTCGCTTGACTTGCAGCACGGCAAGGGCAGAGTTCAGCTTCGTTTTCTGACGGTTTGGATGGGGGGGGGGGCATTTGCCACACATCAGATTCAGTACACAGGTGCGTACATGTACTTTACCTTTGTCTGTCAATTTTTGTGCTGCCACAAGGATATGGGATAACTTACTGTTCCTCACCTCTCAGACAGGAGACAAGGCGCCAGACCTGCCTCCAGACTTTAGCAAAGATAGATTTAGTTAATATAGGCTCGCTTAGTATTCAACGGATAACTTGTTGAAAAATGGGCAGCAAAAGGTTTGGCATCTCTGAATGCTGTCATGCGTACATTAGACTTACCTGCCTTGCACACGGTCAACTCGAATAGAAAATACGATCTCGGTTTTGAAGCGCGATATGGAAAGACGGGGTCGTTGTTTCTTCTGTTTCTTTTTAAATAAAAATATAGTTTTACAGTTGCAATTGTGGGGCTACGGACCAATAAGAGAGCTCTGTTTCATCAACGGGAGACAGGCAGTGCATTCTGCTAGACGCTTCTAAACATGCCGAGCCTTGTGTGGGCCCACGTTGCAAGAAGCAAGCTGACAAAAAGACTCATGCGACAGCAATGTTTTGAATCGCGTCAAACCATTGCGAGGCACCGAGCTATCGAACAGATAGGTAGAAAGCTTGAAATACTGCTGCTGTGCAGAGAGAACAGAGCAGAATTATTGAAATAATTGAAGCATATGCAAAAAGAGGTGCCGCGTGCACCGAACGGGATGATGGTACGAGTAGAATTCAAAATTGGTACCAGAAAGGCTATTAAAAACATTTTCATTTAAAGTTTAATTCGGCTATTTAGAATGACCATATACGCTTGTATAGCTTCTCAAGTTATATTTGGAGTGCAAAATATCACTTAATTGAATTGTTTTGATCTAAAATAATAGAAAACGTAACAAAAACATTTTTGTGTTGACAAGTTACCAAGATACTGGTTTTTTAAAAGTGATTTTGTAGATTATTTAAAAATTAAGGTGTTTATGACAGCCGGCACTGTGCCAGGTGCCTTCAGTAGAATACTCGTACATGTTAGATGTACGCGTATGAGCGATGGGCTACTTGCGAGAAAGCATAGAAGCGATTTTGAAGTATTTGATACTCAATGCAAAGAGCGGTGTATTGTTTCTCTAAATATTTTTTGTTTCACACGTATAATTGTATAATTTCCAATAAAAAAAGTTTCTTAATTGAAGCGTTCATTTACAGGCTGAGCAAATCTGTTTAGGCCTGATATGAACTTTGATATTAACAGTAGAACTACCAAGAGAGGGGGGGAATTTCCACCCCCCTGACAATTTTTTGCTGCACCGGAACGGAGCAACGCAGGCACACGAAATTCGAGAACACGGGCTAGCTTTTTGTTGCGCACATTCTCAAACAAGAATCAAGTCGCCCCAGCCCTCCGGACCGTCGAGATATTCGACGATTCTGCTAGAAGGTCGGATTTTTCCCATAAGCGCTATAGTGTATTCAGTACACCCCTGTGCGCCAATCAGCACTGCGCCTCAGTGCAGCCTTGCCAAGTCTCCAAATTTCATCAGCACGTCAACTACATGTGTCTGCATCAGTTCTGACTTCGTTGGTCACTAGCCTTCTCCCAGGTGGAGCTTCTGGACCTTCAACGGGTGGCACGAGGTGACTAGCTCGTATGAACACCCTGATGCGAATTTCTCTAGTTTCGCCGATCAGGCCTCGACCTCGACAGTGAGAAAGCCTCAACTGCTGGACATCCTCAGCTAGTCTCTCAAGCATTCCATCATCACCCCGACGCCATCGGCACTTTCAACAGATTACACCAGGTGATTATGAACATCCTGTTGCAAATATGTTAGATTGTTCTAATCAATCTTCAATAATGGGCAAACCTCTACTGGTAGGTATCCTCAACTAGTTTTTCAAGCATCCGGTTGTCATTCTGCCGTCGTCGGCACCTTCAAGGAGACGAAACCGACTATAAACACCCAAAAGAGATGATTTTTTTTATTTTAAACAATTTTAGCAACTTTTAGGACAGAAGACTAGAGATTCAGTATATTATGAATTGATATTCATTCCACACAGAAAATTGGATAATTTCTAGTATTTTTTTCTTCGCGAAGATTCTGTTCAATTTACAGTGTAATTAACAAATTACGTCATCACGTTTACTTAATCATGTCTGGTGATGATAGACTATTTGAGAGTCTAGTTGAGAACGACCAGAAATGAAAGTTTGTCCATTATTGATGCTGGTGAGCGACATCAAAGAAATTCACAACAGCGTGTCTATAGTCACCTGGTGTCATCTGTTGAAGGAGCCGACGGCGTCGGGGTGGTGACGGAATGCTCGAGAGACTAGCTGAGGATGTCCAGCAGTTGAGGCTTTCCCACTGTCGAGGCTTGATCGGCGAAACTATAGAAATTCGCATCAAGGTGTCCATAGTCACCTGCTGTAATCTGTTGAAGGTGCCGACGGCGTCCGGGTGATGACGGAATGCTCGAGAGACTAGCTGAGGATACCTAGCAGTTGAATTTTGCCCACTGTCGAGGCTTGATCAGCAAAACTCGAGAAATTCGCATCAGGGTGTTCATAGTCACTTGGTGCCACCTGTTGAAGGTCCAGAAGCTCCGCCTGAGAGAAGGCTAGTGACCAACGAAGTCAGAGCTGATGCAGACACATGTGGTCGACGTGCTGATGAAATTTGGAGACTTGGCAAGGCTGCGCTGAGACGAAGTGCTGATTGGCGCACAGGGGTGTACTGAATACACTAGCGCTTATGGGAAAAATCCGACCTTCTAGCAGAATCGTCGAATATCTCGACGGTCCGAAGGGCTGGCGACTTGATCCTTGTTTGAGAAGGTGCGCAACAAAAAGTTAGCCCGTGTTCTCGAATTCCGTGTGCTTGCGCTGCTCCGTTCCGGCGCAGCAAAAAAATTGTCTGGGGGGGATTCCCCCTCTTGGTAGTTCGACGGGCGGAAAAGTGGCTTGGCATTCCTGCTGTTGAATAGACCATCAATTTGAAGAAATAACAAAAATTATCCCTCTGTGTCGATGTGCAGCAGATTCAAAGTTAAGGAAGTACACTCATAGGCTTAGGAAGGTGTGGACAGTGGGGCCATGCCCCCCACTTTTTAAAATGGGGGGGCAGTAATGGTATCTGACCCCTCCACATTTTAAATGTAAAATGTAGACTTTTTGCTTATTTTTGATTTTTGCTGCTTTGCATGAATGCATTTTGCTGCAGGGCGACAAAACAGCGCCTGCAGCACCAAAATGAGTGCCTGCGGCGCTAAAATGAGTGCATGCGACGCTAAAATGAGTGCATGCGACGCTAAAATGAGTGCTGACAAGACGGATTCTGAAAAGAATCGCTACATGATAATGTGCATTTTCCATATATAAAAATCTAACTCGATGGGGGCGTGCGCCCTGCCCTATGCGCCCCCCCCCTAATCCGCCACTGGACCTGGTGAAGTGACACAGTCTAGCGGTTAGGATTCCTGGCTCTCACCCAGGCGGCCCGGGTTCGACTCCCAGTCAGGGAACCAGTGAAATATTTTAAATAAGATGTTGGTATTATCGTTCTTCTGGTCCGTCACTTGTATGGCTCTATGTCTACTTCAAATATCAATGTGAGAGCCAAATAACTAGCTGAGGCGGCGGATTCAACTGACTTTTCCTGATGATGCAAACACTTGATGGTAACTTACAGACTGTTGTATTTGATGGTCACAATCTGTTATGTTATCTTACAAAGTATAATGTCTAAGATGGAGTTCCAAATAAGAAGCTCAATTGGTTCAAGTTACAATGGGTTCTGGTTGTTTGGGTGAACCGAAGGTTCAGTCTATTGTGGAGCTAAGGAAAAAGGAGGCGAGCTTCTTGCTTGGTTGACATGGGCTTTTATAGTACTTTTCAGTCTTGATCGCATTGGATGGTACGTAGCTACTTTTCATTGGTCGTGTCCTCAGCTTGCTATTTGGAGCGCATTCATTGGTTAAAATACATTCAATCTGGATGGGAACTTTTTGGACCAAAATGTGTCACTTCATTGGCCCCCCACTTTTTGAAACTTTCCTACGCCTATGAGTACATTTAAAGTTCGGCCTTTAAATAATATTCCATTAAACTCGAATAGTTTACGGCCTTATACAACGGTACCACCACTCCTAGAGGTCCTAGCTCAGACTGCGACGGTTGTGGTAATTAGGTTTAGGTTGGGTTATTAAGATTGATAGTCAATTTGTGGCAGACAAAAGTCGTGGACCTAGTTCAAAACCAACACTGCGCACACACTGTTCAAGCAGAAATTCAAACGTGTGGTAAGCTACCATGCAGAGAAGCTCACAGGCCAGTAGCCGGGTTAAAGAGTCCGACTCGAGGGTTAAAGCAACACAATCAAGCCCCGGAGTGCCGGCCAACCTCCAAGACAGAGAGTGTGTCGTGAGCTGCGCTTCACAGTGCCCTTGCCCCGACCCTTGCGCTCCACCTCTCCTCTCCCTGCAACTTGATCATTCTGGTCTGCCTTCCCCCTGTCTTCAGCCACCATTCTTGTTTATCATTTTAGTTTTCTCGTAGTTTTACTTTCATTGGCTGTCTGTCCCCGTTTAGTTTCTCTTTCGTTTGGGCCAGTCCAATCATGTCCCCGCGGAGGCACCTGATTGGCTAGCCTTCCCCCTCTTTTTTTTTCTATCGTCCTTCAACTGAGTTTTGCCCCCCCTCCCCAGCCCTTGTGTGGCTTAGCGGCCCTTAGCCCCAACCCAGCCCCCTGCTCTCTATCCCACCATGTACAGTATCTAGGTGCGTGCACGGCCCACGCCCGGCTTTCGTGCTAGCCTACTCTCCCCGCTAGCCCTTCAAGTACTTGTGAAAATCATTGAAAGTGATGAAATACGCGCAATCGTTCGTGAGCTCATCGAGTTAGCCTCTCCCGGTAAGATAGTCTTTACTTCTCATTTATTTCTCATCCTCTTTTAAATTCTTTCCTCCAGTCGCAGTCTTCACTAGAGTCTGCGAAGTGTCTGCGTGCCTCCAGGCCCGTGTTCACCGCTCTGGTGCTGCTGAGTGGCTACATGATCGCAGCCTCATCAATCATCATTCGCATCTCCCTCGCGAGAGCTGGACGAATTTCTGTACGCCTCAGGGGTCGCCGCTCTCCTTCCTATCACACTCGGCAAGCTCTGGGCAGTCCAGTACCCGAACCCAAACCACCCGGTCTTCGGTCTGCACGGACAAAAGCAGAAAATACAACACGTGTACCATGCCTGACAATCGATGAGAAAGTCAGGGCCTCTACACCCTGAGTGAGTGCTTAGGAGTCAGCGGAATGTGCATGACAGTAACTGCGAGACACTTTGCAGGGTGGTTTTCGGATCCAGGCGCATTCGTCAGAAGCATAATGGCTCTGGATGTCGCAACTTTCTAAGTCGTCTGGTCATCTCTCCAGTTAAACTGCCTCGTCCGGTCGTCCCTCTGTTTACTGCTTCCCTCTGTCCCATCTTTCTTTTCTCTCTCCCTCTTGCTCACTTCTGATTTGCAATTCAATTTTACCCTCTTTCCTCAGTCGTGCTCTTACCCTCATTATCTGCGCCCAACCCCCCTCAGTATCTGCGCCCAAACCCCCTCATTATCTGCGTCCAACCCCCTCCTTATCTGCGCCCAACCCCCTCATTATCTGCGCCCAACCCCCCTCAGTATCTGCGCCCAACCCCCTCCTTAACTGCGCCCAACCCCCTCATTATCTGCGCCCAACCCCCCTCATTATCTGCGCCCAACCCCCCTCATTATCTGCGTCCAACCCCCTCCTTATCTGCGCCCAACCCCCCCTCCTTATCTGCGTCCAACCCCCTCCTTATCTGCGCCCAACCCCCCTCCTTATCTGCGCCCAACCCCCCTCATTATCTGCGCCCAACCCCCCTCAGTATCTGCGCCCAACCCCCCTCATTATCTGCGTCCAACCCCCCTCCTTATCTGCGCCCAACCCCCCTCATTATCTGCGTCCAACCCCCCTCCTTATTTGCGCCCAACCCCCCTCCTTATCTGCGCCCAACCCCCCTCCTTATCTGCGCCCAACCCCCCTCCTTATCTGCGCCCAACCCCCCTCCTTATCTGCGCCCAACCCACCTCCTTATCTGCGCCCAACCCACCTCCTTATCTGCGCCCAACCCCCTTATCTGCGCCCAACCCCCCTCCTTATCTGCGCCCAACCCCCCTCCTTATCTGCGCCCCCGATAAGCGATGAACAAAGAAGCGATGTCCAGCAAAGCAAGGTTTTTTAATTCACTTAACAATTACATAAGCTGAGTAATTTCATAAAACTGTGAACTAAACATCAATATGACATTGAAGCGTCAAGAAATCATTTATATTTAAACAATTCAATTTATTAATAGCAGTACAGCGCCGACATTGCAGTAAAATACATACAAAAAACTACCAATTCAGGGAAGCGAAAAGCCTAAAATAATATTGCGATTTGACGTACCGAGCACCAGGGATAAGTAATCAATAATATTACTTACTCGCATTAACTGGACAGTCAAAGCTGCACGAAACAAAAAATGGAATATACTTCCGATTGCAATTGGAGCTATAGTACATCAAAGGTAGGTTTATATAATAATACTTCAATATCGGCATCTCTCGGTGGAAGTATTCATAATCTCTCTAGAGTGGATTAAGAAAGATTTTGTCAGTAATTTAGAGGCGATTCTCAGGTGGGTCTGATGGGCGATTCTCAGGTGAGGCTGATGGGCGATTCTCAGGTGGGGCTGATGGGCGATTCTCAGGTGAGGCTGATGGGCGATTCTCAGGTGGGTCTGATGGGCGATTCTCAGGTGGGTCTGATGGGCGATTCTCAGGTGAGGCTGATGGGCGATTCTCAGATGGGGCTGATGGGCGATTCTCAGGTGAGGCTGATGGGCGATTCTCAGGGGAGGCTGATGGGCGATTCTCAGGTGGGTCTGATGGGCGATTCTCAGGTGGGTCTGATGGGCGATTCTCAGGTGAGGCTGATGGGCGATTCTCAGATGGGGCTGATGGGCGATTCTCAGGTGGGGCTGATGGGCGATTCTCAGGTGGGGCTGATGGGCGATTCTCAGGTGGGGCTGATGGGCGATTCTCAGGTGGGTCTGATGGGCGATTCTCAGGTGGGTCTGATGGGCGATTCTCAGGTGAGGCTGATGGGCAATTCTCAGATGGGGCTGATGGGCGATTCTCAGGTGAGGCTGATGGGCGATTCTCAGGGGAGGCTGATGGGCGATTCTCAGGTGAGGCTGATGGGCGATTCTCAGGTGAGGCTGATGGGCGATTCTCATGCGAGGCTGATGGGCGATTCTCATGTGAGGCTGATGGGCGATTCTCATGTGAGGCTGATGGGCGATTCTCATGCGAGGCTGATGGGCGATTCTCATGTGAGGCTGATGGGCGATTCTCATGTGAGGCTGATGGGCGATTCTCATGCGAGGCTGATGGGCGATTCTCATGTGAGGCTGATGGGCGATTCTCATGTGAGGCTGATGGGCGATTCACCCGCGTGATTGGGGCACTAATGCAGTTGCTAGGACCGCACCGCCAAAAGCTCAACTCGACAGGGTCAAAAAGGGCGGCCTATGGATAGTAGAATCGCAGAAACCACCATACGGAGTCCGAGTTGGACAGCCACTCGGGCGTTATTCGATGCCGCTGGCGGGACAGCCGCACAGAGATGTTTGTGTACAGAGGCATCGCCTGGCGACTCAGCACTGAGTACGAGGCCCTGCTCAGCGCGTTCAGCCCGTCCTCATAGTGCCTGGCCCTCCAGGCCATGAAGTACTCGTTGCCGCCCTCGATGCGGACGGCCTTGGGGTGGCGCACCATCTTGTAGCGGCCGAGGGCGGGCGGCGGACGGGACACCAGCATGCCGGCCTCCATCGTGCGGGCGCTGATGTCGTCGTCCTCGTTGCCCCAGCCCCAGTACACGTTGGAGAAGCCGTTGATGCGGAAGAAGTTCTTGCTGCTCATCGCTGCACACAACCGATGGGAAGAGAACTGCTTTTAATCCCGCTTACTAACACGTCAAAACCATACATATCGGCATAGCTACTCACCCAGCACAGCGCCGAGGTAGTTGTAGAACATCACGTGATACCGCATCTCGTCAATGGCGGATGCCAGGTGCCTGGCGTTCTCATCGCACAGGTACACATTCCGATCGTGCTCGGGAATCATGTCCACATCGTGGAAGATGAAGCAGTCAAAGCTGGCCAGCTTCAGGGCCTCCACCACGCCAACGTTCATCAACATGCCTCGGTTGAAGGGCTCCGGTCCGGTCTGGGTGATGGGGCACAGAGGCTGGGTAGATTTTAAAAGCTGCCTCTTCATTTGCTTAAGTCTATTTACGTGCTGAAACACAGTGCTCAACTGCCTGCTCACCTGCTCAATTCACTGCTCACTGCTCAACTCACAGCTTACTGCTCAACTCACTGCTTATCTGCTCAACTCACTGCTTACTGCTCAACTCACAGCTTACTGCTCAACTGCCTGCTCAACTGCTCAAGTTACTGCTTAACGCATTTCTCACCTGCTCAACCACAAACACAGTGTACTTGATCAGCTGCCTTCTCAGCATCCGATGCAGCCGGTTCAGCAGCAGCCGCAAGTGAAAGTCCCGATTCCTGAAGGCCACCATCACGGCCACGTGTTGCAGTGGGGTACAGTTTGATGGAGCCCAGCTTCCGCCAGGACGCAACCTCATCTGTGCCGGAACTTCGGGACCAGCCAGAGCAGTCTCTAGATGATGCAGCTCAGGTGCATTTTGCATATCTATTG
This sequence comes from Macrostomum lignano, assembly GCA_002269645.1. Taxonomy (NCBI): domain Eukaryota; kingdom Metazoa; phylum Platyhelminthes; family Macrostomidae; genus Macrostomum; species Macrostomum lignano. The sequence goes on along the minus strand of NIVC01001294.1, from coordinate 84,749 downwards.
GCTGCAGCTGGAGGCTGTCCCGCCGCAGGTAACAGCGGCCCGACTTCAGCCTGGAGTCGTCGGCTGGCCAGTCTTCAATGAAGACGTCCGGCTGCGAGTAGCGGCACCTGCTGCTGTAGTTAAAGAGGGCGAACACCCACAGGCACAGGTACAGGCACAGCAGCAGGTAGCGGCCCGCGACAGACATGTGCCAGCAGACGCGCATCGGGAAGCGGCGGCCCTGTCAGCGGCTGTTGGTGGGGACAAAATAGAGAGTAGGGATATCGGGTCTCAGCTGCTTTGCTTGCCGCCTCTTGTAATCAAGTCCTCTATGCATGGCCCAACTGAATACAGGTAGATGCCGGAGACTTAGCCTAATATTCTGCCATGCAAGACGATGATTGTAACAGAAAATTTTGATTCAAGGCCTGCTTAAACTACTCCTGCGTAATTCTAGAAATCTCCCAACTTCTGTCCAAGTGATGGGTGTCTCAGTGATGGATGTCTCAGTGATGGGTGTCTCAGTAATGGGTGCCTCGGTGATGGGTTTCCAGTGATGGGTGTCTCAGTGATGTGTGTCTCAGTGAAGGGTGCCTCGATGATGTGTGTCTCAGTGATGGGTTTCCAGTGATGGGAGTCTCAGTGATGGGTGCCTCGGTGATGTGTGTCTCAGTGATGGGTTTCCAGTGATGGGTGTCTCAGTGATGTGTGTCTCAGTGATGGGTGCCTCGATGATGTGTGTCTCAGTGATGGGTGCCTCGGTGATGTGTCTCAGTGATGGGTGCCTCGATGATGTGTGTCTCAGTGATGGGTGCCTCGGTGATGTGTCTCAGTGATGGGTGCCTCGGTGATGTGTCTCAGTGATGGGTGCCTCGGTGATGTGTGTCTCAGTGATGGGTTTTCTATGCTGGGTGTCTCAGTGATGGGTGTCTCAGTGATGGGTGATGTGTGTCTCAGTGATGGGTGTCTCAGTGATGGGTGTCTTAGTGATTAGCAGGGTTGTTTATATTTTTCAAAGGTTTATATTTTTAAATCGGTCACCCTCATTTTTACACCCAATGGCAAGAAACTCAATTTCCTACAAGATGAAGTGAATTGAAATTAATTTAGGGTTGACTCCACGCGACGTAAGTTTAACATGCAAAATGCTGATTAAAACGGTCCCCGAGGCCCTGTTTTAGTGACAACCTTTTAGTTCTACAGTACAGTTGTCATATTTGCTTATTAGAGTAAAAATTCTATTGTCACTGTTGTCTACTGATTACTAAGCATGCAGTAAGTTATATTTAGCATCACAACTTTAGACGATCTTAATTACAATCACAATGCACTACTATATTCTAATAAAAACAACTATTTGAAGTGAACTCTCACGAATGGGCGGTCATCAAATGTTTAGCTTATCATTATTATTTTTATCATTAGCGATACACTAACGGATTATTAATCAATAATATCCAAGCATAGCCGTCATGGAGCAGAATTTAATGCTTGTCACTAAATTGGCCGTTTTTAACACAATTTTGCATGTTAAAATCATGTTGTATTGAGCGACCTCTATGTGAAATCTCAGAGAGACAAATTCTAACCTGCTGAAACTGTCAATTTGCTGGAAGTTGCTATGAGACAACTTATTTTAAAACTACCACCTCACAACAACTGATTCATCATCCTAGTTGAATAAAGGAGCTAGAGAAGCCCAAACAAAAATGACAGGTCAACAACGAACACCGATCGCACATTTCATAGCAGTCCGGTTATAAATAGAGTAGTATAATGTGTAATTTTTGACAATTGTAAAAGACAGAAGCCAGTGTTGACTAGCTGATAGATTTTGAGAGATTCAAGAAGTAAACCAATAATAATTATTGAATATGTAAATATTATTAATCAATAGTTGTAACAGGGTTTGAGATCGCGGCGAATTCCATAGTCGCATTATATTGCCGGAATAAATCATAAAACCAAAAACGTAAAGACTGAATTGCACAATGATTTTAGCATCTAATTATAAAGATATTTTGAATAGAATTTGGATCACAGAAATGCAAACTAACCGAAGCAAGGGAACTCGAATTGCACAGCAAACTACTCTGCTTTCAGTATTAAACAGAAGGCTTAAACTGATGGTCAGAATGAAATTTTCCATAGTAAACAAATCTGTAAATACAAATCCCGGCTAAAAACGCGAAACTGACTTATACTGACTTATACCGACAATTTGGATATGAAAAAGTAAATATGCACACCCAAGGGGGGTCGCCACACAAACCCTTAATTACCCCAGCTAATGCTGGCACTCATTTTACTGCTGAGTGAACTGAAGCAATGCAGAGTTAAGTGTCAGGCTCAAGGACACAAATTGTTCCAGTGGGATTGGGAATCGAACCCCTGACCTTCCAGTCGTGAGTTCGACGCTCTAACCACTAGACTACAAGCCCCAGTTAAAAATGTTAAAATAAAAAAGACTTGAAAAAGCGGTACGTACGAAGTTATGTAAGATTAGGTTCTGTCAATCAGACAGGCTATGCAAGTTGCGGTCTGTCACTGTGCAGAAAACCTGCGCTGGCAAAAAGTTAGCCAATTCTTTAAACCCAAGAGTTTTGGGGCGGGGCGGCCCAGCAACTGAGGACCTGAGAGGCTGGCCCAGCAACCGCAAGGATCTGGGAGGCTGGCCCAGCAACTGAGGATTTAGGAGGCTGGCCCAGCAACTGAGAATCTGGGAAGCTGACCCAACAACTGAGGATCTGGGAGGCTGACCTAGCAACTGACACTCTGGGAGGCTGGCCCAGCAACTGAAGATCTGGGAGGCTGCCCCAGCAACTGAGGATCTGGGAGGCTTGGTGTCCAAGCAAACGAGGATTTGTGAGCAGGTGGCATAACCCCACTAAGGCATCTATGTCAGTTAGTGACCAGCGAAAAATAATACCAGTATTATTGATAATACTTGATATACAAAGATAAAAGAAGACAGATTTCACAGATCCGCAAGGCCAACAAAGCCTATAAGCTCTGCCTATAAGCTCTGCCCTCCGACCCCAACCAAACTCAAAACACAGAAAAGCCCAATAACACAGCAGAACTACGTCGCGAAATGTGATAGAAGCTCTCTCGAGTCGCCCAACACTGCAAGCCAGCAAGCGGGCCAAGACAAGCACAGCACACGCAGCCTCAGAGATAATAGAAGCCCAGAAACCACCATATTGAGGCCGGCTTGGCCTGCCACTCGGGCAGCATCCGGTGCTGGCTGGCGTTGAGCTGCACAGTCAGGCGGGTGCACAGCGGCTGCCTGTCAATCAGGCGCAGCGAGTACGAGCCCGAACCCAGCGAGCTCACGCCGTCTTCGAACTGGCGAGCGCGCCAGTGCCGGAACTGGCTGTAGGCCGACTCGATGCGGACGGCCTTGGGGTGGCGCACCATCTTGTAGCGGCCGAGGGTGAGCGGCGGACGGGACACCAGCATGCCGGCCTCCATCGTGCGGGCGCTGATGTCGTCGTCCTCGTTGCCCCAGCCCCAGTACACGTTGGAGAAGCCGTTGATGCGAAAAAAGTTCTTGCTGCTCATCGCTGCACACGACCGATGGGAAGAGAACTGCTTTTAATCCCGCTTACTAACACGTCAAAACCATACATATCGGCATAGCTACTCCCTCAGCACAGCGCCGAGGTAGTTGTAGAACATCACGTGATACCGCATCTCGTCAATGGCGGATGCCAGGTGCCTGGCGTTCTCATCGCACAGGTACACATTCCGATCGTGCTCGGGAATCATGTCCACATCGTGGAAGATGAAGCAGTCAAAGCTGGCCAGCTTCAGGGCCTCCACCACGCCAACGTTCATCAACATGCCTCGGTTGAAGGGCTCCGGTCCGGTCTGGGTGATGGGGCACAGAGGCTGGGTAGATTTTAAAAGCTGCCTCTTCATTTGCTTAAGTCTATTTACGTGCTGAAACACAGTGCTCAATTGCCTGCTCACCTGCTCAGTTCACAGCTCACTGCTCAACTCACTGCTTACTGCTCAATTCACTGCTTACCTGCTCAACACACTGCTTACTGCTCAACTCACTACTTACTGCTTAATTCACAGCTTACTGCTCAATTCACAGCTTACTGCTCAACTGCCTGCTCAAATCACTGCTTAACTGCTCAAGTTACTGCTTAACGCATTGCTCACCTGCTCAACCACAAACACAGTGTACTTGATCAGCTGCCTTCTCAGCATCCGATGCAGCCGGTTCAGCAGCAGCCGCAAGTGAAAGTCCCGATTCCTGATGGCCACCATCACGGCTACGTGTTGCAGTGGGGTGCAGTTTGATGGAGCCCAGCTTCCCCCAGGACGCAACCTCATCTGTGCCGGAACTTCGGGACCAGCCAGAGCAGTCTCTAGATGATGCAGCTCAGGTGCATGTTGGAGATCCAGCGGCTGCAGCTGCATACTGTCCCGCCGTAGATAGCAGCGGCCCGACATCAGCCTTGAGTCCTCGGCTGGCCAGTCTTCAATGAAGACGTCCGGCTGCGAGTAGCGGCACCTGCTGCTGTAGTTGAAGAGGGCGAACACCCACAGGCACAGGTACAGGCACAGCAGCAGGTAGCGGCCCGCGACTGGCACCTGTCTGTACAGGCGGTACATCAGCGGCTGGCTGGAATAAAAATAGTTTCAATGTGCTGCAAAACTACTTATCTGATGGAATATTCAAGTAGTTAGTTCGGGTTTAAGCGTTAAAATAATATTTATAAACTTTTTCGACTTTTAGACTGCCAACAACGGAATGAACGAAGACAACACAGTAGACCAATTAACATACAGTAAGCTAACACCTTTAATACATTGTTACTTAGCATATTTGTATGTTGTATTTGCCAGGATAATTAAACAGGTTAAGCAAGACAAGACAATAACTATTATTAGACCCTGTTTACATTATCAACACACTACTTAACTGTCTAGTAGCAATAGTAGCATGTTGGATGAAGTGTGCGGAAACATGGAGGTGCAAAATAAATTTTACAAGCGTCAAGCCTTCAGCCTAACAGAAATCTGCGGTGCTGCAACAGAATTTACCGAGTATTGATAAACACAGGACATTGCAATGACAGGACATGCAGAACAATCCCGAAGACTAATATTAGCAGTTGCTATGCTATCGGTTCTTGCACTCGGTGAAAGATTTTTCTCCGTCCAATATTGTACCGAGATAATAGGTTGTCATTTTTTCAGCACAAAAATTGTCATTCCTTGCGATAGAAGGACGGCCTAATCTTCATCTTTTGATATGTCTTGCCTTCTTATAGCTCTATTGACATTCATAAAACTTTTCATGATTTTTAGGCACAGTAGACACGTAGTTTCCCGTCCTACTTGCGTAGTCCTTGGACTGACTATTGCCAGCGTCTGCCCCTGACTGACTTTCTAAGATAGAAAGTAATCTGCTTATTATTCTAAGACAGCAAACTTTGAATTAGCGCGCAAAAAACTTGTTTAACTGAGCGCAAAGGAGTTATAGAATAGGCCAGAACAGGTGAAAGTGCAACGGCGAGAATGTCACAACTATCAGTGTGACGGGGCGGGAGAAAGAGACGCCACAAAAATGCCATCAGCCGGTCCCTCAGAGGGGGGCGCATCCGCTAGTCCACTATACTAAAAAATCAGCGCCCGCCACTCTGGTTCAGCGAGTACGTGCACTCGGCATTCACTGTGGTCTTCTTTATCGCCTGCCTCTCGAACATGCCAGTCAGAGCGGCCGCCAGCGCCTGGCACAGCACCGACTTGTTGGTCTCCTTGTACTTTTTATATTTGTTGCGCAGCTTCTTGGACAGCTCGGTCAGCGTCATCGGCCGCCTGCCCAGGTAGTGCCGAATCAACGACTCGTCGATCAGGTTGGCCGCCTGGCCAGCCGAAGCTGACGACGTCTTCTGGCGCTTGGCTGGCGGCTCGTCGGAAACGGCCTCCCCGCCCAGCTGCGCCTTCTCCTTGATGCGCTTCACCAGCGCCTCGCGCCTCTCCGTCTCCTTAGCCGGGGAAGGCTGTTTAGCTTTCTTGTGCTTTTTCTTTTTCTTATGTTGCTGCTTTTTCTCCTTTTTAGAAGTTTTTCTGTCCGAGGAGTCGTCGGAGCCGCTGCCGCCGCCGCCACCGCTGCTGTCGCTGTCCTCCTCGTCCTCGCCGTCTTCCCCGTCATCCTCATCGGCGCCTTTGCCGACAGACTTGCTCGGCTTGCTCCCGGCCGCCGACTTCTTGCTGGTCGACGCGTCATTCTCGGCGCCGTTTTTCTCACCGTCGGCGCCGGCGGCGGCACCGCCCTCGGTCTCGCTCTCCTCTTCGTCGGACACCAGCAGGCCCTTCATGGCGTCCTCCTGGTCTAGGCCCTTCTCCTCGTAGATGTCCACCTTCTCAGACTCGGACACGCTGCCAGAGCTGCTGTTGGTCAGGTAGTCCAGCTCGTCGCCCTCGTGATCGTCCAGCTCCGACTCGTCTTCGACTTCGTTGTCCGGGTCACGCTCGCCGCCTTCGTCGTCGCTGCCAGGCTGGCCCTCTTTTCGCTTGCGCTTGAACCGCGGCGCCCGACGCTTGCCGCGCCCACCGCCGGCAGCGCCTCCTTTCTTTGACGACAAAGCGGCCGGGCCGGCGCCCTTGCCGCCGGACTTCGAGGTGGCCGCCGTTCCCCCGTCGCGATCGTCAGCGTCGGCTTCGTCCGAATCGACGGCCTCGTCGCCGAATTCGTCCATGTCGGTCAGCTGCAGACGCGACCGACGAGACGATCGGCCGCCGCCACCGCCGCCGCCTCCCCGGTCTAGATCCTCACCGTCGTCGCCGTCCTTGTCGCCGGCCGACTTCTCCTCGCCTCCGCCCTCGTCCTTGGCGTTGAGACGGTGCCGCAGCATCAAGTTGTACTTGTTGAGCGTCTTGTCCCTCTTGTTGAACTCCTCCTCCGCCTCCTCCGAGTTGAAGTGCCGGTAGGCCACGTCAGGCACGAACTTGTAGAAGTCGTCCGCGGGCAGAGCCTCGAAGGTGTTGTTGGCTTCGCTCTTCATGAACACCCAGTAGGCGGCGTTGGCCGTGATGCCGCCCTCGCGCGAGCCTTTGAACTTTTTGGCGGCATCGCGACCTGAGCCGGTGAAGGACAGCTGCATCGGCTGGTTGAAGGGGTTGAACCGGCTGCAAGGCGGGGGCGAGGGCAGCGGCTGGTATAGACCAAAATATACATGGATAAATAAATTAAAATACGGATAGATAAAATACGGATAAGCACTTAAGATGGACAGATACGAGCGTAGACACCATTCAAAAAAGCAAACGGACACCCGTTTGCAAACGAACACTGCAGACGGACACCTTCCCAACATTGCAGACGGACACCTTCACAACACTGCAGGTGGATACCCTCCCAACACTGCAGACGGACACCTTCCCAACACTGCAGACGGACACCTTCCCAACACTGCAGACGGATACCCTCACAACACTGCAGACGGATACCCTCACAACACTGCAGACGGACACCTTCCCAACACTGCAGACGGACACCTTCCCAACACTGCAGGCGGATACCCTCACAACACTGCAGACGGACACCTTCCCAACACTGCAGACGGACACCTTCCCAACACTGCAGGCGGATACCCTCACAACACTGCAGACGGATACCCTCACAACACTGCAGACGGACACCTTCCCAACACTGCAGGCGGATACCCTCACAACACTGCAGACGGATACCCTCACAACACTGCAGACGGACACCTTCCCAACACTGCAGACGGACACCTTCCAACACTGCAGGCGGATACCCTCACAACACTGCAGACGGACACCTTCCCAACACTGCAGGCGGATACCCTCACAACACTGCAGACGGATACCCTCACAACACTGCAGACGGACACCTTCCCAACACTGCAGGCGGATACCCTCACAACACTGCAGACGGATACCCTCACAACACTGCAGACGGACACCTTCCCAACACTGCAGGCGGATACCCTCACAACACTGCAGACGGATACCCTCACAACACTGCAGACGGACACCTTCCCAACACTGCAGGCGGATACCCTCACAACACTGCAGACGGATACCCTCACAACACTGCAGACGGACACCTTCCCAACACTGCAGACGGACACCTTCCCAACACTGCAGGCGGATACCCTCACAACACTGCAGACGGACACCTTCCCAACACTGCAGGCGGATACCCTCACAACACTGCAGACGGATACCCTCACAACACTGCAGACGGACACCTTCCCAACACTGCAGGCGGATACCCTCACAACACTGCAGACGGATACCCTCACAACACTGCAGACGGACACCTTCCCAACACTGCAGGCGGATACCCTCACAACACTGCAGACGGATACCCTCACAACACTGCAGACGGACACCTTCCCAACACTGCAGGCGGATACCCTCACAACACTGCAGACGGACACCTTCCCAACACTGCAGGCGGATACCCTCACAACACTGCAGACGGATACCCTCACAACACTGCAGACGGACACCTTCCCAACACTGCAGGCGGATACCCTCACAACACTGCAGACGGACACCTTCCCAACACTGCAGGCGGATACCCTCACAACACTGCAGACGGACACCTTCCCAACACTGCAGGCGGATACCCTCACAACACTGCAGACGGATACCCTCACAACACTGCAGACGGATACCCTCACAACACTGCAGACGGACACCTTCCCAACACTGCAGGCGGATACCCTCACAACACTGCAGACGGACACCCTCCCATCAAACACTGCAGACGGACACCCTCCCATCCAACATTGCAGACGGACACCCTCCTATCCAACATTGCAGACGGACACCCTCCCATCAAACACTGCAGACGGACACCCTCCCATCCAACACTGCAGACGGACACCCTCCCATCCAACATTGCAGACGGACACCCTCCCATCCAACATTGCAGACGGACACCCTCCCATCCAACACTGCAGACGGACACCCTCCCATCCAACACTGCAGACGGACACTCTCCCATCCAACATTGCAGACGGACACCCTCCCATCCAACATTGCAGACGGACACCCTCCCATCCAACATTGCAGACGGACACCCTCCCATCAAACACTGCAGACGGACACCCTCCCATCCAACACTGCAGACGGACACCCTCCCATCCAACACTGCAGACGGACACCTTCCCAACACTGCAGGCGGATACCCTCCCAACACTGCAGGCGGATACCCTCACAACACTGCAGGCGGATACCCTCACAACACTGCAGACGGACACCCTCCAATCCAACACTGCAGACGGACACCCTCCCATCCAACATTGCAGACGGACACCCTCCTATCCAACATTGCAGACGGACACCCTCCCATCCAACACTGCAGACGGACACCCTCCCATCCAACACTGCAGACGGACACCCTCCCATCAAACACTGCAGACGGACACCCTCCCATCAAACACTGCAGACGGACACCCTCCCATCCAACACTGCAGACGGACACCCTCCCATCCAACACTGCAGACGGACACCCTCCCATCCAACACTGCAGACGGACACCCTCCCATCCAACACTGCAGACGGACACCCTCCCATCCAACACTGCAGACGGACACCCTCCAATCCAACACTGCAGACGGACACCCTCCCATCAAACACTGCAGACGGACACCCTCCCATCAAACACTGCAGACGGACACCCTCCCATCCAACACTGCAGACGGACACCCTCCCATCAAACACTGCAGACGGACACCCTCCCATCCAACACTGCAGACGGACACCCTCCCATCCAACATTGCAGACGGACACCCTCCCATCCAACATTGCAGACGGACACCCTCCCATCCAAAATTGCAGACGGACACTCTCACCCTCCCATCCAAAATTGCAGACGGACACTCTCACTCTCCCATCCAACACTGCAGACGGACACCCTCCCATCCAACACTGCAGACGGACACCCTCCCATCAAACACTGCAGACGGACACCCTCCCATCCAACACTGCAGACGGACACCCTCCAATCCAACACTGCAGACGGACACCCTCCCATCCAACACTGCAGACGGACACCCTCCCATCCAACACTGCAGACGGACACCCTCCAATCCAACACTGCAGACGGACACCCTCCCATCAAACACTGCAGACGGACACCCTCCAATCCAACACTGCAGACGGACACCCTCCCATCCAACACTGCAGACGGACACCCTCCAATCCAACACTGCAGACGGACACCCTCCCATCAAACACTGCAGACGGACACCCTCCCATCAAACACTGCAGACGGACACCCTCCCATCAAACACTGCAGACGGACACCCTCCCATCCAACACTGCAGACGGACACCCTCCCATCAAACACTGCAGACGGACACCCTCCCATGAAACACTGCAGACGGACACCCTCCCATCAAACACTGCAGACGGACACCCTCCAATCCAACACTGCAGACGGACACCCTCCCATCAAACACTGCAGACGGACACCCTCTATCAAACACTGCAGACGGACACCCTCCCATCAAACACTGCAGACGGACACCCTCCCATCCAACACTGCAGACGGACACCCTCCCATCCAACACTGCAGACGGACACCCTCCCATCAAACACTGCAGACGGACACCCTCCAATCCAACACTGCAGACGGACACCCTCCCATCAAACACTGCAGACGGACACCCTCCCATCCAACACTGCAGACGGACACCCTCCCATCCAACACTGCAGACGGACACCCTCCCATCCAACACTGCAGACGGACACCCTCCAATCCAACACTGCAGACGGACACCCTCCCATCCAACATTGCAGACGGACACCCTCCAATCCAACACTGCAGACGGACACCCTCCCATCCAACACTGCAGACGGACACCCTCCCATCAAACACTGCAGACGGACACCCTCCAAGAGTCCAACACTGCAGATGGACACCTCATTAAAACCGGCGGACACCCCAGCCAGACGAGCGGACACCCGCAGATCTCACCGAAGCGCCCCAGCGTGTTTCCGCTTCTTGGCCTCGTCCCGTTCGGCCTGTCTGTAGGCGCTGCCCTCGCCGTACATCGGGCGCTGCTGCTGGCTGGGATTCTCGGCCTCAGCGGCTGCCGCGGCTGCCGCTGCAACGGCGGTGGGCAGGCGGCCGAACCTGCCAAGTCGCTGCAGGCTGGCCTCTGTGGCGGTGGACAAATCCGGCACCTGCGAGCTGCTGAAGCTCAGCACGCTCAGCCGCCTTAGCGAGGTGTTGCTAGGCACGATAATGCGGTACTGGTACTGCGGCGGGGCCTGACTCTGCACAGATGATGAAGCGGCTGGCTGAGGCTGCTGCTGAGCAGTCGCTCTCTGCAGCTGGTAGAACTGCGGCTGCTGCGATGAGCCAAGCCGGATGACTTGCTGTTGCTGCTGCAGCAGCTGCGGCCGCACACCAGCAATTGAGGTGGCGCCACCGCCGGGCGGCATAATGGCAACCGGGATGGCGCCAGTGGCGGTGGCGCCTGGCATTGCGGGCGAGACGCGGATCATCTGGCCGGCCGTCGATGCCGGTAGGCCGCGCGGCAACAGCAGGCGGGTGACGCCGGGCGCGCCGGGGGCGCCAGCGGGCGGGCCGGGCTGGAAGCTCACGATGCCGCGCGGCTGCTGCTGCTGCTGCTGCTGATTTGCCTGCAATCGGAATTGTTGCCAACAGCATTAGTACACCGCATTTAGTGGCATTCCAGGAAATTTTCCTATGCCTGCATTTAAGACTCCCATTTCAGTTCCTAATCGGAATTCCAAGCATCTCGGTTCGATAATCTTCATATTTCAAGCTGAGAATCTCCCATCTCAGATTATCAGCCTGGTAATCTCCCTTTTCAGCCTAATAATCTCCAATTTCAGCCTGATTATCTCCCATCCCAGACTGATATTCTCCCATCCCAGACTGATATTCTCCCATCTCGGACTGATATTCTCCCATCTCGGACTGATAATCTCCTATCTCAGACTAATTTTCTCCCATCTCAACCTGATGATCTCCTATCTCAGCCTCATTATCTTTAATCCCATACTGATAATCTCTTATCTCGAACTGATATTCTCCCATTTCAGCCTCATAATCTCCTTTCTCAGCCTAATAATCTCTCATCTCAGACTGATAATCTTCCTTTTCAGCCTATGAATCTCTATCTCAGACTGATAATCTCCTATCTCAGCCAGATAATCTCTATTATTTGCCTGATAATCTCATATATTATTGAGGATATTTTATCTACTCTACATAGCATGACAGTGCAATAACATAATTACTATGAAAGAGTAAGAACATAGAAAAATCTGTATCTACTCAAAAAGAGCCTCTTCAGTAGTATCTGCCGCAAATTTATTTATTAGTTAAATATAATATTCGTCATTAGGAAAAGTTTCGCCCAAACGCGCATTTGAATTATGCAATAAATTTTTCTTTATTCAAAAAACGAAACAATTAACTTAACGGAGTAGAAAGTCAGAGCAGAGGAAAGGTGATAACAGCTTCCGGTGTCACACCTGAACTTAGGGATCGGTATGCAGTTGCTGCGGATTTGGACAACCGAATAATTAAGGAATGAAATTTATCTGCAATAAAAAAAAAGGTGTAAAACTCGTTTGACCCAATTCGGTCGGCGGGAATGTACAGAGGCGGGACAGGTATGGACGGATTATATTTTGAATAGTTAGAATTCATCACAGATTCCAGAATGCCTAGATATGCCACTCGCAGTTGAAGTTGTCGTCTACTTTTTTCAGTAGCTTGTCTGCGCATTGTCACTTAAAGTTGATTTAGTACGTAAAATTTCTTTTCCTTAATCGGGGTTTGTGGCCTTGATAGCAGATGGGGATTCTTAATTCTTAACAAGAATTTAGACAAAATATATTCAAGTGAATACAAGACAGACGAAACTCAGCCAATGAGAGAGCAGTAAGGAGAGAGGCCAAAGTCAGACGGACGAAATTTAGTCTAGGGGGGGGGCAGGCCAAATCTAGCCCAGCCAATGAGAGAGCAGTAAGGCGAGAGGCCAAAGTCAGACAGACGAAACTCAGTCTGGGGGGGGGCAGGCCCAATCTAGCCCAGCCAATGAGAAAGCAGTAAGGAGAGAGGCCAAAGTCAGACGGACGAAATTTAGTCTAGGGGGGGGGGCAGGCCAAATCTAGCCCAGCCAATGAGAGAGCAGTAAGGAGAGAGGCCAAAGTCAGACGGACGAAATTTAGTCTAGGGGGGGGGGCAGGCCCAATCTAGCCCAGCCAATGAGAGAGCAGTAAGGATAGACGTGAAAGTCAGATACAAGCGGGCAAGAGGAAAGCCCAACTGCTTTTCGGACTTCTATTTTGCTTGCTATGCACACGCAATGGATTTCGGCGCAGCTGGAAAACATGATTAAGATGCTAATTTAACGCGTCTGCTTGCAGAAAGTCAGAGCCGATTGTTGCAGTTAAAAACCTTTTAAATACGCTGATTTTGCTTCTAAGAGTAGCTGAGTGTTTTGTTGCGAGTGACAGATCCAGTTAATTTAGTATCCGTCTAAAGCTTGATAATATAGATTGAAAATTTATATAGAAAAAATATCCGAGGCAAAAAGGCAAATATTGAAAAAAACTGTTCTATGTTAAAAGGAAAATAAGAATATTAACAAATTGGTGCAAATTTGTTGGTGGTGGGTACTATTGTGCCAGACAATTCTGGTGACAAAAAATCAACAACAGCAATCATTGAAGTGAAGTCAGATAGAGAAAAACACGCAGCATTTACATTTTGTCTCATCAGCTGCGACAGCTTGCTAAATTATTCATATACTTTAGAGAAAAACTCTCGCCAATGCAAACAGGCTTACTAGTAGTAGAAAAACGCGACTTTTACGCTTAGAGTAAATTAAATATCAGTAACCGAGAGAAGCTCTAAGTACATACTTAACACATATAAGGAAAATTCTGCTCTTTCAAATCTTCAAGTTAGAGGCAATGTAATATAAGGACAGGTATTAGTATTTGAGAAATTCGGCAAAATAAATATACTCTCTGCTACAATATATCAGCACTAAAGTTAACAATGAATATTATATATAAATATATTTAAAGCAGAAGCCTCAAATTGCAAGAATAACAAGTGATAGTCTCCGATACAGACAGACAGAAGTCAAAACACAATAAAAATTGAGAGATCAGCGGCCGCAGATTGAAGGTCCGGGACTCGAACTCCCAAAATAAAAACTCAAAACAGACTTTTCAGTCCATCTATCATCCAGCAGAACAGACAGAGAACATGCACAAACAAGATCAAAAATAAGCAAAACAGACACATTTGATGATCGCGTATTTCAATTAGGACTTCAAGTACTTTGCCGCCCAGTCAGTTCGCATGTTGGTGCCGCCGCCGCCGCCAGCTCCGCCGCCTCCGCGACCACCAGCGCCGTAGCCGCCGCCTTTACCGGTGCCGCCGCCCGCAAATGTCGACGGAACGTAGCCGCCAGCCAGAGGCTTCTGCCCGACAGCCGCAGGCGGAGCTGCCGCGGGTGCGCCGAGGCCGCCGCCTCCTCGGCCAGGCTGCTGCTGCTGCTGAGCTCCGTAGCCGGCGCCGTAGCTGCCGGCGCCCATGATGAACGGATCGACGGCCGCGTTGGAGCCGGTGCTCTTGGGGTTGATGCCGGGCAGGTAGCGGGACCGCGATTTGTACAGCGAGCCCGCCGACTGCTTCCCGGAGTCCCGGCGGCCGCCCATGGCGGGCAGGTCGGAGCCGGCCGGCTTGCCGGACATCTGCAAATGGGGGAGCGGATTTGCGCTGAAGGATTTGGGGATGCAGTTTGGGGATTTGAGGATGCAGTTTAGGGGATTTGGGGATGCGGTTTAGGGATTTGAGGATGCAGTTTGGGGGATTTGGGGTGCGGTTTAGAGGATTTGGGGATGCGGTTTGAGGATTTAGGAATGCGGTTTAGAGGATTTGGGAATGCGGTTTAGAGGATTTGGGGATACGGTTTAGGGATTTGGGAATGCGGTTTGAGGATTTGGGAATGCGGTTTAGAGGATTTGGGGATGCGGTTTAGGGGATTTGGGAATACGGTTTGAGGATTTGGGAATGCGGTTTAGAGGATTTGGGGATACGGTTTAGGGATTTAAGGATGCGGTTTAGGGGATTTGGGGATGCGGTTTAGGGGATTTGGGGATGCGGTTTAGAGGATTTGGGGATACGGTTTAGGGATTTGGGGATGCGGTTTAGGGGATTTGGGGATGAAGTTTGGGGGATTTGGGGTGCGGTTTGGGGATTTGGGGATGCGGTTTGAAGATTTGGAGATGCGGTTTAGAAGATTTGAAGATACGGTTTGGGGATGCGGTTTAGGGGAGGTGGGAGGATTGCAAGTGGCACCGCGATTTGGGAAAGTGGCGGCTCAGCAACTGAGGATCTTGGCAACTGGAACTGTGGCTCTGGGAGGATGGCTACCCCAACAAAGATGAAATAATCTAGGACAGCAGTAGCAAACTCTCCATCCAAGCACAACAAAGACCAACCTGTGGCTGTACCCGTTTGCCGCTGGTCGGTCCGCCTAGCAGATTCGAGCCCAGGATGTCGTCAATATCGATGCTCTCTCGCCGATTGGCGCCGCCAATGCCGGAGTTGCCTCCGTAGGCGCGGTTGCCGCCGCCAAGATACGAGGCCTGGTGCCCCCTTGCCGGCTGCTGCTGCTGCGGCGGCTGCGCTGGCCGACCCAAGAAGCTGCTGAAATCCTCGTCGGCGTCCATCCAGCTGTCGGTGGCGCCCTGCCGGTTAGCGGCGGGCGGAGCCGGGAACGCCTTGGCAGCTGGCTGCTGCGGCCGGGACAGCCCGGGCAGCGGCTGCTGGTGCTGCCTGGCCATCTTCGGCTTGCTGCTGTAGCTCAGATCGAAGTCGTCCATGAGCTGGTCGAAGCTGTCCTTGGCGTCCGGGCCTTGGCCGCCGCCGGCCCAGCGGTTCCGGCTAGACTTGGCGCCCGGCACGGGGACGGTCACGGATTCCTGGCGCTGCTGCACCAGCTGCTGCTGCTGTTGCTGCTGCAGGGGCGACACTTCAGCGATCGGTACCTGAAAGTTGCAGTACAGGTAGATAGACTACTAGCTTAATTAAAAGCATATCCACAGACTTAACAAACGCAGGGTTCAATGATCTCTGACATTGAGATCGCAAACTATCATCCCTCAGATTGGGATCTCAAATTCCCATCCCTCAGATTGGGATCTCAAATTCCCATCCCTCAAAATGGGATCTCAAATTCCCATCCCTCAGAATGGGATCTTAAAATCCCATCCCTCAGACTGGGATCTCAAATTCCCATCCCTCAGACTGGGATCTCAAATTCCCATCCCTCAGAATGGGATCTTAAACTCCCATCCCTCAGATTGGGATCTCAAATTCCCGTTTCTCAGATTGGGATCTCAAATTCCCATCCCTCAGATTGGGATCTCAAATTCCTATCCCTCAGATTGGGATCTCAAATTCCCATCCCTCAGATTGGGATCTCAAAGTCCCATCCCTCAGATTGGGATCTCAAAGTCCCATCCCTCAGATTGGGATCTCAAATTCCCATCCCTCAGATTGGGATCTCAAAGTCCCATCCCTCAGATTGGGATCCCGAATTCCATCCCTCAGATTGAGATCGCAAACTATCATCTCTCAGATTGGGATCTCAAATTCCCATCCCTCAGACTGGGATCTCAAATTCCCATCCCTCAGATTGGGATCTCAAATTCCCATCTCTCAGATTGGGATCTTAAACTCCCATCCCTCAGATTGGGATCTCAAATTCCCATCCCTCAGATTGGGATCTCAAATTCCCATCCCTCAGATTGGGATCTCAAAGTCCCATCCCTCAGATTGGGATCTCAAATCCCATCCCTCAGATTGGGATCCCGAATTCCCATCCCTCAGATTGAGATCGCAAACTATCATCCCTCAGATTGGGATCTCAAATTCCCATCCCTCAGACTGGGATCTCAAATTCCCATCCCTCAGACTGGGATCTCAAATTCCCATCCCTCAGAATGGGATCTTAAACTCCCATCCCTCAGACTGGGATCTCAAATTCCCATCCCTCAAAATGGGATCTCAAATTCCCATCCCTCAGAATGGGATCTTAAACTCCCATCCCTCAGATTGGGATCTCAAATTCCCGTCCCTCAGATTGGGATCTCAAATTCCCATCCCTCAGATTGGGATCTTAAATTCCCATCCCTAAAATTGGGCTTTAAATTCTTATCACTAAGATTTGGATTTTTAACTCCCATCCCTAAGAACTCCCGGAACGTTAATCCCAAAACCCATCTTTAAAATAAGCAGTGTCTGAAACATCTCAAAAAGTAAAAATTATTACTACATTGAATTAGAATGAACTGCCGATATGTTTAGAAAATCAAGTTAAACCAGGCGATAAGCTCCTATTTACCTGTCCATTGCTCCTATTATTAAACGGCTGTCTCCTGGCGCTAGCGGCATTGGGCTGCAGCCGCTGACTGCTGGCCGCAAAGTAGGCATGCTTCAGCGCGTCCTTGGCATTGGGCCGGTGCTTGGGGTTCCAGGCCAGCATGTCCAGCATGATGGCGATGCCGTCGGTTGACGCGTTGGGAATCAGCGAGGACAGCTGCGTGGCGATGCACTGCGGGAATTTGAAGTTCATAGCGGCCGCCAGTTGGAAGCCTTCAGGCCAATCGTCGTTGCGAGGCGTCCCGAGCACCGAGCAGATCTTGAAGATCATGTCGATCTCCGAGCTGCCGGGGAACAGAGGCCTGAAGGTGTACAGCTCAGCCATGATGCAGCCCATGGCGAACACGTCAATAGGCGAGTTGTAGGAGGTGGAGCGGAGCAGGATCTCCGGCGCGCGGTACCAGCGGGTGGCCACATAGTCAGTGTAGGGCGGCTTGGACCGGATCTCCCTGGCCAGGCCGAAGTCCGCCAGCTTGATGTGATGGTCCGGATTGCACAGGATGTTCTCCGGCTTCAAGTCGCGGTGGAAGAAGCCCATCCGGTGCATGTAGGCCAGGCCGTCCGTGCACTGCCAGACGATGTTGCGCACCACCTCCTCTGGGAACAGCTTGGTCCGCTTCTTCATCACCTCGTACAGATTCTCCTGCATGTACTCGAATATCAGGTACAGGTAGTCGTTCTCGCGGACCACCTCCTTGAGGCGGACAATGTTGGGGTGGTTCAGCCGGCGAAGGGACTTCACTTCGCGAAGATTCAGGCACTCGTCCCAGTTGTAGAACTTCTTCTTCATCTTTTTGATGGCCACCTTCTCGCTGGTCTCGGTGAGGGTGCCGAGCAGCACAGAGCCGTAGGTGCCATCGCCCAGCTGCTTGAGGGTCTGGTAGCGATTCATGCTACTGCGCTGCAGCACTGTTGTCTTCTGCTTCTGCTGTTGCTGCCGCGGCGGTCGGCTTAAGGTGACAGATAATAGTTATATCAACAATATTGAATTATATTTTATTAATATGTAAGTACCTTAAAGTTACACTGCAGATTAGTGATAAAGTAAACATTCAAACAATTCCAATTTAAACTTGATTTATTGACACCTTTATTAGTGGTGCTATTATTTTTCATTATATTAGTGATTTTAAAACTTATGTCTGGAGATTTGACTTGAAATGATTTTCTTGAAGCTTTATCTAAATCTATATAGTAATAATAATACAAAAAGAAAACATGCTCTTAAAAAAACTAAAAAAATAAGGCAATAGGACAAGCATTTTTGCTAAAATATGAGCTAAACATAGACTTTGGGAATTGAAATTAAAATAATGCAATTTGTATCCCAATTTAAATTACAGTAGAATAATATTGAAAACTACCTACTTTACTAAAATAACATACCTGAATATAAATTCACTAATATATGCCAAATTTGCTAGATAAATGGCTAAATGAGTATAAGGGATGATCAAAAAGCTTTATCAATTGCATATTTTTTGCATATAGGGCTTTTTAAACTGATTCTAGTTGTTATCTTAGCTATATTATATCTATGTCAATTAAATAGACAGTTTTGAAGTCATTTTCCTTCATTTGAGAATCTATATAACATTCTTCTTTATTACCCTTAAGTATCTACAACAATTTCTAGTGATGTTGCCAATCAATGTGTTATTATCATTATGAATAAAGACATAGTATGCATAATGATAGCAAAGGAAATCAATGCCTATTTGCATGAGTAACAATGGAGATTTGTACAATCATATCAAACTATTATCTACTAGATTTTTAATTTTAGTAGATAAAATTGCCTCTATTTTGCTATTTTGCTATTTTGCTCTATTTATTTTGCCTCTTTAATTTTATAAGAGGCAAACATAACTGTAAATAACATTGCACTAGAACCTCTATTAGCCAAAATGTTATTGGAAATATCCACTGCCTTAATAATAATAGATAAATAACTACTGCTAAGATAATGGACCCTATCATACTATTTCTTTGGTTTTGTCTATACACTTTTTAAGCTTTTATATTTACTTTTAATACTATTTTAATTTAATAAAATTACTTTATTACTTTTTAATATGAACCTTTACCAAAATAGTGCCTCTTTAAATGGAAAATTCAATTTATTATAATGTAATATATTATAGCTTGTAAAATATATATAGAAATAAAACATTTGAAAATAAAAAATATGTCATATACATTTAAGACTTTAATCAAAATAACCATGATTAGTTGCCAATTGCATTCAAGACCCTTCCTTTGGCCTTGCATGTATCATGATCATATACCAAATGTAGTAGAGAGTAAAGACCCCTTGTATTGTATATATGCTATAATTATATATCAAATGCTTTGTAGGTGGAGTTTGCCAACCCCTGCTTCAGAGTTTAAGAAATCAATGGGATACTGTTGGCACTGGCTATTTATATCTGGGTTTTTTGTGTCATGTATGCCATGACATGTCGAAATTAAAAGTGGCATAATGATTTTGATACCATTATGCCAAAATGGTATAACCATTTTTTGCCATTATGCCATTGCCAAATTGCCAATACTGAATCCCCAATTCAAATTTTCAGTTTTGCTTTGAAATTTGTTCAAATATTACCTTGTTTGTTGTGATAGTTGTATGACTTACAAGTGTATTTTACATTTTATGCTAATGGCTTATTGAAATTAAAAATGGCATAACAATTTTGATGAAAAAACTCAAGATGTCAATGATCTTGTCTGTGGTTCATACATGTGCAACCTTGGGAATCCCCTGGCCATTTCTTTTGGCAATATACATATGTAAACTATTGGCTAAGAGTAGTCATATGACTACTATTCTGCCTAATAATAACTTACCTATGTGTGTTGCAAATAGAAATGGCTAGGTGATTCCCTAGATTGTGCCCATGTATGCTGTGGTTAAAGGATTCTATTCTGGGTTTGCTTTTTTTGCCATAATTGTACTCAATCTGCAGGCCTTTGCAAGGTTACTGTTATATCATAATAGATAAACAATCATTTTTATTAGTGAGCATAGCTCAGCTTAGCCATGTCTTGAGTGTTGATGCCGGGACTAGGTCTCAGTCTTTATTGCAAATTATTGCAACAAGGTTCAGTTTATAGATATAAGTTTATTTATAGTTTATATATTGTCTCAGAAACAAAAGTACTTAAATATTAAATCAGGACACAATAGTTACCTATACTTGTACTATAGAATTAGGTATCTAGGCCTATGTCAAATGAAATTTTTGCAATATATATAAGTGACAGCCCATAGGCCTATTGAGGATTTTCTACTATGGTATTACCTCTATTCACATAATAGGGTTCAACTTTAAGACTCTTCTTTTAGTAAGTATACTATTATCCACTTTGCTAATTGTTTTTTTTACTTTGACTGACAAGTACTATTTAATTATTATTGATCTAGTTTATAGTTTATTCTTCTTTAATTGCAGTGCTTATCTCCTTTAGTATTATTTTTTATTAGAGGCAAGGGGTTGTATGTACCATGGCACACTTTAAGCAACATCAACATATAACTAGCAAGAGGCATTGCTGCCCATTCCGCCAACTCCCCTGAGCAGGCATACAAGTGCGCGGATACATACGCAGGCACACACTCATACAGGAATATATAGCAGCCCTACCTTTATTTTATCGTTAGGCATATACACTTTACTATGCCTTGGGGGGTGCTCTCAAGGCCATTAATTGCACGAGCAGAGCCAAGCCAAGATTCCAATTCAGCCCCAAATTAATGTGACTGCACTTGGAATCAAGCCTAGGTTGCTGGCACACCAGAGCCTGTGCTAGACTGCTGGGCTACGGCCCCCTTTTAGTATTATATTATAAGAATAAATTTTGTCTTATTTATACAGTACTAAGGGAATAATTTTTGCTTATCTACATGGCACACTAATATGGCAGACTACTATATTACCATAGTACTATAAGAATAAAAAAGAAATTATTCCTACTAAAGGATAAGCACTACCTTTTTACTCTCTATACTCCTAAAGATACTGTTTTTAGTAGAAATTCTCACATGCAACAAGGTCCTAAGCAGTCTAATACTGCATGCATTGTGTGCATCAAGGAGTTTGCAACATTTTTTGGCATGCTTACGCAATAGCACTACATATAAAAAGGTAAAAATGCATGGCACCATAGTCAGAGCTTTGCAGTAGGCCTAGCTATGCCACATAGAAAATTTTTAATAGTTTAAAACATGATGTGTTAGTTGTTATTTTTGAAGTGAGTATTGTTTTTAAACTGTAAGACATATAGATAATGTGTTATTACTAAAATGCACACTCATTGGATTTGATCCAACCTTCCCATGTGCCATAGTTTAGAAGGCAAAATATATACCGGGATTTCCTCGTATACAACAAGGGTCTTACCATTTTTAGCATATGATATCCTGGCGTATATGACATAGTGGATACATTGTGTCAAATGAGATATTTTTGTATTGGTACACAAACCTGGTATACAAATGAGGTCTCATCATTTTTCTGGCATTAAACCTGACATACACTAATATATGATTCAAACTATGGCCTGCATTCAATGTATAGAGCAAAGAAATCTCATATGCATGGTGAATACTTGGGACTATGGCTTACTCTATTGCAGCAAGTGGCTTAGGTGCACAAGATATCTACCCCAACTACATTGCAGTGGCACCTAAGAAAGGATTATATATACCAGGCTATGCAAAAAATATAATGTTAGAAAATGTTTGTTAATATGAAGGGTATTTCTCAGAACTATTAGAATCTGACATTGCCTAAAGAATGCCATATAAGCTCTCAATTGATACCACTCTTGACTCAATTCACTTCCAGCTTTATGAAATGTCTAAGAAAAAACAGATTGAATTCTTAGTTGGCACCAGAGAGCATAATAAAGAAATCTCCAAGCTTGTTGGATGTTCAACTATGATTGTCTGGTGAGTAAAATAACTGATTTCTGATAGAGAAAGCTTGGAAAAGTGTGCAAGATTTGGCTGGCCAGCAAAACTTGACCTGAATGCTATCAAGGATCAATTTGAGGATAATCTAACTGCCTCCATAAGCAGTGTGGCCAAGCAGAACAGTGTTAGTCAGTCAACAATATCACAAGCAGTGAAAAGAGCTGGTGGAATTTTTTTATAACAATGTGAGTAGTTTGTCCTAAACTTAGCAGGATATATGATGAGTAAGCGAGAGCATTCTTGAACTCATTGAAGCATGCTCCAGCTAGTCAAGTCACCATTTCTTGGATGAGAAAAATTTCACAGTCAATCCTATGTACAATAGGCAAAATGATCATTGTGTCTTTCAATATTGATGACAGAGCCAGCCAGACTATCACTTTTTTTATTAGAGGTGGGGGGTTGTGTGCACATTGGTGCACTTTAAGCAACATAGGCACACAACCAGCGAAAGGCATTACTGCATATTTGCCAACTCTCCTAAGCAGGCATACAAGCACATAGGAATATACAGTGGCCCTAACTTTATTTTATTGTTAGGCATGTACACTTCACTGCGCCTTGGGGAGTTGGCTCTCAAGGCCGTTAATTGCATAAGCAGAGCCAAGCCAAGATTCCAATTCAGCCCCAAATTAATATGACTGCACTTGGAATTGAGCCTGGGTTGCTGGCACACCAGAGCCTAAGCTAGACCATTGGGCTATGGCCCCCTTGACTATCACCATTACCAAGCATCTAGTATCAGTCATGAATCATGATGCTTGACATTGTTGCTTCAAATGGCACTAAGATGCCACCAGTGTAGTTGACCAAGGCAATAGACTAGATGTAGCACGTTACAAGCAAATCCTAATCAGGAAAATGCTATCTTAGAATATGAGATAAGGTAATTAATAGGGTAATTATGCTTATGCACTATGCTTAGCATAATTAATACAATTGTTCTTGTAGTAAAACCACTAGTATTCAAAAGACTTATTCTTTTTCTTAGAAGTATCAAGTCCCATATTGGGAATATCAGAGATCCACTAGAAGCAAGAATCACCTCAGGGCAAGAAATCACTAAAAGAATAGAATTGCCTTAGGGCAGGAAAGTTGCCTCAGGGCAAGGAAAAGCACATAAAGGCGATGACCTTCTAATCTTAGGAATGCCCAGGACTAAGAGAAAACTTCTATAAGAGTCAATAGTAAGAATAGACAGTGCCATTAGACTGCTTAGGCCAAAAGTACAATACATATATATATATATATACGCTACCAATAGATAAATATATGCTACCTATACAAAAGTAGAGAGAGAAGTAGTCATGCTATTAATAAAAATAAGTATATATGTAAAAGTACATTAATTAATATCAATAGGAAAACATAGCAAATTAACCCTGTAACAACTAGGTGACATTGCTAAGATTTTTTTAAGGGATAGGAGTAACCTTTACATCAATTTGGTATCAGCAATTGGGATTTTTATAAAACCAAAAAGCCTGTTACAAATAGATATGGAGAATCTACCTAGATGAAAACTATCTGTTTTAGCAGGATAGGGCACCTACATACATGGCAAATGTTGTGCAAAACTGGATGGAGGGTTACATGAAATTCTGGCCAAAAAATTTCTGGCTGCCATAGAGTCTAGATATTGATCCATTGGATTATAATATCTGGTAGCATATCTCTAGCTAGGCCTACACTATATGACACCCAAATATAGACATTTTGAAGGCTGCTATTAGGCCTAATTTAGCCTGGGCCAAGATAGACAAAGAATATATCATCAAGGTATGCTCTAGCTTCAAAGGTCATGTAGAGCAGGTCCTCAATGTTGAAGGTGGCTATATTGATTGAACACACTTGTTAAATATTATGTTACATTTGTATTGTTTTAGAAAGTTAGAAACTGAACGAATGAATATATAATTACATTTTATTATAATAAAACTGCTTTACATTTTTTTGCACAACCCAGTAGACTAAGGGGGGAGCTCTTTGCTTTGATATGTTATATTATTTAACTAGTATTGCATCTCTTGTTGCCTTCAACTAACTTATCATACAATATTATATCTCCTGCCACTTCTTGCCTTTTGCCAAAATGCCTATGCGCTGCAATCAGGTCTCCTTAATTAGGTTATAATTTATTATTTCAAAATGTATTTTGGGAATTCTTAAAACTGTTTGCTAAGCTAAGTACAAATTTTAAGCCAAAAAAAATTATTGAACAAAAATGTAGGATTGTCACTCATATAGTATGCCATTTTTTAGATTAAAAAAACATAACACTAAACTAGGCCTAAGGCTAGGCCTAACTTCTTGCATTTTTTGCATTAGGCCTAGGCCTTATGTCATCAAAATGACACATTTATTTGGAAGGAAAATAAGCCTAATTAAAAAATCAATTAAAAATTATCAATTACACAGTTCTTGTCAGAAAAATTCAATTTAAACTTTTTATAGTATACTATTTTCATTTTTAGTATATTCTGATACAGTACACTACAGCACAGGAATAATCATCTGATCTGAAATTCTGAATAGTAAAAAAAGTGAAATAGGCAAATAGGCTATACCCTATAGCAAATTTATTTTTTTAAATGCAAATAAGACTAAGACATTCGGGAAATATAATACAATAAATACAATTAATTATGCAATACTTTTAGAGATTGTATAGAGATTGTAACATTTAAGGCTAGACTTATTAACTGGTTACGAATCTCTTTTTGCTTGCTGCACAATTGATGATGATAACCAAACAAACTTGCATTCTTGTTTAAAATTTGAATTTAGTTAGCTATGTTTTGGCCAAAAACAATCCTGCGATTGTTTTGATATCTGAAGACAAAAATTTGGTACAGGAATTTCATATTTAAGTATAACAATCTAAACATTTTAGTTGCTTAGGTCGAAAAGTAGAAACTTTTGTTTTTGTTATCATATTTTATCATCCGAAAATCCGATACGGCGCCTATGTCCAACTCTTGTTCTTGTGTTTGAATGCCGCATCAACGGTCCAACACTTGTAAATTAATATCAACGCTTACAACGTAATTTTGAAAAATTAAATAGGCCTTGTAGGCTTGTACCCTTACGTAATTTAAGGCTACACTCCTATACGCCCCAGACACCAAGTCATCAGTAAAAATAAAATAATAAAGAAAACTTAAGTCTAAACTCACCCACACAGGTGACACAGCAAACAAACGATCAATATAATCCGTGAGAACCATAGCATATTCTCATCATGGGCATGGCGGCCCATGGCCATAGAACATAGGCCCTATTCGTAGATAAAAAATTATCTATTTTTAAACTAATACTTTAAATAACGTGTTATTTAGTTATCTTTTAAGTTTTTATCCTGATATATTTGTAAAGGCTTTTTTAGAATTTTAGGTGCCCTAATATACAGTTAGGCCTATTAAATGTCGTAAATGACTAACTCCTAGCAAAGCCTAAATTCTATATTTAATTTGATTAAAATAGGCCTCAGATTTAATTAACATAAAAGCTAATCTAATCTAATCTATTTTTATTTTAATGCCAAAACACTTCTAAAACATTGGGATAATAAAAGTATTCATTTTTGGCAAGTTTCATGTTAGGCCCTAATAGCTAAAAAATGTGCGTACAATGAATTTAATGAATGATTCTGCAGGATAGGGCCTAGCCATATATTTTATTGAAAATATCTATATTCTAACATTATATCTTAAGACTTTACTAGGCCTAATAATAAATAAAGTCTTCTATTGCTTTCTAGTAGACCTTACTAGTACTTTATAGGCCTTATTTTAATCTAGTTTTTTATTTATAGCAATTCCAAATAAATATAATACTTGCAATATAGAACTTTATACTCTATAGGTATAGACCAAGGAAAAAATCAAATCAATATACTAAATAAGATCTAAGTTTTAAAAAGATTTTGTTCTTTGACTGTCTTAGCTAAGGATGGCAAAATCCTGGTTTTTTGCAATCTCAGGATTTAATCCCAGAATTTAGCCAGAATTTTGGGTTAAATTTTGAAAAATATATAGATTTTTAAGCTTTTGGGTTAAAATTTCAAGGCAAAATGTTCATTAAACATATTTTTGCTTCTATTTTTGATTGTTATAAAGAGAAAGATCCTTTTGTAGATGAGAAACAACATTATCTTGTGGCATATTTAAGAAATTAATATAAAAGTACTAATTAGTAGTAAAAAAGCTAATCATATATCAAAATTTATGTAGGAATAAATTTCATATTTTAATTTATTATATAGGCCATGGGGTTTAAAAAGGTACCATGCAACATAAAGAACTTTAATGGAAATTAGGGCAGCATAATAAACTAGTTGTAGGCCCAATTATGTTTATATTATAATGCTTAACGGCTTAATGACAAAAAATAATCCTGGGATTTAGGACCCCAAATCCTGGGACTAGAAATCGTAGGCCCAATCTTAGGATTTCAGGATCCTAGGATCCTGGGATTGTAATCCCTAGTCTTAGCCTTTTGTTAGACCTAAGATAAAGGTGTAAAGCCTAGTATAAATCCAATTCATTTTACAAAATACCTTGTTTTAAATATAATAGAATTTTTGTTAAGTTTTTTTAAGATCCTTTAGAACATAAAATTTTCTCTTATCTTATGTTTTAGTCTAGGTCTATAAAAAACTTATTTATTAAAGATCTTTAACCTTCTATAGCATAGGGCCTTATGCTGATATAAGAACAAGATAGCCACATACCAAGATGGCCACAACATTGAATGTTTATTATTATACCTTTTCTCTTTTCATTATTAATTTGCAACTTATAGCTATTATTATTTTTTCTAAAATTAATCACATACATACCTACCAATAGACCATTTTTAGTATATGGATATTGTTATTAATTTTTATGTTTAATTAATCATATTTATAAAATATTAATTTAAAAATCAATCTAAGATTTGAAACTAATAATTATCTATAATATAAAAACTAATCTTTTTCAATGTTTATGCCATTTTTCCTTAGGCCCCCATCATTATATCTATTATACATGCGCAACCCCCCTGATTTACACTGGCCATGCGACTTACTTTTTGACCAAAAATGCGACTTACCTGTAAAAGAAACCCTAACGCAATTTTGGGTAAACGGCAGGAGTAATTATGACTGTCTTATAAGGTATAAATGCCTCGTCATCTAATTAGTACTATGTCCGTATTCTTCAGGCTGGGAATTTTTGCGACTTACCCCTGGTCCACCACAATTTACGGTGGCCAGATCGGCCAGGTCGGCCAGCAGTTGCGCATGTATGATATCTATCAAATCTATTATTATCAGTTTATCAAGAAATCATTGATAATGGTAATGCTGTGCAAAAAAATGTAATAAATATGCAATAGGGTTTTATTTTATACTAGACTATTTATATTATTTAGTGGATAAATATCTATAGGTCAGGCTACAATTGAAGCCAAAGCTGAAGAGAATGTTTATCATATAATATAATTCCATTATAATAGCATCTATCTCTCTCCAAGACTTGGAGATCTACACCTAATAAAAATTGCTACTAGTAGGAAATAAATTGAATATATAGACCAAGGTTTATTATTATCTATTTAGACATTTAGAGCTGTGGCTATCTTAGTATGTGGCTATCTTGGTCATGCGCCCTTATGCCATATGCCTTTAGCCAAGAAAAGAATTAGCAAAGACCAAATTGGCAATTGTCAAGTTTCATTTGTTAAATTATTTTGACTCCAGAAAAGTAATCTATGAACTATTTTAAGTGCAAATGAATACTTTTAAGAGATTTAAGCCTGATTTTAAAGCACTAATTCTATGCTTTAAAACTTGTTAATGTTTTGGCCATAGACTATTGCAGCTTTCTGGTGTCAGATACATTATAACAAGTTTTGAAGTATAGAATTTGTGCCTGATTAAGATTAAGTCTCTTAAAAGTAGTTATTTATACTTAAAATAGTCTGTACAATACTTTTCTAGAGTCAAATAATTTTACAAATGAAGGCCTTTATAAATACCAATTAAAATAATTAATCAAGGTTTCCTTATTAGATAAACATTTGAATTTTTATCAAAATATGTTTAGACATAATTAAAAAAGATTAAATAAAATTAAACATTAAAAATAGTATTAAAATAAGCATTATCATTTTATAATATTAGAGAATTTTTTGGTCTATTAGCAGTTATCAAGGTGCTATCTATTATAGTACTATAGAAATGGATTTATAGATACTTTATTCTATGGCCTAGGCCAAAATAGACACTTGACTAACTTAAATACCAAAAATAGCTTTTCAAAGAAGATAATAAGATTATTGAAAAATTTTTGAAAAGAATATATTATAAATATAAAAAACCTTTTTTATTGAAATAGATCAGTTTACTATTAAACTTTCTTAAATTTTATTTAAAACTTCAAAATCAATTTTATATAAAAGCTAAGGCCAATAAGCACCTTCTATTTTTTAATTTATTGACTAACCTTTTGATATAACCTATCATTAGGATCTACAAGAAGGCCTATAGACTTGGAAAAAATGTCTCACAAATTTCAGATTTTATTGGAATAACCTAGATCTACTTATTGTATACTGAAAATAACCTCTTCTTGATTATGATCTTTAATATAGATTTAAGGTAAGGGTTATTAATATAATTCAGGATCCTAATTTTATGTTTGTGTCTGCACAATTTTTAATTTGCTATTTTTTTCTTTGTTCTTTAAATATTGGTAGACAATGTTTTCATCACAATGGTCTCTTAATTTTGTGTAGCAATGCTGATGCTTATTATTCTTGCTTCTACCCTTCAATTGCTGGATTGGCGACCTCCATTACAGCCTGGATTTCCTGCTGCCATTGGCTCTGTGCAGGGAGTTGGCATTGGCGCTTTTGCTAATGCTGCAAGGCCAGCCAACCCAGGCCAACAGGTTGTTCCTCCTCTTATGCCCAATCGGAAACGGCAGTGGGATGGCCCCCAAGTGCAGCCAAATCCTCCTGTGGGAATTGCTGGAGGCGCCAGCGGAAATGCATCTGGCATTGGTGCGGTGCCTAAGCGAGGCTTATTTGAAACGCAGCAGAATCCTGCAGCCCAGTTAAGGCCTATAGGTAGTGCTCAGTTTGCTGCTAGGCCATCACCTGCATCACTGCAGCAGCTGCAGCAGAGGCAGCAGCCTGTTCCACTGATGGAACTTCGGCCTCCAGCCCCTGCAGCTGCTTTTGGCACGCAACAGAAGCAACTATCTATGTCAAATCCATTGGGCAAGCAGAGTGAACAAGAGTTTCTTAGTGCAGAGCAAAATTCGCAACAGCAAGACTTCTATGCACATCAAGATCAACAGTTTCAGCAAAAAAATCTGCAAAATCAACAGGGTTTCCTGCAAAGGCAGCAAGGTTTCCAGCAGAAGCATCCGGGTTTCCAGCAAGATCAGCAAGGTTTCCAGCAAGATCAGCAAGGTTTCCAGCAGAAGCATCAGGGTTTCCAGCAAGATCAGCAAGGTTTCCAGCAGAAGCATCAGGGTTTCCAGCAAGATCAGCAAGGTTTCCAGCAGAAGTATCAGGGTTTCCAGCAAGATTTCCAGCAAGATCAGCAAGGTTTCCAGCAAGATCAGCAAGGTTTCCAGCAAGATCAGCAAGGTTTCCAGCAAGATCAGCAAGGTTTCCAGCAGAAGCATCAGAGTTTCCAGCAAGATCAGCAAGATTTCCAGCAAGGTTTCCAGCAAGATCAGCAAGGTTTCCAGCAAGATCAGCAAGGTTTCCAGCAAGATCAGCAAGGTTTTCGGCAGAAGCATCAAGGCTTCCAGCAAAGGCAGCAAGGCTTCCAGCAGAATCAGCAAAGCATCGGGCAACGTCAGCAGCAGTTTCATAGAGATCAGGAACAACAACAGCGTAGTGTTCCAGAACAGAAGTATCAGCAACGCCAGTCACAAAAAGATCAATACCATGAACGCCAGGTACAGTCAGATCAGTACCAGCAGATTGCACAGCAAGCGCAGAATTACCAACACCACCAGATTCAGAACAAGCCTTACCAGCAGCACTATGAACAGCAAGAGCGTTATGCACAGCATCGTCCGCAGCAGCATGCACAGTATGAGCAATATCAGCAGCACTATGAACACCATGATCGTTACCCGCAAGGCAATTCGGAACATGAGCTGCAAGAGCAATACGATCAACAATATCAGCATTATGATGATCAGTACCGACAGCATCAAACGGGACAACAGCAGTTCCAACAGCATCATGCAGGACAACATCAGTTCCAACAACAGCATCCAGGACAACCGCGGTTCCAACAACAGCATGCAGAGCAGAAGTTCCAGCAGCATGATTTAGGACAACAGCATCATGTAGATCAGCAGCATTACCAGAAGCGTCCAACACTACAGGGGTCATTCCAGCTAAGCCAGCAACAGCAAGAACACCTGTACCAACGCCATCAGGAAGAGAATAAAAGCAGTGTAGAGCATTCCGATAATCAATACCAAAATCTTGATCAGCCACAGGAGCATAACCAGCAACAATCTGAATTATGGAATCCTAGACAGGAAGAGAGGCAAATTCCATATGGAATTCAGCCGGTACCGAAGCAGCAAGGCTTGCCATATGGGATTGTTCAGCTTGAGCGTGAAAAACGTGAAGAACCGCACAGAGGTTACCAGAATTTTCAACAAGCTCAAGTAACTCAGCAGCAGCGCAGTTTCTCAAACTTCCAGCCTCCACAGCAAAATAAGCTACATCAGTCTTACCACCAACCAAATCAAAGTAGGCAGCCTCCCCAGCGCCAGGATTGGCAATCCCAAGGTCGTCCTTACCAGGCGCAAGGCTTTGCCGGCCCTTCCCGGCAGTCGCAACCAGTGCCTTTGATGCAGCACCAGATCTCAAAGCCTGATCAGCAGCCAGCTGTGCAGCCTCTGATGCAGATCCAGCAGTTGCAGTCTCCGCAGCAGCAGCATCCTCCGCCGTCGCAGCAACAGTCAAAACCGAAGCCGCTATTCGCTTCAGCTGCGGCTCGTTCGTTGAAAGAAGCGTCGCAGCCGGCTCTGGAGCCACCAGTGGACCTGTTAAGCTTGCTGTGCCAGCCCGGTAGGCAGAGCCGGCCGCACAATCTGTGCATTTTGCTGCGCGGACTGCCTGGCGCAGGGAAAAGCAGATTGGCCCGCCTCATCAAAGAGAAAGAGATGCAACAGGTTTGTTTTTCTTTTAAATAATTTCAGACCTTTCTACTTTAAGTGATCAACTTGGTGGAAAACTAAATTTCAGCAAAGTGAAAAGAGTTTTCGACCCTATGGATGATGACAAAAGCCTTTTCTTGACCAAACTCCCTCCATCGGGAAAAATAGGAGCTCCATATGGCTCAAGCTTCTCAAATAGAAGCGGTGATCCATAGCGAGTTTTAAGCACCGGTTTGTTGCTTGGCTTATGATTTCTAAAGTGCACCACAGGTGTAACTGTATGCCGGGTGTCGGCAAACTTTTTTACCCCCGTGGCCAGATTGCGAATCTATTGCATAACTGCGGACCAGAGTAGTGAAGAGAGAAAAAAACATAGAGAGGAGAGAAGAGAAAAATAGTGAAGAGAATGGAGAGGAGATAGAATAGAAAGAATAGAGATTGGAGAGGAGATAAGAGAATGGAGAGGAGTGAGAGAATGGAGAGGAGATGAGAGAATGGAGAGGAGATGAAAGAATTGAAGAGGAGTGAGAGAATGGAGAGGAGATGAGAGAATGGAGAGGAGAGAAGAGAATGGAGAGGAGATGAGAGAATGGAGAGGAGTGAGAGAATGGAGAGGAGTGAGAGAATGGAGAGGAGAGAAGAGAATGGAGAGGAGATGAGAGAATGGAGAGGAGATAAGAGAATTGAAGAGGAGATTAGAGAATTGAATAGGAGACGAGAGAATGGAAGAGGAGATGAGAGAATTGAATAGGAGACGAGAGAATGGAGAGGAGAGAAGAGAATGGAGAGGAGATAAGAGAATTGAAGAGAAGATTAGAGAATTGAATAGGAGACGAGAGAATGGAAGAGGAGATTAGAGAATTTAATAGGAGACGAGAGATTGGAAGAGGAGATGAGAGAATGGAGAGGAGAGAAGAGAAGGGAGTGAAGTGGATAGGAAGACGCAAACCTTGAGCGGGCCGGATTGCTACTTCGTATTATGAAGTGTCAAAGGACCCGAGGGCCGGATAGGAGGCTTCGCGGGCCGAAGTTTGCTGACCCCTTCATAAGGTGAAGGCGCAGAAAAGGCACAGCTTTGAACTTAAGAGTGCAAACGCGTCAACACCCAACATCTAACAGGGCGGTCAGCCTCCTCGAATCCTCAGCATCGATGACTATTTCACCATGGACGGTCGCTACGAATACGACGCCGAAGCAGAGCCAATGTACAGGGCCAGCCTGCTGAAAGCGTTCAGCAAGCAGCTGGAGACTGGCCTGTTCCCCTTCATCATTGTGGATTGCCCGCTGGAGACGCTGGACCAGCTGACGCCATTCATCAGCGCTGCCAGTCGCTGCGGCTACTCGCCATTCGCTCTGGACGTTTCCGGCGCCTCGCCGGCTGTCTGCGCCCAGCGCGGCATCCACGGCCGCAGTCTGGCCGAAGTAGAGGCCGTCGCCCAGTTCTGGCAACCGTTGCCAATGACAACATCGGTTGGCGGGTGCGGCTATCGCCGTTTAGACGCCAGCTCGCTGCTGCAGGAGTCAGACATCACCCTGGTTGAAATGGACGAAGCCGATGCCAGCGACGCGGAGGCCGGGGACAGCGGCAAGGCGGGGAACGCTGAGGTCAACAATGAGGAGGACGCTGAGCCAGATGCGGTGGCCGGAGACGGCCGGCTGTTCGTGCCCAGCAAGTGGGAGTCCGAGGCCGATCGGGACGCCCAGCTGGAACGACTGGACGGCCTGCGGCATCAGCAGGGTGCGCAGTCGCAGCAGCAGAAGGCTACATCGGCGCGCGAGTTACTGATGGAATACATGAGCATGCCAGCTGCCGGCAAGGACTCCGGTGCGGCCGCCGGTAGGAAGCGAGTTCGCTGGGCAGATCTGGAGGAACTGCGCGAACAGGCCAAGCGGAAACGGCTGGGTTTTGTGGCCTGCGGCACCGACTGGGACAAGCTGATGTCTGACGACAGCGTTGTGGCAGATCAGGCGCTGAATAGGACAAAGTTCTTCTGATTTGACTGGCGTAGACATTCATTCTCCAAGCCTGTGTCCGAGTTGTTAATGCTGCAATGCCGGTTACATTTCTATTAAGGAAGAACATCAAACAACATTGGAGAAGCTGTCTTCTCGAAGCTGGTGCTGTCCAAGCTGCCTGTAACCCCTTTTGCTTGACGCCATATTGTGTTCAGTATCCGGCTTTGATTTTTTTTATCTTTCATTAAAACTGTTTAATTGTGCATGATTTAGTATAGGCTTGGTCGGTTTGACCCGCTTTTAAATATCTTTATTATAAATGTGTTGTGAACGTATCGATGTCGTGCATATTTTCTGATTGTAAATGTTTAACTGCTTGCTTTGGGAGATGCGCTTTTTTGTTTCTTTTTCATTTTGTTTGACACTGCAGCAAGTTGACTGACTTTAATAACCCTAGAAGCCGATAAATCTTTGACTGTCAAATATCTGGCACTCAAAGGTGTCCTAACTTTTATGACTGACGGGGCCACACTGCATGACTGGGGATCCTTTAAGCTGAGGGAGTTGACTTATAGAAAGGGACATCTTCTTGCCGTTTTACTCAAGTTGTAGCTGTGTTACAATACAGTCAGAACGGCTTACGAATAATTGTGACTTGGCATTGTGTACTGTCTTTATGCTGCTAACAAGTGGCAGATGATGCAGCAAAAGCTGCGTGTCGCGTGATGCGGGATGACACCGATCTACTACCGCCAATCTACCACCGCCAATCCACCACCGCTAATCTACCACCGCCACTCTACCACCGTCAATAGCCAACCTACCACCGTCAATCATCAACCTACCACCGCCAATCTACCACCGTCAATCTACCATCGCCAGTCTACCATTGCCAATCTACCATCGCCAGTCTACCATCGTCAATCTACCATTGCCAGTCTACCACCGTCAATCATCACCGTCAATCTACCATCGCCAGTCTACCATCGTCAATCTACCATTGCCAGTCTACCACCGTCAATCTACCACCGTCAATCTACCATCGCCAGTCTACCACCGTCAATCTACCACCGTCAATCTACCATTGCCAATGTACCACCGTCAATCTACCATCGCCAGTCTACCACCGTCAATCTACCACCGTCAATTTATCATCTTCAATCGTCAATCTACCATCGTTAATCAATCTACCATCGTCAATCATCAATCTAACACCGCCAACCTACCCCCGTCAATCTACCACCGCCAATCTACCACCGCCAATCCACCACTGCCAATCTACCACCGCCACTCTACGACCGTCAATAGCCAACCTACCACCGTCAATCATCAACCTACCACCGCCAATCTACTATCGCCAGTCTACCATTGCCAATCTACCACCGTCAATTTATCACCTTCAATCGTCAATCTACCATCGTTACTCAACCTACCATCGTCAATCATCAATCTACCACCGTCAATCATCAATCTAACACCGCCAACCTACCGCCGCCAATCTACCATCGCCAGTCTACCATTGCAAACCTACCCCGTCAATCTACCATTGCCAGTCCACCACCGTCAATAGTCAACCTACCACCATCAGTCGCGAATCTATCACCGGTTATCTAACCACCGTTAATTAATCACCTACCAACATTCTACCACGTTGGTCTATTTTGAAACCACGACTAACCACTGCCAAAATGTGCAAAACAGTGTTTGCGTCGGGACATGGCTCGTAGTTTTTTGCTTATGTACATTTAAAATCCTTTCAATGCTACTTAAATGGCAATTGGCTAAGTAGTAAATGTTTAGATAGTCCTGATTAGGAAAAATTACATGTCAATCCTTGAGTTCAATTTTGATTGTCTTGAGTCTTCACATAAAATCATAAAGCCGGTGCAGATTACCGCGAGTGCATGTCATGTACATGTAACTCCGCTTGTCAAGGATTGCTCAAATCAATGTACACTGTACAGTAAGTTCAGATCCAAATTAAAATTGACTAACTGATATTGCGATGTTCAATTATCAGCAGGGTCGCGATAAAATCATGGTAAACTGTATACGGCACGCATGTTACATGTACTTCACCCGCCTGCCACGCAGTGACCAGAAAGGGGGGAGAAGTCAGCAGAGCGAGTCTCTGCAGGGCCATGGCCCTAAAAAATTCACACCCCAAGCTTGGTCCGGGGCGCCAGCATCGGTCAAAAGCCTGTCAGGATTTCTCGCCTGCGTGGTCCCCTGCAGCTTGAGCAGCAGCACTTCGTGAAGCGGCTCAGGGCAGCGAGACTCCGACCTGATGACGTGGCCATAGCCAGTCGAATCGCCGCCCGCGCAGCAGGCCAGAAGGCCGCATCAGCAGGCGCGCCCTTTGCGTACATTTCATAAACTACTATAAGCCGGTAAGCTGTACCCTCATATGATTGACAATTAAGTGGCCATATTGCACGAGTTGATCTATACAACAAAGCGAAACTACAATATAATCCCGATTTCAACTGCACTGCAGTCGTAATATTGGGCAGAGAAGAGCTGTCCTCTGCATGAATATCACACAGCTGTTTTACCGGACAATTGGCTGCTGACTCTGTAATACAACTTACAAGCATACCGGAAATCCAGGCAAAAGTTCCAGTTTATCCCTTAACGAAATATGGTTGGTTTCGTGCAGCTAAAGAAACTGCATGGGCTCAAGCCATTCAGCTGCTCCCTTTTCATAATCGATTCTGCAGCTTGTTCTTGGTACAATAATTCCAAATTCATTGTGCGCTAACAATGCCGCTTGCTGTTGTGAATGCGGGTGAGGAGCGGAAGATGCGCAGCCGAACAGAGGCATTGAGAGGCTCCCAAAATGGGTTGAGGTGTATAGGAAATCTTCTGTCGTCTGGCTTTTTAAGCGACTTAATTCTTTTCCTCACCTCTCAGCTACCATGCAGGAGCTTGGCGGGTTGCATGCATGGTGCTTCATCGATTGTATGCAGTATACACTCCTGTTAAAGTACAGCATTTTGAAATATTGTTACTCCATTTAATACAGCCACAGGGCGCGGCTCTCTGCATTTTGTCCAATATTTAACATGTAGTGATGACATGCATTCACCTTTTTATTATTGCTATAAAATTAACTATATTGCAATTTGCTTTGCCACTCCATTGCCCTCAGTGGTAATGAGTGCAGAACTACTAGCAGCCGTGTTCGCCAAATTATTGTCTGGTCCTCTCTTCTTAGCCTCCAGCTCCCTCTCCCCTCAGCTGTGGGATTTTTATGGACGGGCAACTACTGTATAGAGCAGTGAGACTGCAGTCAGGTCTAAGGCTGGCAAGAAGCCGCTTGCCAACCAACACCCGCGCCGGGCCATGCAGGACATCCCTGGCCTGGTGGCGCTTGGGAATGAAATTTCACCCAATGTTTTCCCAGCCCCGCTTGCTTGCTTTGGCTGCAGCTGCTTCTATAGGCCGGAGTGTAAACTCAACTGGCGAGCGGGGCTGGCAATGGAAGACTTAATGCCTGCGCAGTGCTATCTGCCTGGGCGTCTGATGGCCATCTCAGACTTTATAAGAAATCCTTCGTCGATTGCAGGAATTTCGAGACAGAGTCCAAGTTGTGCTGGCAACCTACACAAAGCAGTCAGCAGTCGCGCCTCTTCACACCGCGTAAGTTGAAGTGTGATCTGCTGGGTACATGTACAGGCAGCCCTCCTGAACCCAGTAAAAAAGGGTAGTCGGAATTCGATTGGAATCTGATCGGAATTTAATCGGCAGTCGGAATTTGCCGGAAAAGGTTTAAACCACAATATTTTGTTTTATATAACACGTTACTATGATAATAAGCATAAAAAATACAAGAAAATGTTTTTCGAGCTATATTTGCGCAATCGGAAAATAGTCGGAAACCATCTCTTCTTCTTCCGATCGGAATTTGTACTCATTTTTCTTCCTACTTTCTGATACAGCCATATTCATAACGCATGTGCTGTACTAAACGTGTTTTCTTGCTTTTATGTATTGCCAGAATGTGCAGAATATACCTTTATGATACAAAAAATTACTACAATAATTCAGTTTTTGTTTTGATGCCACAAAAAAATGCTGGCCATCCAATTTATATCGAAAGTATTTAAAAAGCGATTTATTTTTTACCTTCCTCTCTATATAACCTTTTCGTTATATTTTTGCTTATAGCGTCTTTCCACTGGCACTAGCACTGGCCCTGGCAAAAATATTACTAAATTAAAATTAAAAACCTTGTTATTAAAAACCTACTTAATGCCTAACCACTATCTTATTAATTATTGCTAATTGCAATACTCCTAGGCCTACTCCTATTGCAATTCCTACTTTACTAGGGCCTAGGCCTAGCCTATTTTGCTACACATTTTTCTCAAGATTGTCTTTAAAGCAGTATTTTCATTTAACTACAACTACAACTTATACCTTGTTTTTCTTATATATGAAATTAATACTACCTAGTTTTAGGCTTTTAGTCATTGAATCTAAAAATATAAGGCCTTGGCCAGGCCCTAGTTAAACTTACTTTAGACATTTAGTGTGTCTTATTAGGTTTACTCAATATACCTAACAATCAATAGACATTTGTTTAGGCTAAGGCATTTAAGCAAAGTAATTGAATAATGTCTATAGTTTACAATTGTATATTATAATTTGCTATTAGATAAGACTTTCTTTTTAGTATTATAATGAAGAATTATTAACTTATTATTTATAGACTAGGCCTAGTAAGTAAATAATATAGGCCACATGTCAATAGCTATTTACACTTGCTTATAAAACATTTCTATGCTTAGAACTCTAGAACTCTAATTAAACTAAGACTCTAGACCCTGGAATGTTACATGTATGTCAGAAAATTTGGATATGCAAATGTCAACTGACTCATTTTAAAGTTGGCATACAAATTTTGGTGTATAATTTATACATTTTTTGGCATACAAATTTTGGTATACAAATTCACATCCATTTTTGGCCTACAACTTTTGGTGAATAAATTTATGTTGAGCATGAAAATTTCAATGTAAATTAATGTTTTTATGTAAAATAAAGAAATATTTGTATACTCAAGAAATTAATAATAAACTTTCTACTTCTTTATAATTAAAAATGATTTAGAGTAGTAAAATTATTATTAAAATGTAAATGTTGCATCATTATTTTTATAGGTACAATCAAGTTTGTCTAAAATGAAAATATGTATAATATTTTAAAGAATACTTTTCATACAAAAACCTTTCTTAGGAAACTCAACTTGTGAAAACCAAATGACCTTTTTAGGAGGCTTTTTTAGTTTACATTTTAATGATTTTTTTGTTTTTGGCATACACTGGCATACATTTAGCTAAGATAAGATTCTTGTTCTAGCATACACTATTACACAATCCGGACCCTAGCTAAGACTTAGAATAATTTGGTCTTCTAATTTTGCCTTTAGAAATATTAAGATTTAGTATATTTAGATAAATAAAGTACTATATATCTCAATGTCAAATGAAAGTTCAAATAGACAACAGGTCAATAAGATAAAAAATACTCAGGACATTATATCCTTAGAATACATTATTCATAATAGTAAATATGATTGTGCATTTTGATTATGCTAGTATTAATTTTTTATTGTTTATATTATTTCTCTTAGTTATCATAGAGCACTGTTAGACTAAGACTAGGCCCCTAGTTCTAGCTTTACTAAGCATGCTATAGCTTGTATTATTATCTTATCAATGGCTTCTGCTTCTATTTCAGACACTGCTGGTCTAGATGTGGTGCATTAGTGCAAAGGTGCCACAGTCTGTTTGCTACATAATGGATGGGATCTCTAGGTTCAGTTCAAGACTGGGGAAAAGGATCCTGGAAGAGCTGACTAGGCCTAGCTAACAAGGATCAAAGATCAAATTGTCTTTGAATATGTACAAGCATACTTTGGCGAGATCTTCAAGGGTATGTGTTCTTTGTGTTTTTATTCTTATAGTATATATAGTATATCCAATTGCTTTTATACCAGTTTTAAAGATTGCAAATGTTAAGTTTTTTCTTGCCTTGCCTGAAGACAACTATTCTCCTTATTTTTTATTTCCAAATCTTTCTAATGACAGTGAAGGTGCCCAACTGGTCTGCTGATCATGCCATTAACTCTCTAAATTACTCAATGCAGGACCCTATCCTCCGAGTTCTCTGGATTGCATCAAAGGCCATTTAGAGCTTCTGCGATGGCGTCTGAAAGTGCAAGAGCTCCAGACCAACATTTGTGGAGTGTCAGTGGGGGAAGCAATTGCGACAATGAAGCGCCTCTGCCGCCACCTGTGATGACAAACCATGTGCTGACTCTGGCTGTAAGTTCGCTGACTGATAATGCAGCCGTTTGGTTCACAACATTTATCTAGCTAGCTAGCTTTTTGCATTCGTGTGTTGTTCATCAATCATATTATTGTATTATTCTGCATTTGTTTTCTGTATTTTATTATTTGTTTTCGGCACTCATTTTCTGCATATATTGCATTATTATTATGCTCTTTCTTGATGTTTCCTTGCATCCACGTGTAATACAGTTACTCTCTTGACGTGTTGTGCAGAAATTGCTTACTGTAATCTTTATAATTGCATAATATACAATGCATTGAGTAAATTAAATAGCCAATCATTATTGTGCTTCACTCTTCAAGCAGAATAATATTTTAAATAATGTATTATTTTGCTAAGCACTTTGAAAACCGATTTGTTTATTTTTTACGCAAGCTAGCCGATGCAAAAGCAAATTCTGAAAAATACAACCTAATCGTAATTTAGTCGGATATTAGCGTCACATTCCGATCGGAAAACTCCGACTAGAAAACGACCGGATTGCACGAGCCACTTTGCTGACAAATTCCGACCGGACATTCCGATCGGATTCCGACTACCCTTTTTTACTGGGAAGTTAGTATTATTAAGAGCCAATGGGGCTAGCTAATCTTTCCCGGCCTCAGGTTCGTCTGTTATGCGATAATGCCCTACGCCGTGGCTTGTGTGCTATATGCTATGGGACAAATCTTTTCAAATATTTGCAGCTCTGCGTGTTTGGCGGTTGTTTGGCTGCAGAGCCCGTGAGTGCAAAAAAGCGTAAAAACATTTGCTTATCTTCTTTTAGTCTGACTGAAGGTACAACTTTTACTGCTTCTGTGCCAGCTACGCCTATAATACTTTTACTTTATGCACTCAAAACGATTTTCGTTATTTCTTCAATCTGATTCCAAATTTTTCTGCAAACCAAAAAGGACAGTTTTGACGTTCAACATCGACTTGATATGGACTCCAGTGGTTCTGAAGTGAGCTCCGAGTCCCTTGACCGAGCTTATCCGCCATTCGACATGAAAGAAGCGAGTCCAGCTTCCTGGCGAACCGGTCCTGCGTGGACAAACTCTGCCGGGAGCTGCACGCCCGGCTGCACAAGAACCCCTACCGGATCTGCTTTGAGCAGCCGTTCGTGTCCTCCAGCGCCAGCAATCTGGTGTGGGGAGAAGCAGAGTGCTGCGAAATCTTCCTGCCAATCAAGCAGCCGATCGGCCCCCGTGAAGCGGTGCCTGCTGATCTCCAGTTCTCCATCGAGGACCCGGGCTTCGTGGTCATCCGAGTTCTGGAGAGCCAGGCAGCGGCGGTGCCGAAGCTGCGATCTCGAAGGACCGGCAAAGAAGCTCCGAAGCCTAAGAAGTCCGTTGGCAGAAAAGAAAATAAAGCAAAACAGAGCAAAGAAAAGAAGCACAAAAGAGGAGCTTCTGACAAGAACCCACTGGACCATCTGAAGCCGCCCGACAGTCAGTTTCTGACGCCTGGCTGCGCTCTCAAGGCTACCCTGAGGCTGGTGAGACAGGCGCTCCAGCAGGTCGCGTCCGAGCACGCAGACTCACTAGTGTTGCACAATGTCCGGCTGGACAGGGAGTACGGCACAGTCCGCGCGGCAATCGAGGCTTGGCCGGGATTTTCTCAGGCCGAGGAGGAGCTGAAATTGCGAAGCATCAACGAGGCCGGGGGCTCTGCCGAGCCGCAGACAGACGCATGCGAACGGCTCGTGTCGTTCTCATTTCCTTTGCAGGCAGCTGAAGATGAAGACTCTGTCAATGACGAGGTATGAAGAATTACATAATTGCAGAATTACAGAATTACAGAATTACAGAATTACAATGAAGAATTATTGCCCTTCTTTAATCTCGTTCTGATGTACTATTATCTTCACGGACGACTTTGGAAGCATAAAAAGTTCGTTTCTTAGAAGTTCAATCAATAGCCGCAATGAATAGAAAACCATGCTGGGTCATTGTCAGTATATCTCGACTTTGGACCTGAAAAAATGGTACCAACCTTTATATCAATCAAAGAATCAAAAACCAGGGATGTCAAATTAAAAACGAGTACTTGATTCCTATCTCGGCACTGTATATTATTCGCGTGCAATTTTGTTAAAGTAGTTTCCCTGGCTGCTTTGCTGCTGCACTTCAGCAGCCGCAGTCCCCGATAGTGGACGAAGCCGACGGTCCTCGCAAAATCAACCTGCGCTTCACGCCGGCTCTGCGGCTGCCGTTCGACAGTTGCAGCGGCATGAGTAGCGAAGGCAGCAGCGGGGACAATGTGGACGACTCCGCCTATGCCGCGCCGCCAGGGACATCCAGCGGCATGCCAATTGCTGCAGCATCAACGCCGGACGCCGAGGATCCCCTGAAAGCTTGTCGCTGGGCGCTGCGCCATCCGAAGCAAGAGGTGGCCGTGCTGGCCTCCCTAGCCCGGGCCGACCGAGGCCTGCGAATGCGAGTCTGCCGCGGCGTCTTCGAGCTGTGCCGACGCGAACTCGGCGACAGGCGCGCCTTAGTCGAGCACTGCCTGCTGGAGCTGGCCGACGCTGAGGTCGACAGCGGCTTGTCGCATGGCCGGCCTGCCTGGCAGCTGGCGGACTCTGCCGAGTGCACCGGCAGGCTGCTGGCGCGACTGCGCAACCGCGTGACCGAGGGCCAGCTGTCGCACTACTTCAACGTGCGCGTCAACTTGCTGGCAGGCCTGACCAGACGCGAGCGTCTGGCCGCAGCGGCCCGGCTTGAGTTGTTCATCCGAAGGCCGGAAGCACTTCTGCGAGCGGCGACAGCCTCCGCGACTGCAGAGAGTGGAAGTCAAATTGAAGACAGAACCGTCGACCCCTGCTTTTAACTCTCATTTCAAAACTATCCGAGCTGAAGTGTTCGAAATCAATTAATTACGAGCGTAGTTATAAAAAAGAGCTAAAAATCTAAAGGGTGTCGTTCCGCCCTGTTTTGTTAATCTGAAGGTTATTTGAAACGATTTTTCAACCCTCTTACAGAAACAGCCTCAGCCTTTACTGTGTGATGGCATTTTATAGAGATGTACGAGCCAAGGAGTACTTAATTAAAATGACGGGAAACTACATTTCGTGAAAAATTTTAGAACGCAGATTGAAAAATCGTACATTACGAGAATGAAGGTTTTCGTTTTTAAGCACAAAAATGATTGTTGATCTTTATAGCGTTTGTTATAACTAGCTCGATATTAGTTAACATTCTGTAAAAAAAGTTTATGGTTTTTGGGCGCAGGACATGTACGCATGATGTACATTCAGAATTAAAGAATCCGAATTTTCGAGACAAAAAGCTCTATTAATATAAATATAGAAATATAATAAAGGAAACAAATAGTATAATATGATAATATTATTTATTATTATATAGATAATAAATATTATTTTTAATATAATAAATATTTTACACTTCTTATTGTACATGTAAGATTATACATTTTAATCATCATTCATCATTTTTACAAGCAGTCAATTTTTCCGTTTAATTTTTTGTGTCGCGTGGATCGACGCCCAGTGGAAAGACAACAGCGATCAGCGCGCTTGACGCCCCACCGACAGCTGGCCTGGACAGACTGGTTATTGTTGCGACAGTTATTGTGCCGCGGAAGACTGTAATAAATTGTGTTTTACGTGATGGACGACATCGAGGCTTTTATTTACTGACGGAAAATAATTAGTACAGATCGAAGGTCGCGTTGGCAGCAGTTCGTCCTCGGTCTGGTTCAACGCCCCACCCACAAGGACCTGTGGCGTCCGCCGGAGAGGGGCTTACTTGTACTTGTACATGTACCACCTGGGCTGCTTTTCTTTCTGTGAGGGTTGCAGTCCTGACTGCAGTCCGAGGCCCTACCAGACATCCAATATAGAGTACAGCTGTTAGGACTGCGTTAGTTCCATGCAGCTAACTATACATTATGTACGCGATCGAGATCATCCTGCCGGCCTAAAACGTCCTGACCCAAGAGCACTAGAGACTTGACGCTGAAACAACCTCAAACAGCATGATGTTGACATGGCGACGCTGGCCCTGCTGCGTTCTGCGTTCCAAGAGCAAGATCTAAATGTACATGCAGTAGATTGGTGGTGAGCGAGTTACCATGCAAATACCATACGGCCACTCTATCGCCACTCACACCTGCCTGATCCGTCCAAGCGACCTGTTGCGCCGTTGTGGAGAATTTAAATAATTCCATTTGGCTGGTCAAGTATATGCAATTGCTACAAATTGTACAGATTGTACTATTAGAGTTTTAAAACATCACGCTAGCCTTCATTCCATTAAATCTCTTCTTTACGATAAACTAAAAATGGAAATTACAAAGCAAAGCAACACCATCTATTTCATCGCATTAAATGGTTTAAAAGCTGTAGATCACATAAAAATCATCAACAAAAGAGCAAATACAAGTAAAAACTTTCTATTTTGTAAAGTGTAATAGCTAAGCTGCAAGTGGTAAAAAAATTATACATGTGTACGAGATTTTCTTATGTGAAAGTCCAGAGTGGTCTTTTTTATTACGCCAAGTTTGAACCCCACGACTTTCGTAAGTACTAATGAGGACCTTAAGCTGCTGAATGACTTATAGCTTGCAAGCAGCTTTTAAGGTTAGATTAAAGTTAATATTAATGTGAAAAAAGTATAGAAAAACAAAGCATAACGTGATAGTTATTTTCTTTGCAGTAAAATTTATTTCTCATTTTTATGCTTTCAGCAATTGTATTAAAAGTACTCCAACACTTCTAAAAACTTACACATTTTATTTTACGTTTCCTAAATATGTGCTATTTTAAAATCACTCGACCACTACGTTTCGCAAATTTTAGATGAAGAACGAGTTACGTGTTCTTTAAAAATTAAAGTATTCCATTCCATTTATTATAATCGGGTGTGTTTTTCAATACAGTATTTTTGCATTTGCCATTGTACTTTGTAAGAGAA
This sequence comes from Macrostomum lignano, assembly GCA_002269645.1. NCBI lineage: Eukaryota > Metazoa > Platyhelminthes > Macrostomidae > Macrostomum > Macrostomum lignano. The sequence goes on along the minus strand of NIVC01001294.1, from coordinate 39,929 downwards.
ATACTTACCTTTTCCTGCAGCCTTAATTCTAGCTAGTGTACAGCATTTCTGTAGGCTAAAGCTAGCGAATATCATAATTCATAACTAACCTTACTTCTATTGTTTTGCAAAAAAATGTCCATCTTGCGCCAGATATCCAAAAAAGAAGTTGAGGAACACAAAACACCAGAGAGCTGTTGGATCATAATACATGACAAAGTCTATGATGTTACAAAATTTCTAACAGAGGTAAGACCATTTTTGGAAATTATTCATGAATCATGAGTAGGACTAGATGATATGATACTAGGCCTATCGAAATTAAAAAGATAAATCTAAATGTCACAGTCACATTTGGGAGTAGGCCTAAGATTAAAAATAAGAACAGAAATTATCATTGCTCAGCTCATAGTTATTTTAGCCAACAATAAATGTCATATCAAAACACTTCAAGTTTAAGACCTAATTGAAAGAGCTAGCTATTGAAAAAATACAGGGGCCTAAAAATTATTTTAAGTAAAAAATAGATTTCACCTAGGTTTATCTATTATATCTAACTATTATAAAGTCATTATTAGATATTAAAATCAAAAACAAAATTATAATTTTTTAGGTTTAGTTTGAAAATTTTTAATAAACACTAGGCATCCAATATAAAAATATAATGTAAGAAATGCAAAACAAAGTGCTGCTGTTTTTTGTTGAACTCTATAGACTTTGTTAGCTTAACTATATGTATTTAATATCTATAATTATTTATTATTTTTATAGACTAAATAATATATATAAATACCTAATCTTGAATAGGTCTCTATGTCTTTATTCAAGTTTAGGTTGACAAAATCAATCCCTATGAAAAATCTCCTTATCTTAGAGCCTGGAACTTCCATTTCTCATGCTCTTATAGTTGGCTTTGAGCTTATAAGCTCCTATACTTTACGTGTAACCCATAGTCAGGAAGGTGGCCTTTGCCATAGAAAATTCCAGCGTACACAAGGGGTCCTTGGGGCATTTGGCACACAACCATGGTGCACACTAAGGTCCCTGGCGCATGCAGTGCACAATCATAGCACACACTGAGGTTCCTAGCGCATGTGGCGCATAATTGCAGCATATAAGGTCCCTTATATGCATGAAAATTGTAATGCAAATTAACAATTTTATGTAAAATAAAGGAGATTTGGGCAATAGTGCAGTTTCGTTCGCGAAATTAATTTTTCTTTAAATTTGAAAGTTCGAAAGCAGAAAACAATAACAACAATGTTTTAAACCATTCTAGTGACTGTGCCAGTGCTCACTAGTCACGGAACTTTAAAGCAAATGGGCGCTCTATTAATATACTTTTTCATTAAATCTGTGCCACACTCAAATGCTACTTGAAACGCAACTTGTCTATGGAAAAAAATAGTTTAAAAAATTGAAAGGGGCTCAAGTAAGGGGGGCTTGAACTGTTTCCCTTTAGCTGAGAAGCTGCTAATATCTGCTTTTTCTTTTGGACAACATATTGTATCATGGCTAGACGACCACCAAGACCCTCGTGGATAATTCCGCTGAATGAAGTGTTGCCAAAGAATGCTCTATTGCAACTAGAGCTAAATGTGTGCAACCTGATGGTTGCCACGGCAACGCTAGAGGATACAATGCGCTGGATGGCCAAGGTTGGGCTTATCGGCAACCAACATACATGCTCCTATCTAGCCCAGACCCCCATGAACCTGCAGTGTCGCGCTTCGTAGATGGCTGCGTAGAAGGACTGCAAGACTTGCCGCAGTCAGCAAAGCATCAGGAAGGACTCTTTCTTCAAGCGTAGTCATCTGACACTGCAGCAGCTTGTCACCTTGCTGTACTGCTGGGCTAGGAATGAGACCAAGATGGCAGTGATGCACAAATGTTGCGTTAGCGATCATATGGCCGTGGACTGGCTCAACTTTGTCAGGGACATTTGCTGCCAGTATTTCATTGACCACCCAATGCAACTTGGTGGACCTAGCACTACTATTGAAATCGATGAAAGCAAATTTTTTCATCGCAAATACTAGCAGGGTGCATACTGTGAGGGTCATTGGGTCCTTGGCATGGTAGAAAGGGGTAGCCCCAAGTGTGTGATGGTTGTTGTGCCCAACAGGTCTGCTCAGACACTGTTTCCTATAATCTAGCAGTTTGTCCTGCTTGGCACACGGATCTTGACTGATGGTTGGCAAGCCTACAACCAAGTGGCGAATGTAGTTGGTGGCCATGGAGACCACGGTGTCGTGAACCATCGACTCCATTTCGTGGACCCAAATGGTGCGACTTTCCATACCAACACAATTAAGGGAATGTGGGCGCATTGCAAAGCCAAATTCAGGGCCATGCATGGAACAAGCAATGCCCTCTTCAAGAGCCACATCTAGGAGTTTATGTGGCGCTGACTGTTTGGAGCAAACAGAGCTTTTGGAAACATGCTTTTCTGGATTCGCCACCACTACAGTGCCCAGTGACAAGCTCTGTATCTGCCACTAGAACACAATGACAAGTTGGAAAGTTTGGCAACCAGGGAGCTAAAAACTCTGCCAAAATCGTTAGAATGGTTTAAAACATCAATTTTTATTATTGTTATTGTTTTCTGGTTTTGAACTTTCAAATTTAAATGAAAAATAATTTCGCGAATGAAACTGCACTATTGCTGAGATTTGTATAGTCTAGAAAGTCAGTGCTAAACTTTTTGCTTCTTTAAAATTAACAGTAAATAAAATTAGTATAAATTATCGCTAAGAAGGTCAATTTTACATTATTCTATTTGTAGGTATAATTTAAGTTTGTTTAAAATGAAAATATGCATAAGATTTTTAAGACTTTTTGTACAAAGGCCTTTCTTAGAAAACTCTACTTGTGAAGAGTGGCACACAGACGGCGCACAGACAATGCACAAATGGTGCATAAATGTCGCATAGACAGCGCACAAATTGTCCCAAAAAATTATTCTGGCGCACACTGTGCCACCTTTCTGACCATGGCGTGTAACTTGGTATGGGTTTGGTATAAGGTCTAGCCTAGTTGCAATCTAGGTGCACTATGGAGATTATAACTGTATATCCTACTATTTAACTAGCTATGCCTAAATGAGATGGCTAGTCTTAAGTAAATCTGAGCTGCCAGAGTTTAGTCAAGTGAGTTGTTTAATACAAAGTATTGGTTAATATATTCTATTGCATCAAAGTAAGCCTTGAGCCTGGCAGGAAGGAAGGAAGTAGCACAAAATTGTGCTCCGCTCGACCACTCCTCTTTTTATTTAGTGAAAAGTGGGGATGCAACCCCAATTTGTTCTATCCCAGTCCCCATTTCTATTCCCTTCTGCACATTAGGTCTAGTGTTACTTTTCCTTATCAGCCTCTTCTGGCCATCTTTGTGCAGGGTCTGGGCCTTCCTCGATCTGTCCAGGCCGTCCCCAGGTCCCTCTTGCCTTCCTGCTGTTGTCATAAACTGGGGATTGTAGCCAACCAAGACTTTTGTCCCTCTGGGCCAGTTCTTGCTTGTCTAGGCCAGATTTCTCACTTCAATGGATGACTGGGTAGGGCTTTCCTCATCATTCCTGCTAGTGCCAGTTGAACTTGTGTCTACTTTTAGCTCTGGCTCCTTTGTTGTCCTGTTATCTGTTTTTCAGATTTCTAACTCTTATAGAGCTATATATAGGCCTATTTAGTTAGAAACTATACTAAAATAAAGCCTACATTTTTTAAAACAAGCACTATAAATGTTTTTTATAAGGCAACTAGCATGTGCAAATGTTTGCACTTCATAATTTTCTAGTTTATTTTGTAATGCAAAAATGAATTGCAATTTCTGTACAAAGCTATATATATATAGCCATTGTATAGAATGCTCTATGGCCTTTAAATATGCAAAGTAGTCTATAGACTGAGAAATCTCATATCCATATTTGTCTCTAAGGCCTTAGCTTTTTAGTTAGTTGAAAATACCTTTGTTAAATAGACATTTTGCTAGATTGTACAGCCAGTTACTCTGAGAGAATAGGCTGTAGCACTAGTCTGAGCAGGCAGCAAAGGTATTAATTTACCGTTCTAGTTTTTATATATTATCTGAGATCTCCATCAACCCATTCCAAGCATCCTGGCGGCGAGGAGGTGATTCTCGAACAAGGTGGCGGCTATTCCACCGAGGCATTCGAAGATGTCGGCCATTCCACCGATGCGCGCGAGATGATGGAAAAGTACCTCATTGGCGAGGTGCTCGAGAAGGAAAAGAAAAGCAGCCTAACAGCTGTTGGTCCCGAGTCCAAGGGTGCCGGAGCCAGCGGCAACGGCGGCTCCTGGACTGGCTTCATCATCCCGATTGGCGTACTTCTGGCAGCCTATCTGATCTACAAGTATGTGCTGTGAACTGTGACAGTGTTGCGCTAATATTTTATTGAACATGAGTTCAATGTCATGTCTTGAATACTACTATTTAATTAGTAATAGTGTGTGCTTATTAGTGCTCTAATTAAGTGCGAGTTCATTGACTTAGGTTTTTGTTCCCGAATGCAATTTTTTTCGAATCCAGTCAGTGCTCAAACATTCGCTTTAGTGCCTGGTTTCAGTCTTATTCTCTCTCTGACACGTGCTTGATTCTCCCAGTGTAGTACATAATTGCAGAATTTTAGCCCATGCGATTGTTCTCTTCAATTCAGATTTATTGTCCTGTTAAGTTTGATTTAATCAAATACATGACTCGGTACATTCTTAAATCTACAGTTTCTGTTTCTATTGCATTAGTGAATTTTTAATTTCAGATTCAAAGTTAAACATTAAATGATTCATTTCGTTTTTGTTATTTCGTCTCTGTTATTTGCAAAATATAAACTCATTTGTTTTAAATGTTGCTAAGAGTCCCTTGGCTGGTCTGTGTCCTGATTGATATACCGGTAATGGTTGATCTTTGTATCCTGTTACAATGGTTGGTCTGAGTCTGATATAATGGACCAACTGTGTCTTGATATAAAAGGGAAAAGCCGGTAATGGTTGATCTATGTCCTGATATACATGTAATGGTCGGTCTGTGTCCTGATATAATGATCGGTCTGTGTCCTGATATAATGGTCGGTCTGTGTCCTGATATAATGGTCGGTCTGTGTCCTGATATAATGGTCGGTCTGTGTCCTGATATAATGGTCGGTCTGTGTCCTAATATAACGGTCGGTCTGTGTCCTGATATAACGGTCGGTCTGTGTCCTGATATAATGGTCGGTCTGTGTCCTGATATAATGGTCGGTCTGTGTCCTAATATAACGGTCGGTCTGTGTCCTGATATAACGGTCGGTCTGTGTCCTGATATAACGGTCGGTCTGTGTCCTGATATAATGGTCGGTCTGTGTCCTGATATAATGGTCGGTCTGTGTCCTGATATAATAGTCGGTCTGTGTCCTGATATAATGATCGGTCTGTGTCCTGATATAATAGTCGGTCTGTGTCCTGAAATAATAGTCGGTCTGTGTCCTGAAATAATAGTCGGTCTGTGTAGGGATTCCTAAATCCCGACAATTTACAATCCCGGGATTGAGACATCTTGAAATCCCGATGGTTTAAAATCCCGGGATCACTAATCCTGGAAAATCCCGACTGAGAGTAATCCCGGGATCCCGCTTCGAAGTTCAAAAAAATCCCGGGATCCCGATATCAAATGTATTGAAACATCTGCATCCAGCTTCCACCACGACCACAAAGTATAATTATGATATTTATAATGATAGCTAATGGTCCAAACTGGTATATTTATGCAATAAACTTCTCTTTGCTTAGTTATTGTACAAGTAGAAGTAGAAAATTGCTTGATAATAATAAATAATATTTATCAATAAAAGATAATTGATAATAATTGATTACAACAATAATAACTTGTTTTAATATAGGTTATATAGCTAGCTATGCAATATCAGTGTAAATTATCAAAGTGAATGTCATGTTAATGCCACGTTACAGTGTTAGACATCACGCAACTGACGAACATGTGAAATTAAATTACACATTACGAAAACGAAAAACATTAAATTTCTGCTTAACAAACTGCTCTAACAAATTTTGCTGCTTTTTATGTGTGATTTCGATACAGACATGCAGGCTGCATTTGTATTATTTCATATTTTTTAAAGTTGAAACTTTTTTCAAATTTTACATGATTATTTTAGTTGAAAAAAAGAGAATTAAAATCAGTTTGAATCCCGAAACAATCCCGGGATTAAAGCCTTACAATCCCAGGATCCCAATCCCGCACTGTTGTAATCCCGAGGATCATAAATCCCGAAATTTCAAGTCCCAAAAAATCCCGGGATTGAAATCCCGTGTTTTGAGGCTAAATCCCGAGATCCCTGGATTGGAATGCCTAGGTCTGTGTCCTGAAATAATAGTCGGTCTGTGTCCTGAATTAATAGTCTGTGTCCTAATATAATGGTCGATCTGTGTCTGATATAATGGTCGGTCTACGTCCAGATATAATGGTCGGTCTACGTCCAGATATAATGGTCGGTCTGTGTCCTGAAATAATGGTCGATCTGTGTCTGATATAATGGTCGGTCTACGTCCAGATATAATGGTCGGTCTACGTCTGATATAATGGTCGGTCTGAGTCTGATACAATTGTCGGTCGGTCTGTATCCTAAGAAGGGTTGCTTTTGTGCAGCCTAGTTTGTTTTCGTGTGTCCTTTCGCTTGCCTTAACTGTGACTTGATTTTGATTTCTATTCGCGTAAACTAAAAACGCGTCAAGTCTCGCGCACTCTTGGTTGGCTAGTAAAAGAATGCGTTGGAACCACGCCAGGGGCTGCCTTGAAAGAAGACTGTTTGGTAAGAAAAAGGGGTTAAAAAGTGTGATGACTTTGTTAAGCGAGGCAGAAATGTGAAATTGCAGGAGTGAGTAAAAGGTGCTCGTTTGAGAGCTAGGCTGTTCACATTTATTATTTAGCACTGAGGTGGTGGGTGCAGACAGATTCAAACGCGCGCATGGGGTGGGGTGGAATAAAATACAATCTCTAAGCCGATCAATAACAACTCCACTGCTAGTGAGTCAACACTACAGTGCATGCAACCTATAGCAAAGTTCATCGTGTCACTATGTCACATCTCCCCCCTTAGTTAACACCCTCACTGCAGCATCAATCTGTCAGGTGGTGCTCGAACTCGAGTCGGGTAGCGCCGGGGTGCCTCGTTAGCAGAGTCAGCCGTGTCTGCCTGCGGCGAGGCTGGCGTGCCGCCAGCGTCAGGTGCCGCGCAGTCCTCGGCCGGGGTTGTGCTGCTATTCGACTCGGCCAACCCAGCAGGAGCCGCCAGCAGCTGGTCAGCGTGTCGCGCTTGTACGCCGCGCCCAGAATCGACTGTGCAGTTGCGAGTGCCGGCATTGACAATGACACCTTCGGCCCAGCGGCTGCTTTCTCCTGCACGAGCAGCAGTGCTGAAATCGCGGTAGAGCACACGATCTCCAGGCTGGAACTGGCGCGCTGGCCGCTGCTGCTGAAGCTGATGCTGCTGTCGCTGTTGCATGGCCGAAGTCAACGATGGTGTCAGGAGGTCCAGCCGGCTGCGCAGCTGGCGGCCAATGAGCAGCTGACTCGGCGCGGTGCCACTGACGCTGTGCGGAGTGTTGCGATAGGCCATAAGCAGTCGTTGAAGTTGCGCGTCGGAGTGACCGCACTTACTCAGATGCCACTTCAGCACCTGGACGAAGCGCTCGGCCTGGCCGTTGGTCGCCGGGTGGAATGGCGCCGAGAAGATGTGCCGGATGCCGTTGGAACTGACGAACTCAGCGAACTCGGCCGAAGCGAATTGTGGCCCGTTGTCCGACACCAAGGTTCTCGGTAGGCCGAGACGAGCGAAGATTTCTCGCAGGCAGCTGATCGTCGCAGTTGCAGTGGTGCTGCTCATCCTGTGCACCTCTGGCCACTTGCTGTGCGCGTCGACCAGGACCAGGTAAGTGCGGCCGTCCACAGGTCCCGCGTAGTCGATGTGCAACCGCTCCCATGGCTCAGTCGGGAATGGCCATGGCTGTACCGGGGCGGAGCCTTGATTGTGTCGAAATTTGCCAAGTCGGTTCTCGAACACCGCAGCGAATCTTTCATGCAGGTCGCTGATGTCGTAATCGGTGGACACTGCGTGCACCTGGGCCATTATTGTCGGCCAGTCCAGCCCAAGGTGAGCCAGCCAGTCTCGTCCCAGCAGTGCCGTGTCTCCTTTGTCGACTACAAGCAGCGGTAGCTGTAGCTGCTGGGCGTTGTGCTGGACGCAGACTGTGGCTTGGCCTCGCGGATGAAAGCGTTCATTGGTGAAGGTTCGCAGCACTGCAGCCGATGGAGCCAGTTGTAGCAGAGGGAGCAACTTCTGCTGCAGCTGCTGCGGCATCAGCGTGACTGCAGAGCCGGTGTCGATGACAAACTGGCATTCCTGGCCGTTGACGAGCAGCATGACTGTCGGTCCAGCGTTTCTGCCTGTTGGTCGGACTGCGAAGATGGGCACCTGGGTGTCACACGCGCCTTCGACAGTAGGTGCCATCCGCTCCTCTTGTAACATGTGTAGCTTGGCCTGCTTGGTGGACTGGCAGACCTTGCGGATATGGCCGACCTTGCCGCATGCATGGCACTTGGCGTCCCTGAACTTGCATGAATGACGCTCGTGGGAACCGCCACAGCTTTTGCATGAGCTGCCACCGCCACCGTTGCCGCTGCCGTTGCCGCTGCCGTTGCCGCTGCCGCCGTTGCCGCTGCCGCCGTTGTCGCTGCCGCTGACCCGATGCCCTCTGTGGTGCGCTGAGGGTGTCACCTGCTTGCGGCTACCTCTCTTGCTGACAAATTGCAGATTGGCAACAGACTCCGATGCCCTTTGTGACATCTCCAGGGACGAACGCTCTGCAGACTCCAGCGACATAGCCTTTGTTTGCAGGGATTCGAAAGTCGGCTCAACGACTTCCAGCAGCTTGGCTCGATAGGCGTCGCTTCGAAGGCCGAACACGAGTTGGTCTCGGAGCCGCTCATTTAGCGACTCACCGAAATTGCAGTCAGCTGACAGAGCCTGGAGCCCCGCGATGAATGCCGTGAAGCTCTCGCCTGCTTGCTGAGTTCGTTGTTGGAAACGGAACCTCGCAGCTAGCTCCGAAGGCTTGGGTGCGAAGTGCGTTGTCAGCAGCTTCTTCAGGTCAGCGTAAGACTTCTGCGCCACTTGGACCGGCTGGCACAGACTCCGCAGTGTGATGTAAGCCTCCTCTCCAATCGACGTGATCAGAGTTGCCACTTTTGCCTCATCCTTCACCTCCTTGCAGATGAAGTACTGCTCGAGACGCTCTAGGAAGATCTCGATGTTTGTAGATGGTAGCAGTTGGCCCAGCGTGGGCAGACTCGTCGCCATTGTGATGACTTTGTTAAGCGAGGCAGAAATGTGGAATTGCAGGAGTGAGTAAAAGGTGCTCGTTTGAGAGCTAGGCTGTTCACATTTATTATTTAGCACTGAGGTGGTGGGTGCAGACAGATTCAAACGCGCGCATGGGGTGGGGTGGAATAAAATACAATCTCTAAGCCGATCAATAACAACTCCACTGCTAGTGAGTCAACACTACAGTGCATGCAACCTATAGCAAAGTTCATCGTGTCACTATGTCACAAAAAGCAGATGCCGAATGATTTTGCGAGTCAATTTTCTGGTCGTTTCCTTTAAACTCTCGCTTCCGCATAAAATTTGTACCCTGGAGGAATTCACCGTGCCGCGAGGGCAGTGTATGTCGCTTTACTAACGCCACGGGTGCGGATCTTCATGGACTCACCTTTACCTGACTGGAGTTTATTCCACTGTATTGCATGCATTGTCGCATTGCGCATTGTTACGCACCTTTTCACTCATCAGTCATCATGTGAGTTCTTTGTGCAACTTGAAGACTTTTTCCTGTTCTGTGTTGTAAATTAATTCACTAGAAGGCTGCGTCGTATGTGGCTGCACTTAAACAGCTAGACGGGACTTCTTTGTCCTCCTGTCAGGACTGTCTGAATGGAGTGTCTAATGCGGGATGCATGTTAACTGCAATTCACCACAGTGATTGTTGCCCATGGCAACGCAAGGCGCACACAATGGATTTGCTTTGCGCTCTCAAAAAGGGCCTTACTCGAGGATGGTAGGCACCAAGGAATAAGAAGTTTGAACTGAATTGTGGCAATCTACATTGTTGAGGAAATTCATCACTTCGAGTAACTTATACGCTCGTATCTGTAAGTTGTACGTCTGGTACGCTTGTACGTGCTGTTATTATGTGTACTCGTATATGGGCGAAATGACCCACGCGGTCCTCCAAAATTTTTGGCTGCTTTATAGAGTGCTGCTTCGAAGTGTTATTTGCCTGCTTTTGGTGCACGCGCCTTTCAAGCAGCCACAGATTGGCGACTTGAGTTGATCAGAGTAAAAAGGAAATTCCTCTTTCGGTATGATTGTTAAGTGATCGCCAGCCTTCATCGCGTAAATTTGCGAGCGAAATACATGTATAGTTTCAGCTAGCTACTTTCAAATGCGTTTGAACTGAACCGGAAACTAAGCCTTAAGGTATTTGCAAGTATATACCTCCTTGTCTTCATTGATCCTTGATTGAGATTTCTCAGAGTGTTTTACGAGCGTATGTGTGCATGGGTATTTAACACTGCATGTACCTGTCAGTGACTTAATGCAGAATAAAGATGTGCAATCGGTTTCCAAAAAATCACAGTTCGTCGCAGCTCACGCCCTAATTCATCATCTACATAAAATAGCTAAGGGTAGCCGGCATGCTGAGCGAGCCCAGATTTCCTCGACCAACTGGTGGCCAGGCCCGGTCGTCCTTCTGTCCCTGGCACGCGCACTGGATTAGCAGCTTCAGCTTGGCCGACGGCCAACCGCTGGACGGCCAACGAAATTTTTCAACGATCAGGCAGCACCGGAAACGACCTAAATCGAAGCAGAAACAGAAGCAGCAGCAGCAAGCCAGTGTGAAGCCATTGCCTCAACTGTTGTCGCCGTCACCCGTGTCTCTGTCAAAGCCGATAGCTCCTAAGCTACCACCTGGTCGGTCATTGCGACCTGTGTGGCTGGTAAGCTGTAGGGATAGCTGTAATTCTCTGAAAGGACCATGAAGTTCTTGGCTTTTTATGCGCGCACATGTACGTATAGGCTGGGCACTCGTACGTTTGCGGTCAAAGCGACGCATGTTTGTCACGTATGAACAGGAGGCAAACTTTCGCTTTGCTTTGCATTGCATTAGTTTGTTTCCATGCACAGCTGCTGGGCTGTCCTAATTAGTATTCAAACTGAAGCTGCCTGCAACGAGCTGCTCGAGTTAATAAGCTTCTTTTGATGAGGGGGTCGGAGACTAGTAGTTAGAGCGTCGGGCTCACGACTGGAAATTTGGGTGTTCGATTCCCGATTCCAATCGAACAATTTGTGACAACTTTGGAACAACTTTGCACTGTTTCAGTTCACCTAGCTGTAAAATGGGTACCAGTATTAGCTGGAGTAACTGAAGGTGTGTGGCGACCCTTCAGTCCTTGGACTGAACAGCCGTACGCAGCCTTCAGATGCGCCTGAGCAATAGCTGCGGCTGAGCTGTTGGTTGTACGAGCTACATCTGCCTATTAGGGCAGGTGTAATAAATTATAAATTATTATTATTTGATGAAACTACGAACTTTTCTAACAGCAGAGTGACGACCGAGCTGCCGATCTCAGCGTCTACCGCCGCGACTATCGGCCGGAGAAGTACGGCCGGCCGTTTGTTTATCCGCCAATGCGCGACACGTCGCGGCTGCTCATGGACGCCAGCTGGAGTTCGTCGATCGACCAGACCGACGGCGGCAGTGTCAGCCAGACTTCTTTTGCGGCCTACGACAGAGGACTGGTCCAAAACCAGGTGTGACAGCTATGAAACCACATTAAAACTATAACCTGTTATCCCATGTAGTCAGGGGCTGAGGGCGTCACAGCCTTTCATTCATACGTGTATGTTCCTTCATCCGTAATGGGCTTTAGAAGTACAGCCACGTACAGGTAATAGGATAGGCTGCAGTGACGGCTTGATAGCTCACAATTGATCAGATCTATCAAACATCTGGGGCTTGTGTTAATTCTCTCGATTTAAAATGCACCAAACCCGAACTCATCCACCTGAAGAAGCTGGCTAACGACGCGGTGGCCAAGCTCACATCGCGGAGCATGCAAAACGGCAGCGGCAATGGCGGCGGTGGCAGCTGGTTGCAGCATCATGACCTGCCCATGCTGCGTATGCAGCATCAGGCAGTCGGACATCCCAGCAGGCTGCCTCCGCTTCTCAACAGCTCGACTGTGCCGCGAAATGTTAACGAAACCGGCAGTTGCAACAAGCCACCGGCAGTGGGCGTCCGGTTTCAGCTGCTTGACTGAGCGGTTTCAACTTGAGGAGCCGCACAATGGATTGAAGCCATCGAGAAGGTTACACCCAGTAACAGCAAAACCCCTTCTAACTCGAGCTGTCACGTGGCGCAGAAGTGAAGCAGCATCATTGATGAGTCACGTGTGAAGGAACCGCAAAAGTACCGTTACTCGTCGTGGCATCATGATCACCAACCGCTTGATGAACTTTTGGGGCAGCTGACCACGTGAAAGCGTTAATCTGGGGTCTTTGCTGCTAAGTATATTTTGAATAAAGGGACAGACCTTGCCTGAAATTGCAAATTACTCAATATTAGTTCGAGCAATAATTTCTTTCCATCTCTTTATGGCGTAATAAAAATTTAAATACAAACTTATTTTTGTGAAGTTTTTGTTCACGCTGCTTGAATTTTGCTTTTCTTCAAATTATTTTGATAGGCTTTTTAGCATCTACCCTAAACAAGAGGACTTGACGTTCAGTTCAGGCACTTCTAATCACAACAAAGCGGCTCTCCTGTCGCATGAAGCCGCCATTACTGTGGAGCTGTTATGGGTTACATTATTAGAAAATTTGCTGCTGGGGTAAGAAAGTAGCAAAACGAAAGTTGCATTATCGTGCCCTCAGTTGGAGCAAATAGTTTTCATGGCATGGGCATCATCGAAGAGTAATTTTGCTACTTTTTACCTGTTAACACGCATGTTTGATGATTAGATGTAGCCAATTGTTGTTTTAGTAAGCATTGGCCAATGTCTGTCCTCAAAAAAACTATATAGATACCTCATTTATCACTGACAAAAAGTATGCTGTCCAGCTCATAGCTTATCACCTTCAGCAACAGAGCATTGATTTAGGCGATACGCAACCACACAGACAACATGCTGACCTTCATCAACATCCTCCTAAAGCAGCTGAAGTCATTCAACATTATTGACGCCACAGGGGTGCTGGACTTTGCCGACAAAGTCAGTTACCTGCTCACGCCTGTAGTGCTGCTCTCCTGCTCACTGTGCATCGGCCTGCGTGAACTGTTCTCAAAGCCTCTGGCCTGCATGGCGCCGCACAAGACTTTTCACATTGATTACCAGGACGAGAGCATGCTCGAGGGATTCTGCTGGGTGCAGGGACTGCGCCTGTTCCATCCGGATAAGCCAGTTCCGGACGACGAGCAGGAGTGGCGCGATTTGCCCCAGATAAGTGCGTGCCTAGCGGGGCTCAGGGTACTTTGTGAATTGGACTGCTGAAAATATAGGATAGGGTGGGTTGGTTGGCAGTCAACTATGGTACACCAGTAGTTATCTCCAGTTTTACCATTGGCTACTACACAATTACCCAAACCGCACTCAGACTACTACATGTGGGTGCCTCTACTGCTGGCCGCGCTGGCAATCCTGGCCCACCTGCCCAAGCTGCTGTGGGACCTCGCCAGCTTCGGCGGACTCGGCGTCGACCCGGCCGAGCTGCTCCGTCTGGTGCGCGGCTCCGCCCATCGAGACAGAGCTTGGCGGCGCGACGAGGTGACCACGGTAGCCGACGTGATGCGGCGAACGCTCAACGGCGGCTGCTCCTGCTGCTTCCGCTGCGGGAGATGTTGCTGCATGCAGTGCAAGCAGAAGCGCGCGGACTGTCGCTGGTCAATCACTTTGCTACCTTCCTACCTGCTGGTGAAACTGATTGGAATGGCCAATGTTGTACTCCAGGTGAGCTCAAAAGGTCTATAGATTTGAGTACTGTTGCGATAGGCCTGATCGTAACTCTAGTTCCGACGAGCACGGAGGTGGTGTCAGTCAGCTGGCCGGCCTGACTGCTGACTCCGCGCGTGGAATCACGTCAAGAGACTTTGTCAGCCCGTCCCTATGGCACAATTCAAACCCAGCCAGACCCGCAAAAAACAAGATACGCGACTCACTCTTTGAACTTCAATACAGCCGTGGCAGTGGCGGCGGTAGGGGAGGTCTCTCCACTCTGGTAGAGAATGTCGTGAATTCCAGACTGATTTTCGCTCGTTTAATGAAACAATAGTACGCTGAGCCCTGCAGGTCGGCACGGAGGTGGCCTCCCATACTGTCGCACACGCCAAAATATATATCTGTTCTAGCCGGCTAAGCTCTGGGTAAGCAGCGCAGATGCACCCCGGCACAACAGTGCAGATCTGATTTCAAGATGGTACTGTACTTGAAGGAAAGACTAACGAGGCTGGTGACTGAAGTCGTTCAAAACCTACTATTTCATTGTATTAGTTAACTTCACTGTTTCACTTCGCACTTTCAGCTCATTCAAAACCTACTATTTCATTGTATTAGTTAACTTCACTGTTTCACTTCGCACTTTCAGCTCATTCAAAACCTACTATTTCATTGTATTAGTTAACTTCATTGTTTCACTTCGCACTTTCAGCTCATTCAAAACCTACTATTTCATTGTATTAGTTAACTTCATTGTTTCACTTCGCACTTTCAGCTCATTCAAAACCTACTATTTCATTGTATTAGTTAACTTCATTGTTTCACTTCGCACTTTCAGCTCATTCAAAACCTACTATTTCATTGTATTAGTTAACTTCATTGTTTCACTTCGCACTTTCAGCTCATTCAAAACCTACTATTTCATTGTATTAGTTAACTTCATTGTTTCACTTCGCACTTTCAGCTCATAATTCTACGTCAATTTTTTGGGCTCGACCTGACCGCGTGGTCGCATTGGGAAGAAACAGCTTTTCCAAGGTGAGACTTGAGACTACTTTATCTACCGCGGAGTCTGTAATTGGTGGCATGACATGAGCATTAGACACCAAATAAGAGATTATCTGTGCTGCTTGGTTTTAAACATGGAATTCCGTTTGAATTAAAATCAGATTATCTTTAATTCCCTGCTTCAAGTGTCGGCATCTGCAAGCTGCAGTACCAGGCGCTCACTCACTTGCAGTCGATTGTCGCATTCTGCACCATATCAACCAACGTGCTAACGGAAAAGGTGGCCCTGCTGCTTAGCATCTACCTGCCCATTGTGCTGGCGATCTGCACTCTCAGCCTGTTGTTGTGGATCTACCGCTTGACGGTTTGTCGTTACCGATTTTTGGCCAAGTTCGCTTCAATTGACAAGTGTTGCGTCGCTGGCAATATCAATAGCGATTATAAAAAGCATGTAAGCTGTCTGGAAATATCTGCTTGAGGTGATTGTGTGGTGTTAAACCAGGGGTCGGCAAACTGCGGCTAGCGGGCCACCTGCAGCCCGTGTAGCCTCTCTATCCGGCCCTCGGGTCCTTTGAAACTTCACGATAGCAATCCGGCCCGCTCAAGGTTTCTGTCTCTTCTCAGCTCTCTCTCTTCTCTCCTCTCTCGTCTCCTCTTCTCTTCTCTTCTCTTCGCCTTTCTCCCCTCTTCTCTCTCATCACCCCTCTTCTCTTCTCTTACCTGTCTCCCCTCTTCTCTCCTCTTACCTCTTCTCTCAACCCATCTCTCGCCCCTCCTCTTCTCTCATCTCCCATTTTCCATTCCTTCTCCTTTCCTCTCTCAGCTGTCCCACAGCCATGATTTTGATGTAAAAGAGCCAGCCGACCCTGTCTTAGACAAATCAAGCCGGTTTTCTTTATCAATACAATAAAAAGGTAAAACCATTCGTTAACATTAAGTCAGTAAGTCATTAACTAACAGTCCCCGACACAGCAACATCATTCATTTACAGTCCTCAGACACAGCGCAATCATCAAAGTGCAGTCCTCAGGTACAGCACAAGCACTACCAACACGAACACTGTCTTCAGACTCCAGAAACAGTTTGAGAGCAATTTGAGAATTTGACAACTGAAAGCACCGGGAAAGCCCGCAGGCACTTCTCCTACACTCGTAGAAGAAAAGCAATGCAAGTTGCTTTGCCGAATTTTCCAGAAGCGCCGCACTCTGCGCAGCCTTGACAGCAACTTTCTTGGTACAAACGGGCTGTTCTTGCTGCACATGATACTGATCAATGCTGGCGAACTGTTCACCTCTGAGCTGATTGGCGATCTCTACCGTGGTTTTGTTCAACGACAGGGCCCTCAGCTTCAAGACCGGAATGTACCTTCTGATACTTGTCCTGAAACTTCTGCTATTTCTTTAGCTGTAACTGAAACGAGTCGTTCAGCCATGGTGTGATTCTTTCTGACAAAGCTTGCTTGCTGTTGTTGAGCACCGTCAATGCGTGTCATCAATTTTTGTACCATAGTCGCATTTGATTCAAGAATACCTCGTGTGAGTAGAGTTATAGGACACGTCAAGATTTAATCATTGAAACAACAATTTGCTTGTTCCAAACTTCCTTAACACTGGACTTAAAGTCGTTCTAACAGATATCATGTGACTGATTTCTTTTTATCAATAAACTATATTCAGTACACACGCAGTGTCTCACTGCGTGTGAGACATTCAGTAGATGATTGTGAGCAAAGCTAGCGAATTCCCAATCCCTCTAATCCACTGGCATGTCACGTGCAGACAAATTGCCCGTCCAGATTTGCCCGCTGAGATTTTCCCGCCATGGTTTTCTTCTTCAATGAATTTAGCCTCCAACACTTAGTAAATTTTAATAAATCGATTAACCTAATCAAAACGTTCCGGTACGCTAGTAAATAACGGCTTATCAAAGCATTTTTCTTGTGGGAGAGGTTTTCATTTCTATATATATATAGAAGCCGAGCGGTTCATGTACATCGGTGAGTTATAAATACGAGCTACATACAAATGTAACGTCGCTATGTCCCCCTAAGTCTCCTTAGCTACTAAGACTTTATAAGCATTGGGGGCATCTCTCAAGTGGCAATTCGTCTGCGGTCGATTCTCGTGCTCCCTTTATTTAATCGATGCAATCAATCGGATGCCACAAACGCGATCCGGTTCAAGTCATCAGCAGCATCAGACGAATACTCTTCAGCGCATTGTTGCCGTCCGTGTGTGGCCAGCACATGCGCCCGCGGCTGGTTACTGCCGACGTGTAGTAGACGCCACTGGGGTTGCTCATAGAACAGCTATTGAACCACCAGCCGCCGTTGCCGCCGCTACTTTGTGAGCAGGATGAGCCAGACAGGTCGTTATCTCGATCCATGGTGGAGAACTTCATACCCTTATGATAGGTCAGCGAGTCGCCACTGGTGTTGGATCTGGCTGCAAGATACGAGCTCAGAGTCATGGTGTAGCTGGTGCTGGCGTTCGCCACCGAGAAGCCAGAGAATTCAGAGGCGTAAAAAACGTTTGACCAAGAGACAGCTTCCATCCTGAGTAGTCTTGGCGTGCTGCCGCACAGTTCATTGATAGTCCGAAGACCTGAAGGAGCGTGCCAGTTTTACACATGCATACTTCTTGGGTTATATGGTGGTTCGATAGCGTCAGCACAATGCGTCCAGCTTACCGATCCAAAAGTCCGATCCGTCACCAAATCCGGTCTCGTATTCCGACCAGCTTCGGGCAAAGCTGAGACTGCCGTTCGAGCGATTCATAATTACGCGATACGGTCCGAGGAGTTGTACCGGTGGGGAGCTTGCGTCAGCTGAAATTGAAAAATATAATGCTCATTTGACTCCAGCTCGCATGGAAAACTCCAAGCAGAAGTTGTGCTTACCATCGCTTCCAGCTTCCGGCTGCCTGCGGTACACACTGCTGACCGGACCAGTTGACTTGAAGTGGGCTTTTTGTTCAGCAGAGAACCGACAGAGTTTCTCATTGGGCAGGAACGAAGCCGCTGAGCAAGCGGAGGCTCCAGCATTATAGCACTGAATGACGCAGTGCACGGGGCTATGACCTGAGGCCTCAGTCAGCGCAGAGACTGTACCGGCGGAAGTCAACCATTTCGAAGTGAACACTGTGGGAATTGTGTGCGTGATATAACGCTGTATATCTAAATATCTCTGAGTTAAATAGTTACACGTAGAATTTTCACATTTGCAGATTATAAAAGTATGTAAAAAAACTTTAGCAGTATACATACGCGAACTTTCCGACAGGGCAGTAGTGCACGCAGAAGCCAAGAGAACGTATGCTTGCAGGCCTATGATAGCCGACATTTTTACATTCAAAATTTCCGTGTTAAACCGAGAAACAAGAGACAGAAGCACAATTAAGCACCTTCAAAGCTTTTATAAGCAATCTTCTGTTTGCATTGTGTCCAATGCTCCCGACTTGTTGCCAACAACTTAACTGCCACGCGCTTGTTTAATTGAGTCCTCGTGGCAAGCCACGCCACGCACACTGAGACAACAAAAACCCTTGTTGATGCATCTGCCATGGCAACCAGCTCGCTTAATCCAGCATTTTGCTAATCAAATAATTGTTCCGCGCACGAACTCGGGTGCGCAAACAAAGCGGCCGTGAGAATGTTAATAAAATAAGCAATGCCGATCGATCGATGCAGTAAAGAGATGCAGAATCAATACGCCATCTGCAGTTCTTCATTCCTTTCCAATGCTGTGAAGCTGTACATGTATATACATGCATGCAGTAGTATAGAAGCGTGCGATTGTTTGCCAAGCCCACTGACTATAGGCCGTGCAGCTTTGTTTGCACTTGAAAAAAACATTTATTCCATGGCGAAATCGGCTTTTGGCTTTCAAATGAAATCAAACTTCCTGTATTCTCCTCCGAGCAGGACCCATCGAATGTACAGTAAGGGGTTGGGAGAAGTAACGAAGACAGAAACAGCAGAACTTGGAGGACAGCAGAAAGGAACGAGCAGCAGAGCAACTCATTGAATGACGAATTGGATCGTATGGCATTAAGGTAAAACCTCCGATGCACACAAACTCTTCGAGGTTTAAAACCTAAGCAGCCACACGACAACCTCCAACCTGTTATTTTATTATGCTTATGTTATTACAAAATCTTCGATCTTAGCAAAGGCGATCTAAGCTAAGCTTAGCAAAGTTAAATACTGACTACTTCGAATGCTCGACTGAAGCAAATGAGACAGAAATGATCTCAAATTATTTTTCTAGGAGTCGTAAAATAAGTGTTTTTGGCGAAGGTTTTAGATTTTGTTACGGATTTTGTAATTTTGTATGAGTAATAATATGCTAATTTTGATTGGTCAGACCGAGGCTGCAGCAGAGCTGTCGCTGCGTCTCTCTGTCCCCTCGGCTGCTTCGGGTCGACGTCCGGCTTCGCGGCCGGAACGCTGGCCTGTTCTGCACGTACGCGCCCCCTGCCACACCGCCCCCTGCGTACGCGTCCTGATGAGGCTCAAGATTTCTTCGAGCAGCTCTCGGTTCGGGTAGAGGCAACGGTGCAGGGCGACACAGGGATTATCCTTGTAGACTGAACGCGGTTCTGCGTAGGTCCGAGGTCCGAGCGGCCACTGTTCGTGACAACGCGTGAGAGCGGCACCACCGGAGCGCTAGGACTTCCTAGAGAGGCAGGACATGGTGTCGACACCCGCTTCTGCAAGCCACGGGGCGGGCTCGTAACCTTTGTGGGCTGCAAGCGGAGGCGGCGGAACGCGCGTGGCCGGGACGCAACACGGAGGCAGGAACAGCTCGATCATGTGCTGTTGCGCTTCAACGAGCGCCGCCGCGACATCAATTGCCGCGCCATCACGCCACTGGCTCTGCGGTCCGATCATCGACTCCTCGTCTGCGACCTTCGTCTTTGCAATCCGCTCTACCGTCCGCCAAAGCGGCCACCGCGGTGCTTACTACCGCGCGCTCAAGGACGCCGATACGCACAAGCGCTTTCATCGCTGCGCTCAGCGGCAAGCCAGTTCGAACCGCCGCGGAACGAGCAGTCCCGCTGATGCGACCGCGGCTAAGAGCAAGCGGGAGCAAGCGAGGGAAGAGCTGGAGAGGCTTAGTTTGAACAGACGACCAACACGCGAGGCAGAGGAGGCCTTGGCGGCTCTGTCTATCTGCAGCGCCACCAGGCTGCTGTTGATGACGCCATTCAAGCCGTCTCTACCGCTGGGCCCGATGCCAGAGTTTGCTTGGCCTGCATGGTCGGCTATCAACGCTCTGACGGTGCAGGGGGCGAAAGCGGCGCATTCGGCTAAACCTGACAGGTGGCTCTGCGGACGAGCGCAGGAACGAGCTGTGTGAGTTCTTTGCCGCCGTTGTCATCTCGCCGCCACCCCTGCTGCCAGACAGTCTGACGCTGCCGCCGGTAATGCCGTTTCCGGCAGAGGAGAGCTTCAGCCTAGCACCAGTCAGTACAGCCGACGTTGTGATTCTCGCCCAACAGTCACCAGGCGGGAAAGCGCTGGGTCCGGACTAGGTGCCCATCGAGGCACTGCGCATCCAGTGGCTAGTGAGGTCACCAGAGTGATGAATCGCGTGCTCTTCGGTGAGGAGGCACCGAACGAATGGACCACTGCGCCCATCGTACCTTCACCACTGACACAGATCCTATACCTCCTAGAGTCATTGAGGAGGCGCGGACCTGTCACCTGCCAATCGATCCTGAGAGTTGTTATCTTCATAGACTTCAATAAGGCATTCGACCCGGTCGTCAGGTCTGTGCTCCCAAAGGTGCTCCGTGCGTACAACGTGCCAGAGCAGCTTTGCTCCGCCATCATGGCGATGTACCGCGATACGAAAGCTGCTGTTTCAACACCGGACGGTCTATTAGACTTCTTTGAGACATCCTCCGGGGTGCTTCTGGGAGATACGCTAGCGCCGTTCAGGTTTTGTCTGGTGATTGACTCGGTGCTGCGAACCACTCTTTCTACCAATGACGACGGCTTTCTGTTGCAACGACGAGCGAGTCAACGCCATCTTTAGAGGTGGCTCAGTGTGCTTGGCTACGCCGACGATCTCGCCCTCCTGTCCTCGACCTTCGAGGGCGCCCAGCGCCAGCTGGACCGGCTAGTGAGCATTGCAGCGAGTGTCGGCCCTGGTGGTCAACATGCAGAAGACCGTCGTGCTCTGCGTGCCGGACGACATTGAGGCTGCTATTTTCTGCCGAGGCGCTGACAGGCAAGTGACGAGGTTTCTGCGCTATCAGCAGTTTGTCTACCTCTGGTGCCTGACGTTCGCGAGGACCTGCGACGTCGCCGTGGATTTCCTGGGCTGGCTTCCGTTCTGTGAGGGCTGTCCTGCAGTCTGCGCGAGGCCGTGCCTGACCGCCAGAGAGCGTTGTTGTTCGCGGTGATCGAGACCGTCCTGTTGTATAACGCCGAGACGGGGATGCTGACGGAATCGCTTGAACAGCAGGTCGATGCGGCAAACGCTGGCCTGCTGTGCGCCGCCTTCAAGATCGGCTACGAGCGAGTCACCCAATCCGGCACTCTATCGCCGCGCCGGCCTGTCCCGTCCCAGCGAACTGTTGCGCCATCGGCGAATCCCTAGCTGGCAGGCCATGCATGATCATCCGAGACGAGTCGTACTGCCCACAACCGATGCAGGAGTTGCTGATGCTGACGCTGCAGTCACCCTACCGGCGAGGACAGGCGCGCACTTGGAATTTTGTCGACTGTCTGTTGGCTGATGCCGGCGTCCCGGACACTGCCGGCGGTGCTGCCTACGTTCGCCCCCAGGTTCTTAGCGCGCCCTGTGACATTGTCTCACGCCTAGACTGGCTGGCAATGCATTTTGGTGTTATATTGTCTGCTAATTTTACTGTAGGTATTCAACAAAAAACGCAGTCCTCCAAACTCAGTGGAGCAGCGAACGAACCAAGTCAGGCCCATTGACGGATCAAGAAAGTCAAGTAGTATCAGGAAATGCTACATTTAAACTGTATTTGTGCCTAAAATTATAGATTCTGCCAGTGCATGTACATCAAGGCGACCCATGCAGCCGAACAGGTATACACATGTACACTGAAATACAAATATACTGGAGCGGTATTTGCTCGTCAAGTTTTTTTACCAATAAGCCGATGGTCTTCTTTACTCAACACGAATGGCAACAATAATGGCAGTCAAATTTCGGGCTTGGAGCGCCAGCTTCCAATTGGCGAAGTTTGTCCGGTCAGCTGTAAACAAATTACATTTATTTATTGTTATCACAGAGCCTACGAGGTGAGCAGTTCTTGGAGTTTATTCCACCATGAGGTTCGTGCCCTGACTAAAATCCTCAGATCCAACGGTTACCCTCACAGTTTTCTAAGCCACATTATCAATGCGTTTGTCACCAAGAAAGTTTTCAGCGATGTGAGATCCAGGCAATCGGATATAGATTCTTGGGACGCTCTGTTGGTTCTCCCATTTTTGGTAACGTTTCGCTTGACTTCAGGAAAAAACTTGAGAAAACATTTAACAAATGGCTTAAGTGCACCGTTAGGATTGTTTTTCGCACTGAAAAGATCGGTCGCTATGCTAGCAGGCTCAAGTCAGCTGTTCCACTTGCTCTAAGGGCTGGTGTTGTTTACCAATTTTGCTGCTCTGAGGATCAGAGCGTTTCCTACATTGGAAAAACGAAGCGACACCTGCACACTAGAGCTAGGGAACATTGGCTAAAAAGCTCTGCGATTAATGACCATCTACTTGCTTGTAAAAAATGTTGTGACAGTGAACCGATTCAGCTCTTTAAAGTGCTGGATGGGTGCAAATTTGACCATAAGCTTAAGATTATTGAAACTTCTTATATCAGAATGCACAAACCCAACTTGAATGTGCAGCTTGCTGGCAATGGGGTGAGCTAAGAGTACTGTGAGCAGAGCCATGCCTATTTTTCTCTCTCCCTTCGTTATGTACTTGGCACTTTTGAACTTCTACCGGACTGTTTCGACTTGCCTTTGGACTGTAGAGTTTGTTTTGCTTAAATATATTGGTGCTGAAAATTATGATTAGTTGAATTTGCCCTGACGACGTCTTATGTTTGACGAAACGCGTTGGCTAGAAAGAAAAATTTTATTTTATGTTTTTGTTGACGTTTTTTTCCCACTAAATTACATTTACATGTAAATGACAATGTCCAAGCCTGTCCACGGCATTTGTTATTTTCATACCCTTTGCCTTTTTGCCCTATTGCCCGGCTGCAGTTTTTGTTAGAACAGACGCCGTAATATGTACTACTAACTTTTGTGCGTGTTTATACATGCATGAAGTATTCCAGCCTTCTCCCGTCCTCGACAACTTAAAAAAATCTCCCTAAAAGGAGAGGAATCAATTTGAATTATTTAGCTTCGACCTCTTCGACCACAACTACCTTCTTAGCTCGAAGAAGTCAGCAGGCGGATACTGCCCATCTGCGTATAACTTAATTCGTTTAAAGCGACGCAATCTGATCTATAAATTTTGATTAACTGATATCGATGTGATCATCCTCTCTGAGAGTTCGGTATGGTGATGCATGGCTGACAAGTGATAAATGGTTAAATATTATAAATAATACGTTTAGATGCAAAGGCAGAGATAATAGTTACCGACACCTTACATGGAAATCGGAAAACAGAGTCTAGTCAGTATAGGAGTAAAATAGCGATCGTTTTCATAAGTACGCCATTTCTAAGAAACATTCGGTAAAACTAAATTTCTAAGTAGATTAGAGCTGAAGTCATTTTCAGTTTTCATAAGAGTTAAAAAAATTAACTAATACAATAATTAAAAAGTACCAAAGCAATAATCTTATGACATATTAGTATCAACATCGTTACACGGCGAAAAAACAACCGCGTATTATAAATTATTTCGTAACTTAATGGCGCCGGGGTCGTTCTCAAAGCTAGGTCACAACTTTTTGTTATTGCAAAAAAAGTTTATACATCGACCAATAATCGTACAAAAAAAATTATTTCGACAATTTCTGTAAGAAGCTGCTACTAAAACCACAAGAAAACTTGAAATTGAGAAGAAATCAAGGCTATTTGTTATTCTTTGTTGCGGAAAATAAACGACAAAAATATTAAAGAGAAAATAAAATTTTCTTCTATTTTTATTTTAAATATGCAGTTAAATTTCTTTTGCAAAAATAAAAGAACAAGAAATTGACAAAGGAAATGTTTTTGAGCACAGCATTTTGTTACTCTGCTCTAAATCCCAGACATTTAAAATTATCGTGTGCGAAAAAGTGCGAAATTATTATAGCATGCACTCGAAAGGACTTCGATCAGTTTAACTAATCACTGAATTAAGAAGTCTAAATAAGTCTTGAAAAGTTGAATTAAAAATCAAGTTTTCACTATGTATCTTTTCAAAGTCAAGATGATTCGACAAATAAAGAATGTTCATTTTTACGGTGAATAGAATTGTTCATTTTTACATTAAATATAATAAAATCTAACTAATAATAGAAAAAGTCAGGGAACTATCCTTGAACACCAAAAAGCACATTGTGGATTTAATATCAACTGCATGTTCCTTAATAAAGGAATTCGGATTCTAGTATATATTTGATTATTTGTAGCATAATTTCTGAAAACTATAACTTGCTTGATTTTACTTTAAGTACTTATTACATTAATACTTATACCAAAGCTGCATGTACTTAAAATAAAAAATTATAGTTACTTATTAGACATTTTACTCCAATTAACTTAAAATAATTCAAATTTATTTTAATCAATTCATTTTTTGAAACTTTTTGGAAAATAGACAAAATTGAATTATTTAATTACCAAAAACCTACTAGCTTAACTAAAATAGCAGTTAGTCTTTAAAAAAAGATTTCAATTGTTAATTGAGAAAAATGAGGGTGTGCGAGGTGTAAAAATGCGAAAGAGCATGCAGGAAACAGAGACAAACAAAAATGTAGGTAAAAGACACTGCACATGCACATAATATGATAACCAGACATAATGCGCACACTGAAACACCAGTAGCAATGACGCCCAAGCTTTTGATGATCACAAGCGAAAAGGCAAAACCCAGCCATCAATCAAAGAAGTAGACTATAGCACGCATCTTGAGTGCATCACGCATTTTTTGCAGAGAAGCTCGAAAATTAACATTGTATTCTGTGCACAACCACCAACTGCGACAGGGTCTGCCGGGGGATTTGTGGGCACGCGGTCGCGGATACAAATCGGAGGAGTCGCTGACCATTCTGAAATTACTAGCTAGTACATGTAATTTTGTGTATTAATATATTTAGCCCGCTTTATTTCTATGCTCTCGTCCGCCTCTCGTTAATGCATCCCCAGACTCATGGAATAATCAAACTTATGATCGAACTATGCATGGCTTCCGTCCCTCGCTTTGAATCTCTCACCTCCCCATAGTTCCATCAACCTTACCGTAGTGGCTTCCTATGCAAAAATCATCCCTCCGCATCTTACACAGGCTACTTCAGGCTGTAGACTGTACTACACTATTAATTAGTTGCGCTAAAGAATCTACATGTATTTTGCTCGCAGCGCAACGCGCTGCTCAAAGAAGTTTAGATCTATCTAGATATTCTAGTAATTTCAGGTTTGTCCATAGACTAGAGCTCATGAGATGAGAATTCCATTAACTAGTACATTTAATATGAATGAACTGCGTGTGTGTGTGCTGTGCATACATATGTATAATATACGAGTAGTTTATGGGCCAAATTATTGTGTGGCACAATTCTTGGCATCACTCAGCAGGCACAAGATGCAGTTAAGCAGCGCACGAAAATTCTACAAAAGAAATTGAGCCTGGTTGAGGTGATGCGAGGAGGCAGATCCACACAATCTCAGTGAATACACCAGACTGCACCAGATACGAGTCCAGTCGAATGTGCGCACTGGTCTAAGCAGCACACGCATGTCCTTCTGACAATGACGGCACCTAGCTTCGTCCAAGCCTTTGCCAGCGTCACTGACAGCGTCAATACTACCATGCAGTGCCACCTGCAGCACCGACAACGGCAATTCCTCCAGTTAGCCCACAACAGTGGCTAAACTGAGGGACATGGAACCTACCCGCAGAAGACACACACATACACACACAGCACCGGCAGCAGCACTCTGACAGCATAACCTAAAGCTCCATGAGCTCAGTTTTCAAGCATTGAAGAAGCAGAAGCAGTCATCTTGAATCCAGGGATCAGGAAGAGTGTTGCATGTCCGACATGTGCTGTTTCCGTGGCAAAAGGTGATGGAGCAAATTAATCAACACTTACTATCTAGCTCGTATTAAGACTAAAAAACTGAGGCAAGCTGGGATTAAACCAAAGAAAATTTTTTACTATACTTTTTTACCATGTACTTTTACTATACTTCTATAGTATAGTAGAGAGGTACTCTATTTAAATGCAGTAAGAAGTGAAACAAATTTATATATTTAATTATTAAAATTAAATTAATTCAAGGTAAATAACTAATTTAACCAATTTATTAGAAGTATTTAATATTTTAATAAATTGATTTTTATACCTTACACGAAATAAGCTCTACATTCATTTCTTAGCTTGGAGCCCATCTGTATAAGGTCAGTTTCTTCAAAATGCTGATTAATTAATTAAGGCCTGTTGTCTTTACTTAAATTTATAAGGGCATCTTAGAAGTTAATATTACTATATAATACATGTATAATATTATTACTATATTATAATAATATAGTTGCAATTTTAATGACTATTGAATAAGTCTAAATGCTTCCCCTATTGACTCTAAATATATGGTATCTTTACCTTCAGAAAAAATTAGCATAGAATGACTTGATGAAAACAAAAAAAATCATTTCGAGATACACATTTGCTGATCATTCAGGTCAAATTTCAAGGTCCAGTTTTGCACATGTTTCTCTGTAGCTTGGTTACAAGGATTTTAATAAAAATATAATAAATATGTCCAATGTACTAACTGATACATAGCCAAATTGAAGTATTTTCAAAAACAAAAAAAAATCATTTGCTCAGTTTACTTTACTGGATATCTGTGTAAAATTTCAGCTCAAAAGGTGCTCCATGGAGAATGCTAGTGTGGTTACAGGATATTTATTTTGTGCTTCAAAGTAGGAGTTTATTGCGATGCATGGTTGCTTTTAATTATTTTTATCAACAATAGTGCTCTATTTCATAACAATTTTTTACAAAAAGATAAAAAGACATGTTTTTCTAATTATCTGCATCAAAATGTATCATTTTAAGCGCACATTCTAGACGTCAGCTGAAAAAATACATTTTGTGAGACGCAAAGAGGCTATCCCACCGGAAATGCTAGGCGTACAGTTAAGCGTCTATAAAATCATTTATAGTGCAGTTTATTGAGCTTTAAAAAAATCTTAAATTAAATTTATATAAGCTTTAATTTTAAATGTAATATAGCAAGGTTTCAACACAACAACAACTTTTTTTTAGCTACAGACATCTTGTAGTACCAAAAATTAACATCGGTGAAATGATTGAATTTGAATTTTTTCATCGCTAATTATCGCTTAATACCGCCAGATGATTAAAAAACACTTTTGCATGATAAAGTTTAACCCAAAAATTATCTTTATTCACAGATAAAAGTGTCCTATTATTTTCAATATGGCAGTAACAATAGTAAATGTTCGGAAAATTGTTAAAATTTTTGCTCCTCCTAGAATTTGCGAACGACACGTGTATAACATTTACCGACCGATATTCCGATCGATATTCCTATCGATATTCCGACCGATATTTTTATATGAAACACATGTAAAAAAACAAAATAGTTTCGATTTTCCTCACAATGTGCATTGAATATCATGCAGCGATTTCTTCTTTTGTGTAGGCCAATATGAAATGCTCATTTTTATGCTGCAATCTTACTTAAATCGTCTTTTTATTATCACTACTTTTTGGTAGACCTCAAGAGATTCATTATTAAGGCTAGTGTAGGCCTAGCATTAATAAAATTATTTTTATCGCTATTTAGCTAATAAAGTTGCCTTTGACATTTGTTTACTAATTAACTAGCTTAATATTTTAAGCAAAAAATAGGTGCAGCAGTTATTTTCTCTTCTTTATGCAGATGCTTTACATTGTTTGCTTGGCAATTCTAATTCTCTATTATACTCTATTATACTCTCTAGTATACTCTATGACTATAGTATTCTAGTCCTGACTTATATATAGGCCCCTGTGCTCTAGCAAGTTTGTTGCATAGCATATAGTATATCTAGTCTAGTTGACTTACCTATTCCATTTTAGGCCCACCAGGCTAAAGGCCTATATAAAAAAAGATACATAGGCCTAGTTCCCAGTGAGCTCCGCGAAACCCACAAACCCAAGGACACGCGCGAAGCGCGTGTCCTTGGGTTTGTGGGGTGAGCGGAGCGAACGCGCGAGGCACAAAGTGCCGAGCATGAGGAACAAACAGCCAGCCAATGCGCGAAGCGCATTGGGTGGTCTGGCTTGTGACGAATATAATAATATGAGACGTGTGCATCGAAAAAATGACAAGAAAAATCTCACAAAAACTGCTGTAACTTCAAAACTACAAGTGCGAATTTCACAAGTGAGGTGTCATTTTAAAGAGAAGAATCTGATCTATTTAACGAGTATAGTTTTGTATGGATTCACTGCGGAGAAAAGGAACAGGCTTCAGTTGAAATGTTTGTCTTAAGATTATGTCTTTACAAAAGTGCATTTCCTCATGCACATTAAAACTCGAGCTAAAAATGTTCGAGGGTTATAGGTGCGCCTTACTAAGATGCATAACATTATTGGGTTGTTTTTTTCAATTGTATCAAAAAGTTGGCACTTTGGTTGCAAAAAATGCAAAAATTGAAAATGTACTTTTACAGTTTTTTGCATTTTTTTCTATACTGCTAATAGTTAAGCATACATACTATGCACCAATTGATGCGCAATTCAAAGATACACAAGTGTGGAAGTTTTCAATTCTTAAACATTTGAAATCAGAAAGTTATCGACGAAAGACTAAAAATCATGATCTCAAACTGATTTGAGGAAAAGTGCTCATTATAATTTTTGGAATATGGAAGAAACAATTCAACGCCGTCATCTAATTCCAAACTAACTGTACTTTAAGGTACTGCGATGATTTTTTTATTGAAAGAGCGAAACCTGTTGAAATATTTGAAAAAATGGAAAAAAAGTACCTTTTTTCATAGAAATACACTCTTTTGACTGCTTAATCCGATTTCCAACAACAAAATAGTTGCTTTCCTGCTGGTGCAAACCGTTATTAGGGTGAATTTTCAAAATTGCATACTGTGCCAAAAGTAAACTGAAGCTTAATATTTATAAACATTAGAAACGGGACCACTAATGGGTATTTTACTTTGGTTACTTACTATGGACTAAACTGGCACTGGCAGAGACAGATTTGAGAGAAACTAATTGCTCCATTGTATTTGTATTTGGCTCCAGCGTTACAAATTACAATAGCTATTTCGGGGTCTAACCGGCTAAGTTATCAAAAAAGCTAGATACTAATCACCAGTTTCATCATCAGCTATACCTACCACGATTTTATAGTCACATGCAACAGTAATACCCTCCTTTAAAAGTTTTCAATATCTAAAATGATGTGTTAAATTTTATAAAATTTCATAAACAGTGAAATTTTAGCTGTTTACGTGCTGGTGGTTTGAACGTAGCTACTTTGTGCGAAAATACACTGTCATTAATACCGTACCTATTATTGTATTTATTGTATTGAAAGTTGATGTGTAAATTGTACTTTTCTATTTTTTTGTCATTCGTTATCGCACTCGGGCCGGCCTGCCTGCCTTGTGGGGTGTGGTGGCCTTGGCCACTTTCTCCCCCTTCTGCTAGGATCCAAAGCAAGCTTTCAAGTGTACATTTAATATTATCGATCGATTATTTAAAACAAGCCTCTAGTGGCTGGTGTTGAGAGTGAGTGGCCTTGAGTGTACGCGAAAGCAAGAGGAAGCCCATGGGCGGACTATATGAACCTTCCTTTAGTGGAAAGTTGGGCCTTGTGCATTGGATAGTGTACGCTACACAAGACAGAAGGTAAAGAAAAAGAGAACGACAGGCTAGCCAATAGCGATAGCATGTGCTTCTTTCTCTCCAGTCCACTATGGTAGGGGGGGGAGGGGGGTGTCAGACGGCCCAACTCTAACCCCCATACCCAAAACAGCGTACATGTAGAATAAGAAGGGATTGGGTCCAGATAAGTCTTCCCAAATGTACATGTATGTACAAAGACAAACACAGACAAGAAAAATGGCTCTAAAAACCATTGTTATTGTTACACTGTGTGTCTATTTTTATTAACTTGACTTTGACTTGTCTTTACTCTAGCATGGTCAAGGATAATTACTGTTACTTCATACCTAATTTACAATTAATTGCATAAGATTAAGAAGGAATAATACAATCGAGGTCGAACCCATGATCACTTGACCCACCCACCCATGATCACTTCTGATTCTGACCTACATGTATCTACTATATCCTGCCAGTTTCTCCAGTTTTATGGGTCTTGGTGTCGGTGATTCGAGCAATTCCATTACATTTTATCGGTGCAGTGCGTCTATTAATGCTTAGCTACTTGTATATGTGTTGCAGAACTTATGCTCGTAGTTTCCCTTCTAGGGATGTTGACCCCGGGAGTGCTCCCCGGGGAGCTTGTCGGGGAATACTCTCCGGGGAATTTAACCGGGGACCCTGGGGAGAAAAAATATGAAAAAATGCATTTGTAACTTAATTTTTGCCATTAAAATAAGAAACTGATTCACAGAAAGCTGATTGAAACTCTGTCTATGCTCTTTTACCGCATAATTGCTTATTTCAATGCATTACATGTATAATTTGAAACACAACACACGTTTGATTGTTTTTTCACTAATAAGTCATTCAATCAAGCAAATTGCACGTAGAAAAGAAACCCGTCAGGAAAAAGAAGCCTTACTGACTAGTGACTGCTGTGCTGGTCTGCGTTGACGGCTTGACGCAGGCGCAGCGCTGCGTCATGCGTCAGGCACTGACGCATAGGGGGGTGTCATACATATACTCCCTATTAGACAAGGACAAAATGGTGATTTACATATATATGCAAGAAATAAAATTCCGATTATAAAAACAGTCTCATTCATTAATTATCCTCTCACGAGCGTAGCTGTTTAGCATGCATTCCAACAAATGCACTTTTCCGATAAAGGTGCGCGCACGATTTCGTGATGCCACATTGTCAAATACAGTTTAAAAAAACATTGTTTAAAATTTTTACCCCTGCGCCTTGAACATGTAGTACAAAGCTTAAATCAAAGTTTAAAAAATTCCACTTACAATTTAAGTGATCCGCCGTTTTTACTTATTTTTTCTTTTCACCGGGGTCCCCGATAAGATAATTCCCTGGGGAATCGACATCCCTAATTCCCTTCCTATAAATCATTTGACGTTAGAGACATTTTACAACTCTCGCCCTACTTTATCTATTAGGCTAACTTTATGTATGACACGACGCAAAATATTAGGAGCATCAGCGTTAATAATGCCTTGAAAGTCTTTAAATAATCGATACAACACTAGGTATTATAAAATTCCAACCCCAAAGCTCACTGGGGCGAAAAGACTTTGTCTTCATTAACTAGTTTTTTTCTTTTTTTCAATTATCTAACTAGTAACTTAGTTTTTTTAGATAAAAACTAGCTATAAGCATAGCTATCTAATGTAGTTAACAAAAAGTAAATATGTGTATAATATAAACACATAATATATGTGCATATAATATAAAATTCAATAAAAAGTAATATTAGGATGACAAAGTTTTTGTTTTTATCTTAGAAAATTAGGTAGAAAAATATAGATCATATATAAATTTAATACATGGTGTTATATATGTTTTGTATCAACAAAAAAAATTTTCAAGTCAAATTGTGTCCCAGGGCCAGTGTGCGGATCATGTACCCGTGTACGCCGGAAAAAATTCGGGCGTCAAGGACTTTGTACGCCAGTGTACGCCAAAAACAAAAAGTTGCACTCAAATGTACACTAAAAATTCCAAAAAAGGGTCATTCGGTTTTCACGAGTAGAGTTTTCTAGGAAAGGCTTTCGTATGAAAAGTGTCTTTAAAATATTACGAATATTGTCAGTTTAAACAAACTTAAATAACACCTACAAAAAATATCATGCAAAGTTAATACTTTCAGCAAAATTTTACACTAGTTTAATTTTTTTTTAACTTAAAATAAGCAAAAAGTTTATCACTGACGATATAAATTTTCCTTTACTTTACGTAAAAACATTAATTTACATTACAATTTTCATGCACGGCATGAATTGATTCACCAAAATTTGTACGCCAACAAAGTGCGCCAGGGGTTGTGTACGCCGATTGTGTACGCCAAGGACTGAGGGTGGCCGTTTTGTACGCCGGAAAAGTTCCGGCGTACATGCATACCATCCGCAACCTGGTCCCAGGGCTCTCAATTATTCTTTTGCTAGCCGTACTAGCTGCCACCAAAGTTGTAATAGAGCTATTTCTCCTTAACAATTCTACTGATTATTAATTGTCTTGCTACTAGTAGCGCATATATTTCTATTGGTAGCATATGTACTTTTATTGGTAGCATCTATACCTCTATTGTACTTTCTGGCCTGAGTGGTCTTTTAGGCATTGTCTATCCTATTCCTATACTCTAAAGATATTATTCTTAGTCCTAGGCATTCCCGGGATCAGAGGGTTACAGCGCACTTTGCTGGGTATTCTGCCCTGAGGTGGGTTTCTCAGACTCTAAGCCTGGATTTCTCTACCCTGTGGTAGGATCTCTGCCTCCTAAAGGCGGGTTACTAGACTCCTAAGTTTAGGATTTCTCGTTCTCTGAAAACAGACTGGACTCCCAATCTTGGGGCAACTCCTAAACTACTATCCACTACTCGAAATAAGTAACACGAGCAAATATGAGCCCAAGGCTGATTTCTTCTCAAATGAGAGTATTAAAGTTGTTCAGGAACAGAAGTTACTTTGCCAGGCTCCCAAGTGGCCTCTATTTATAGTAAAAACTTCTTATTGTTTCAAACAAAATATTATACAAAAAATATAGAAAATATGCAAAATATATGAAATATTCGCGTAGTATAACAATAGCGTTTGAATTTATATGTCTCTAAGAAATGTAAAACTACTTACTAAAATCAAAGCCTATTACAATTGTAATTACCTTTAAAGAAAAAATTTATGGATAGAAAGAATAAGCAATTCTAACTTGATAGAAAATTGTATATTATAGCAAAAAGAAAATAATTCTAGTAAAAAGAAAACATTTATACATAGTTTAAAAATATCTTATTCTAAAAAGAAAGTATCATAATATAAAACAAAATGGTATAGCCTTAAAAGTAAGATTAAATAGAAAATTGTTTTGGCTAAATAGAAAAGTAATTTTGGCAAAATAGAACAGTAAAGTAAACTAAAAAGAAATTAATCTAACTAAAAAGTTCTTTACAAAGTTTGCAAAAACCTTTAGGCAAAAACAATAAAAGATATAGAATTCTATTGTCTATTTGTAAGCTATGGCATAAGCAGTTAATTGCTAAAAGAATTTTAATGCAAGGTAAATATATAAGATAATCTCCAACTATAAAAATCAAAACTCTGTGTGTCTGTCTGTGTACAAATTACTTCGCTGTATAGACTCCCAAACCGCTCAACCAAATTACACCAAATTTTGCACCCACCCTAAATTCACTACCTTATAGACTACCTTAAAATTTCCTAAATTTGAGTCTTCCCACCTTAAAGTGCAATAAACTGCTCAAAATGCGCAATTTTTTCACTAAATCCTCTATAGCACCACTCTACTTCCACCGATTCTCTTCAAATTGGACACACTCAATCTTCAACTATTTTGACACAATTGTGTAAAATTTTGAGTCTTAAAGTTAATCCTAAACGGCGCTGTGCACTTTTAAAGTTAGGCTGTTTTTTTCAGTGTAGCAACCACCCCAACCTCCGCCCACCTGCCTCTCTTTCCCGATCCTGATCTGGGCCCAGATGTGTAAAAGGGGTTTCAAAATTGACTAACTTTTGGCTGCCATAAGTTTGCTCCACATGAAGCAATTGACTTCAAATTTGACACAATTCTTTATTGACTCATTCTCTGTCTAATTGTAAAGTCTCAACTCTGTATCTCAATCAGAACAGAAACTGTAGGCATGTGAAGTCTGTCTGCTTTTTCTGTTGTTTGTTCCACTCACTCACTCATTCCCCCAGCCCAGACAAAGGGTCAGGCGATAGGGCTCAATGTACATAGCAAATG
The DNA here is from genome assembly GCA_002269645.1 of Macrostomum lignano. Classification (NCBI taxonomy): domain Eukaryota; kingdom Metazoa; phylum Platyhelminthes; family Macrostomidae; genus Macrostomum; species Macrostomum lignano. The sequence continues at coordinate 5,552 of NIVC01001294.1, read as the reverse complement.
TACAGTGTTTTGGAATAACTTTTTAATAGCCTTCTCTGTACCCCGCGTGTGGAGAGGCTACGTTTAGCCATGACAGTTTAGTGAGAAATTCTAACCACTGTCCTATGTATTGGCAAACTCTGCAGCAGTTTAACAGTGGATGGCAAATCAAGGGAATCCAGCATGGTTTGTATAAGCGAAAGATTTATGAAAAGGCAATGCAATGCAATACAACCCTATTAAATTAGTCACACCATGGAAATTTTAGGTTTCTCCTCAAAGTACTTTAAATTTTAAATGTCCTAAAAATGCATATTTCCTTGGTTGTTAGACTGATGCAGACTGCAATGGAGCTGAAAATACACAATTCTTTTCAGGACTGCAAATTGGCAAGAAAGATGACATGATCAAAGTATGAGAACAGCCATGAGAGTACTACGTCTCACAAACTGGCTTTCCAAGCAGGAATGGCGAATGGGCAGACTTTTACTTCAAAAGCCAGATAAAGAATCCAGTATCCAGCTTATGTGCAGGCCAGATAAGAGTGGAAAGGAGAAGGAATAGACGGAATAGAAGGAATAGAAGAGATGAAAGGCAAGAGGGGGATATGAGAAAACATTGAATATAAGAGGAGAGACAAGTGGGGAGGAGAGAGCAGAGAAGAAGGGAGGAGGAGGGGAGAAAGGAGGGAGAGGAAAGAGTAAAGGTAAGAAGAGGGGAGAGATGAGACAGAGGATCGATGAGAGGAGAGTAGAGAAGAGTGAGAAGAGAGTAGAGATGAGAAAGCAGAAAGAAGATAACAGAGGAAAGAGAGGAGTCAGAACAGGTGAAAGAGAAGAATACAGAGGAGATAAGTGAGTGAACGTATAAGAGAGTAAAGATGACAGATAAGAAAGCAGATGAACAGACAAGAGATGGGAGAGTACAGAGAACAAAGGAGAGATAAGAGAGAAGAGATTACAGAGACTAGAGGAGAGAGGAGAGACAGGAAGAGAGAAGAGGAAATAGGAGAATGAAGAGGGGAGTGAGTAGAGAGGAGAAGAGAGATTGGAGAGGAGAGAGAGAGGGAGAGAGAGAGAGAGAGAAAGTGCAGAGCAGATAGAAACGAGAAGAGATAAGAGAGAAAAAATAAAAGAAAAAAAGAAGAGATGAAAGAGCAGACGAGAGAGAAGAGAAGAATTAGTGAAGAAAAATATTCTAGCCTAGAATAAAAAGCACTTCCAGCCTTAAAGTAAAACTTTTATAGACTGAAGGTTAAGCCAATGTAGCCACGGTGGAAATTAATAAGAAAAAGAACACATGAATAGATTTTCTTCTGACTTGAATCATTCAATCAAATTTTTGCAATATAGTATTATTATTGACATCTTTCAAAGGGATTGCTCCATTTTATAAAGAAAAAACATAAAAGCTAGATTATTCACCTATTATACCAGAGGCCAAACAAGGTTGCTAACTAGAAGAATTCTAGAAAACTAGCAGTGAGTTGCATAGTGCTTCTCTAACTTAAATAGATCTTTTTAGCTTATGAATTTAATCTTATACTTGAAATTGTATTAAATGGAAATGCTAGCCAGTAATTCTATAGAGATGGAAAAGTCTGCACTTCAAATATATGCAAACTTCTAAAAAGCTCTGAAAACACTATCTCTCTTTCTCTTGGAAAGGCATATACAGTGATTTTAATACAAAAATGAGTTAGTTGTATTGTATTGCACAGTCTAATTAACTATGGTATATGTGGGTAAACCTAACTTTATCTAATTGAAAACCATAAGTGGGATTTTTAACAACTTAAAACCATTGAAAACTAGACCTAGGATCATTGTAAAGCAGACTTGGAATTATTATTATACTGGATTCTACTATTCTACTGGATTCGTATCCTGCATCTGATGAGCCATCTAAATCAGGACTCTCATCTTCCATGCCAAATCATCTAGCAAGTGGAATTATTCTTGAGCTATTGGTGAATACGTTGTGAATTGTATCATACTGTATTCACCTCACTTTTACTTCTAGGCATTCAAGAATCATGACTTGTGTAGTACTGTGTATGCTCACTACAGTGTATTAAGACAATTTACAAATTGTCTCACAGGCCGCCACTAGAGGGCATAGTGATTAGCTGTTAAAACAATCTGCACAGACTATGTAAAAAAACTAGCTGGCGAGGCATTTAGCCTTAAAAATAAGGTGATAGTTACTCCTGCTGTTTACCTAAAAGTACGTTTATTTTCTTAGCTTTCTTTCATGGGTACGTCGCATTTTTTGATAGAAAACTAAGTCACACGGCCAGTGTAATTTCAGAGGTTGCGCATGTATGTCAGCAATCCCCCCATAAGCCTGACATCTCAGCAATCCCCTTAATGGAGCTTAATGAGGATTCCCTGCAATTCCCTGCAGCTTAAGGCAATACCCAAATATTCGAGAATCAAACAAATTATTATTTTAAGACGAAGGATTAGCCATTATGGATGAAGTAGGCATTTAAGAAAGATAATTGTATCTACCTGAATAGAGGGTAATGGGGCTGCCAAATCTTTTTAAACAACCCTACGACACTGCCAAGGTAATCACACAAGTGATAACTAAATTCTAAGGAGACTAAAATCTTCCTGAGCAGGTTTTAGTGTCATTTTACATTCAGGTTTAAATTTTTTAAAGTATTATTTAATGAACTTAATCGTCGGTATCTTTGCCTAGACGATATCATATTACGAATTTTACTATGAAAGCCCTTTTTCAGGATCAAGAAGTCACAATCGCAATTACTGCTGCCGTATTTTCTACATATTTTTGTAAAGAAACTGGTCAACTCGATCGCAGATGGCTTCACGAAGTCGTATTTCCTCAGTTGCGAGAAATAAATGAATTCGGAATATTTCATGTTAACAAAGAGATCATTCGAACAAGTCTTCGTAGGAAGGGCAGCAACAGTTATTTATTACGACTAGTTTGCGCTGAATCAGCAGGCTGCAAGACAGTTATTACGTTGTCGATGGCAGATTTGCCTCTGATTGACAGTGTTAACTTAAGGTTGCAAAAGAAAAACGAGCACAGCGGCCACAGAGTGATTCTTCCAAACGACAATGTCCGCCATCTGTGGGAGCATGGTTCACAAGAGTGTCGAGAATTTGTCGCGAGTAAGGCGGCATGCAAAGACGCAAGACCGACTGAAATTTACGAGGGAAGCCTGCAGCATTTTAAGTCAGGTAAAATATGTTCCTTAGCGTCAGTGCGACAAGCATGTAGTCGTATTCAGAATGCTTCTAGAAGAAGCCAAAACGAGCACGAAGATTTGCGCAAGCAAATGTTAGATTGGAAAATATCGCTAGTATCGGAAGACGCTGTATCTGGATTTATTCAGCGTATCAGTACGGCTCCATTTGGAGTCGTTATTTATTGCGCGAACAACAATTTCTTTTGCGCCAATTACTTGCCAGGAATCCCTACGCTCCAGTCCACATCGACGCAACTGGTGGGCTCGTACGAAAATCGGAACTTATACCTGAAAATGTGCTGCTCTGCAGCGCAGTTGTTAGTTCTGAATCTGAATCTGTTGTGGCAACGCCAATAGCAGAGGCGGTATTGGAGTCCACGAAGACCGAAGATATATCCGCGTGGATTGAATCCTTTCTGCTCAATTTTGCCCGGTTTCAAGACCGAGGTGTTTGGGAAGTGTCAAAGGTTGGCCCGCGTATTTATGTTATCGACTTCAGCTGGGTCTTTCTCCATGGCGTTCTTCGTGCTGCTGCCATAATGGATCTAGGAACGTATTTAAGAAAGCAATTCAAGCGACTAACCTCATGGGACGTTAAACCTCCATCGTACCCACTTGTATTCATTTGCAGTTCGCATCTAATGCATCGTGTTGCAATGACGATCGCTATCAAAAACAGAGAAACGAAAAAAAACTTTCTTATCTTTTTTGCCAATCTTATTACTGCTGATAGTTTAGAAACAGCGAAGTCGGTCTGGGAGACCATGCTTCGTCTATTTTGCAGCCAGTATGTAACGTCCGTTGTGCAAGACGCTTTCGAAGTGCTTCATCAGTACAATGCTTCCTTGCCATCTAGCTGTCATGAATTTGTGAATGAAATGCCGGATCCTGAAGAGGAAAATCAATCAGGAATTTCAGTTGATCCTCCAGATTCGGAAGCTGCTACAACACTACGATCAAGTTCACCCTTTTCAGGAATTTTCGGTGTTCCTGAGCCAATCAATACCGAGGCAAAAGAGTTGAATCCTAACTTTTCTCTAGAGGCTATGCAAAAAGTCTTTAAACTTTATCTACCGCTTCTGCCGATTTGGAGCGTGTGTGTGTTTTCAAAGGAACGCCTATTAGCACGCACCTAACGAACGCACCTGTTGAATCCTGGTTTCGTTGGGTAAAAGCTAGAGTGCGTCGTAAAAGTGGCACGCGTTTGTTGATTGGAAACTTTCTACGGGCACAACTCGAATGTGTACTAGAGCGCATTAGTCGAGTCAAAAAGAATCAGCAGACTGTTCTTCCACCTCGGCGACCAAGACGTCGCAAGGTAAATGAAGAGGCACCTCACGTTCCCAAAGGGGACCCTTGGGCCTCCAGAGTTTCAAAACCCTCTTACTTAGGCGGGAAAATTGCCTCAAAGCTACCGTTTAAGTGCAGCCAACTGCGTCCTGCAAGAAAATCAGAGCACCGATTTGCTCCGAAATCTGAAACTCCAACGTGTGCACTAAGTCCGCCTGCCACTCTTTCCAAGAATACTTTTATTACTGTTAAGGCAGATAACTGCGGCGAAGAGATCAAATCCGTCTACAGAGGTTGCGTTTTCATACGCCGAGACTGCGCCAAAACTGAGATTGGCCGAGAGTGCGCAGCCACAACTGAGATTGGCCAAGAGTGCGCAGCCACAACTGAGATTGGCCGAGAGTGCGCAGCCACAACTGAGATTGGCCGAGAGTGCGCAGCCACAACTGAGATTGGCCGAGAGTGCGCAGCCACAACTGAGATTGGCCGAGAGTGCGCAGCCACAACTGAGATTGGCAAAGAGTGCGCAGCCATAACTGAGATTGGCAAGAGTGCACAGCCACAACTGAGATTGGCCAAGAGTGCGCAGCCACAACTGAGATTGGCCAGAGTGCGCAGCCACAACTGAGATTGCGAGAGTGCGCAGCCACAACTGAGATTGGCCAGAGTGCGCAGCCACAACTGAGATTGGCCAAGAGTGCGCAGCCATAACTGAGATTGGCCAAGAGTGCACAGCCACAACTGAGATTGGCCAGAGTGCGCAGCCACAACTGGATTGGCCAAGAGTGCGCAGCCACAACTGAGATTGGCGCAGAGTGCACAGCCACAACTGAGATTGGCCAAGAGTGCGCCAGCCATAACTGAGATTGGCCAGAGTGCGCAGCCACAACTGAGATTGGCCAAGAGTGCGCAGCCATAACTGAGATTGGCCAAGAGTGCGCAGCCACAACTGAGATTGGCAAGAGTGCACAGCCACAACTGAGATGGCTGAGAGTGCGCAGCCACAACTGAGATTGGCCAAGAGTGCACAGCCACAACTGAGATTGGCCGAGAGTGCGCA